>CAUJNA010003168.1:200000-430000 GCA_963377175.1 Effrenium voratum
GCAATTTTGATGGGTACCACCCCATCTATTTGGGGTCTCTTTAGTCTTGTTGGCCTGTTTAGTTTTTCTGGTGGGTCTAATCTGAGCGTGTCACTTTATTGGATCCAGAAAAAATCAGGACAGTACCCCCGTTGTTGCGTTTGGTTTGCGAGGAAAACCAAAGGGAAGCCGGGCTTCATGTTTGGAGTCCCGTCTTGGAGAGATCCCTTTTTGAGCGTTTCAAAGACAAGCAAGGCTGACGCATGAATTGGGGTTCTTGTGAAGTGGTGCGAGCAAAAGCTAGCAGGCTGAAGAGAATAAAAACCACCTCATGAGGAATCTCGAGCCACGAGCAAGCCGTCAGCCAGTGATCCTCATTCGCAATGCCAAGTTGCAAGAACCTGGGTTTGATTCGGTCTGAGGTGGCCCACCACCTGCAGGCCTCGTGGCTGCGGCAGGTGGCTGGCATGGTGAGGGCCCAAGGGATTGCCTCGAGGTTCGAGGGCTCCCGAGCTTTTGGCGTTTCATGTTGCTTTGTGAAACTGATCGTGGCCTAACGTTCACTTCTCGTGTCATGATGCCTGGTGGTGCTTGAAGGGACGGTTTTTGTAGTTTTTGGGGTCGTGGCCATCCTCCCGCTGGCAACCTGCACGTGAGCATTTGTCAAGGTTTGACCCTCAGTTCCCGTAAGAGCTCCAAGGAACCCCCACCCAAATCAAGAGGTCAGTTTTCTCCCATGCGGGTTGTCAGAACGAGTGACGGTACCAGGATTCCTTTTGAAGGAACTGGCCACATGCTTGACCCGCTCGACAGATGCGGCTGCAGCGGAGCGCTTTGGGCTGCGCTGCGGGCTTGCGGTGGCTGCAGCACGTGGTGCTGGGCACCCGTGTGCGGCGCCAGCTGCTGGTGCGCATGTCCCAGTCGGGGGGCCCGCTGAGTGCTACAGGGTGCGGCCCCCATGTGTGTGTGTGTGCGGAGCATCAGATTTACCCTGATGCCAACTTTTCAACATGCAGGGGACCTACCTACCGGCAACGGACACTCTGGGTCGCGTTGCCCAACGAAGACCGTCCAGAGTTGTCGTGAAGCAACACGGGACGCCGTGCTGTGTACCTGCAACATTTGCGTGATTCTGAAAGTCTATTTGGCCCCTTGGTTGCGGCGCTGTTTGTGCTTCTTGTTCTTTCGGGCAACGTTTTCGCCTCTAGAGGGAAGCCGAGTGCTTTGCGAGCCAAAACTTGTTCATGAAGAACCTTATCCAAGCCGAGACTTACCAGTTGTACTCGAAAGGATTAGCACCCTCCATCTGGAGTCTAAGTGTGTACACCCCATTCGTGGGGAATCCTCGCGTGTACCCATCGTGTGACCCCGGGCCGGCTTTGTCGGAAAATTTGACCTCAACGTGCTTATCATAGAACAGCGGAATTTCACATTTAAGCAGGAACGAGGTTTCACTAAAGGGAAGACAGCCACCAGATCATAGCTACGTCTCACAAGTGCCTGGGAGCTGCTTGCTGATTGCATCCATGCCGTTGAACTTGATGTTCTGGTTATGCAATGCTCGGGTTGTGCGTGCATGTTCTGTTTGCGCAATGCTTGTTCCATGATGTTGCGGATCGTCTTGTCAAGGTCGTCTGGCAGGCTGAGCCACCCCTGGCATAGGTCCGTTTCGAAGTCGTCTGGCAGGCAGAGCCACCCCTCGAATAGGTCCGTTTCAAGGTCGTCTGGCAGGCTGAGCCACTCCTTGCGTAGGTCCGTTTCAAGGTCGTCTGGCAGGCAGAGCCACCCCTCGTATAGGCAGAGCCACCCCCTCGAATAGGTCCGTTTCAAGGTCGTCTGGCTGAGCCAGCCCTGGCATAGGTCCGTTTCAAAGTTGTCTGGCAGGCAGAGCCGCCCCGTCACTTGCCCCTGTGGGGGCGTGTGTGCGCGGAGCATCAGATTTACCCTGATGCCAACTTTTCAACATGCAGGGGACCTACCTACCGGCAACGGACACTCTGGGTCGCGTTGCCCAACGAAGACCGTCCAGAGTTGTCGTGAAGCAACACGGGACGCCGTGCTGTGTACCTGCAACATTTGCGTGATTCTGAAAGTCTATTTGGCCCCTTGGTTGCGGCGCTGTTTGTGCTTCTTGTTCTTTCGGGTAACGTTTTCGCCTCTAGAGGGAAGCCGAGTGCTTTGCGAGCCGAAACTTATTCATGAAGAACCTTATCCAAGCCGAGACTTACCAGTTGTACTCGAAAGGATTAGCGCCCTCCATCTGGAGTCTAAGTGTGTGAGTGTGAGTGTGAGTGTGAGTGTGAGTGTGTGTGTGTGTGCTGGCGCGTTTGTGTGCGCGTGTGTGTGTGTACCCTATGTGCCCGCTTGGCCTCTGAGGAGCATTGAGGAGCCAATGAGCCAGGGATGAGCGGAATGAGAATCAGCATGACATGGGGGGCTGAAGGGCTCAATTCCCCCAACAAAACACAGTTTAGTTGCGCTGCTGTTGCTGCTACTGCTTTGCTGATGCTGCTGCTGCAACCCACTATAGTCGCGCACACCCTGCCAAACCACAATGCCCGCAAGATAGCAATCGGAAACCCAATACGTTGAAATGAATATCAGTCAGACCCAAAATTGATAGATCGCGTGCATCACCTGTCACCAAGACCCACGAATGCTGGGGGCGGCGGACTAGCAATTGCGCCCTTGCATGACCATTTCAGTAGAATCAAAGTCATTGAGGGGGGCTGTAGCCCTTCAGAGCGCACAGGCCAATCATTTTCCTCATGCTGAAGCAGGCCTGCGATGCTGGGCCCTGAGCTTTTGGGAGCCAAGCTGAGCCATTTTGTCAATCTTGTTTTCTGGCTGGTGTAGAGATCCTCTTTCGGAACAGGTCCCTGTAGGACTCAATGGTTCCCCTGGATCCCCAGATTCCCTGCTGAAGTGGCAACCGGAAAAATTGGGGTTGAGATATTTGCTTGATGTATCTTTGGCAAGCCTGCGAACAGGCTTGTTTTCGCGGCCGCGAGATTGAGCTGAGGGCTAAGCGGCTAAGCGGCTCAGGCGCACAAGCTTCAATCCTGGCGGGTTCTGAAGATCTTGGGAGATATGCTGGAGCTCCTGCCTTCGACCGTGCAGGCAACGGGCGGTCGTTTTCAAGCAGGGGGCTTTGGCACGTGGGGGGGGTGGCTTGCCCAGGAGGATGACGAGGTGGTGGAGGACGAGCCAGCCCAAGCGGCTCAAGGCTCGTGTACCACGATGTGGCACGAATGTCTCAAAATATTTCAGCATTGTTTCAGCCTGGATGGAATGCCCGGAGACATGTTTTCTCCTTGCAGGGGATGAGGTGCTGTGACCTGGCGGCGTTTGCGATTTTCGTGTTTGGGGTGGAGGGACTGGCCCTGTGTGTTTGACGGGAACGGCTGCACGCGTTCCTTTCCAGTCGATGCATGCTGTTGCTCAGGCATGCCGACATCCACGACCCGGCCGCCCGGTTCCCCAAAACTTGCGCACATGCCGTCCGCCGTTTCTTCCTCAAGCCGGGGAGTCCTGCTGCACTTGATCGCGTGGACGCCACGCTGACCAGCATTCGTTAGGGTTTGCGCGCCCCGGGACGAGTCATTGGTGCAGGCCCTGCGCAGCAGGGTTGCAAAGATGATCGCTGGCACCCTCTTGCTGGAAGCCCAGTGCGTGGGATGTGCGCAGTTTGAACCGCCCGTGCCACAGCAAGGTATGTTGCGTTGAGGCATCGTTGCGAAGTGCCGGCCACCGCCTGAGGGGCATCAGCCAATCGCAGCACGGAGCATCCTGTGCATGCTTGAGATACTGGCGTGGATATGCGATGTTTTCGTGCCTTTGTGTTCAAAATGGTGGGTCCAACGGGAAGCATGGCCTCAGGTCCTGGACCTTGCACGTGCCCGGGCAGCTAGCGTCTTGGCAAGCCATGTTGGGGCTGTTGGGGAGTCAGAGTTCTTGTTTGGCCGCTGTTGGTTCCAGAAGGGCACGATTTGGCAAGATGGATGGCGCACTGGCAAATTACACCAGCTGGGGATGCAGTACACAACGCTTTCATGCAAAGCCCTATGCTCAGCTCAGAAACGACTGCAAGCCTCGTTGGGTCAGGAACAAACCCAGCAAGGCCTGGTTTGAACAGGCAGGCAAGGCTCCTCAGCCAACAGCAAGGCGCTAGTGAGTTTTCATCACTCGCACAACCAGGTCTCAAAGTCAGTGGACGGTTCTTTGCTCTCATCTCCATGGCTTTTCGGGGTAGGGAGTGATTGAACGGTTCCTGTCCCGAAGCTCCGTTTGACCAGCATCCGGCGACTTGAACGCCTTTGGGCAGAAATCATCAGCAATGTCCACCAATTTGGGAGAGAGAGAGAGAGAGAGGGGGTCCCGAATTCGGATTGCAATCTACATGGGCTACTAGCCAAGAACAGCCGGAAGGTGTTGCTGTTTGTTTTTCTTCAAGAAATGATGGGGCCTTGTTAGTTAAACAGTTAGTGCCGCAGGCAGCCCCCCCAAGAAACCAAAAAGAAGCAACGTGCCATGCCTTGAGGCTGGGAGAAGGACGGTCTGCAATTCTTCCTCGCCCAGCTGCTGGACTCCGTGCAGCCACCGCACTCCAAGAGGGGAGGCCCAGAGATCCGGTGGCCGACAGATCCGGATCCCGCCAATGGCCCACGGTTTCGGGTTTGGCTTCAAGTGCCCTTGGCCTGAAGCCTTGCCTACCCCGCATGCAAATTATTGGCGAAGATCCCTTGCTTTAGGAGCACCTGCCTCAAGTAAATTGTTGCTACGGGCCCCAGACACGGGAGTTGGCACTGCATATGTTGCAGAGGCTGAGCGGCCATGTTGTGACTGATCAAAGAGCTTGTCACAACAGCTCCTTCCGTTAGTCGCGAACAAAGGCTGGTCACAACGGAGCCGGCTGATGCTGTAGGGCTGAAGTGTCCAAAGAAGTAAATCCCCACTTGTGCGGGACACTTTCGTTTTGATTTGCTAAGGTTCATCGACTAGGGGGATGTCTAAACTAACGTCGGATTCCATTCACAGTGTCTCCCACAGAGTTCCATTTGCTTGGCTACCCCAAGGTAGACCACCCAAGAACAGATGGAACCCTGGCGGCCTATAGGCGACTTTCCTGCCTCCCAACAAGATCTGACAGCTGACTGATGAAACTCTCAGGCGGTTTTGCTGGGCCTTAGTCTTGCTGATGGCGCCGGTGACCCCAGACCGTGACCTCCGATGGCCAACGCACATGGACACATCAAATTCGAATGATTTGATTTGTCGTATTCGGGCCTTTGATTTGCGCAAAAAGGAGAAACATCCAGGTCCCTTCAAAATGGCATTGATTTCTGCTGGATTTTCCAGAAAGCCTCGAACCACGCTTGGGGGTGTAAAGAGCTTACCCCGTGAAGGTTCTTCGGAGGAATTCAACGCTTGCAGCTAGCGAGTAATTTCAACGCGCGCCATTTGGACGTAGGTGTTCCTTTTCCAAAGTACTGTGCCGTTTGGTTCTGTATGATGGTCCTTGAGGCCACGAAAAGGTGGGTCCATGTGGGTCCCAAAACCATGAAATTCTGACATAGAGGGTTTGACCTTCACCGGTTCACCACATCAGGATGAACGTAAGTCAGACGACGGCAGTTTGAAGAAGGCACGTCCGACTTGAGGACGCCGGAAGGGACCGCGGCCTGCCGAGCCTTGGGCCAGAACCTCATGCCGCCGCTGAATGGCTAGAACCCACCGGACTTCTGGGCGCTTGAGTTTCCGTCTTTCCTGGGCTGTCGGCTTGCTGCATCGTTTCGTTCTGCAACCTTTTGAAGTGGCTGCACGTGGCTGCATCGAGGCACCGTGCCGGAGCATTGTCCGGGGCTCGGGGTGTTGGAGCCGAAGAGTTGTTTGCGTTTTCGGTATGGCACTGAAGGAACGACACTGGCCACATGTACCAAGTACGGAAAGGGGGTCACATTAGCCTCTATTCGTCTCCGGTAGCAACATTTGGCCAAAGCCCATCCCCTCAAAGAGGAGGGAGGGGAGTGAGGGGGCCAAGGAATTTAGGTCTTGTTTGACTTAGGCAGCCTGGCCCGGGAGTTCTGCAAGGATGCGCGGACATCCTTGGAAGTGGCTCCGGCCTCGGTCCCTGAGGCGACCCCCCAACAACCGACCCCCAATTCAAGGCAATGTTGCATTGATACCTCCAAATTACTCTAAAGCGCTCTAAAACACTCTAACCCACTCTAAACCACTCGAGTCACACCTATTATGCTGACACATTGCAAAAAAAGCAAGACATTGTCCTTGGGAGGACAGGGCTGGTCGCAATAACGTCAGAAGCAAACATCGAAGACGCACACAAAGGGCTCCTGAATGTCGGCCCTGACTGTTTTACTTACTGGCTTTCCAACACTTGTGTCTCTTGCTGGAAAAAAAAGAGTAGCAACACGCTTTTGAATTGGGGGGTCGGTCCCCAGCAACTCTCCGTAAACCACGATGCTTTAGAGAACCGACCCCCCAATTCAAGGGCATACTTCAAGAATTTCCAGAAACAAGGCAAGAGGCTTTGAAGCGGGGGGTCTGTCCATAAAACCTCGGGATTTACATAGATTTAAGCAACCGACATCCCCCTCTTCTCTCTCCTATATTCCCCGCTCGACCCATGCCCGGCCGCCAAAACCATGCCAGTAACCCTTGTTGCGCGGATCAAAATGGCAAAAGGGCTGAGGTGTGCTTGGAACCTTACAACCACTACCTCTGAATTGGGGGGGTCGGTTGTTGGGGGGTCCATGAATGTTGGCCACCTGGGTTTGCGTCAACATACGGATTTGGACCACAAAATGAGTAGTTTCGTGGTGATTTCCCATTAAACCCTCAAAAACAAAACACACACACACACAACTTTTGATTGGTTCGTGTTATATACCCAAGGAAGCCGCGAGAGGATGAATAATTGTGAACATTTTTCAGATGCTTGTCATCCCGGAGGGCCGTTGTCGCCCAACAACCCCGGAGGGCCATTTCTTTCGGTGCATCAACTTGGCCTTTGATTTTGGGAGCAATTCAGGTGAACCATGCTATGTTTGGAGAATTCCTTGGCCGTGCACCCCTTTTTGTTGAAATGTCCAAAGCACACCACGCCCCAAGCACACCCCGCTGAAACAAACAACCACGGACCAAAGCTGTCCGGCACCCAGGCGGAGGTCGCCTCGCAAGCCGTCAGGGACCGCCTGGCCGAGGCCAAAGAGGCCGGGTGTTCCTTGCAGGGACTCCGGCATCGCTGAAGAGGCCCTTGGCTTGGTACAGTCAAAACACCTTTTTGCTTGGGGTTGGGGATGGTCATGAAGCTCGTACAGTAGCCCAGTTGTGTAGTTACTCCACTGCAAGCGATTCACCCGAAATGGGGGGGGGATTGACTAGTGGGTTTCTGGACACCTGTTGGACGCGGGTCCCTTTGCTTCCCTTTTTCGGAAGGGGCGAAATGTTGCAGGCCCGCGGCCGCTTGACATGTCTTCCGTCACATGCGTCACATGAGTCACATGTGATGTTGGTTGCGGAAAGTAAGGGCTCGGTTGGATGCTGTAACCAATGGCTCGGAGGTTCCACCCAAGTGGTTAGTGAGTAGTTTTACCCTTTTTGCTGCGAGCTACCAATGTATCTCAACATCAGTCAGACCCTGTTTTGGTCCATTGTGACAGGGCACCGGTATAAACTTGCCTTGCAAAGCAAAGATGCACGAAATGGCGGAAGCTTGCAGACGTCTCCTTTATTCCACAGTGAAGGTCAGACCAGCTTCGAAGACGGTAGTCTTCAAGCGCCTTTTGAACGAGGTCTCCGGGTTCTTTTTTGAGCACTTCTGTTTGTAACACCAGGCGCTCCTCTCTTCCACTTTTCAGCCATGTCGTATTCGGAAAGCAAGAGTTAGGTCTTGAATTGTTTTCACGTGATCTCCGGAAGATCTGTCAACTCAACTCATCTTAACTTGAACTCCAAAAGCCTGTTTGAGAGCATGGCATGCGCTTTGCTGCCATGGACCGCCCGCCTTTCTGAGGTGACAGGACTTGAGGTCCAGTCCAGGCTGCGACTCTTGCTTCCTGCGCAGGCCTACAAGTCGGTGGAGGCATCCCTTGCCAGCCAGGCCCGTGCGCCCGTGGGGGACTGCTTCTGTGTTGGCAGCTGGCCTTTCAGGCTGCGCTGTCGCCGCGGTTGGGGGCGCTGCCATCCCCGTCCCCGGTGCCGGTCGTCCCGTTGTCGCCACGCCCGAAGCCGCGGCCCGCCCCCAAGAAGGAGGTGGACGAGCAGGCGCGAGCGGGGGCCGAAAAGAGGGGGCTCACAGGTTGCTGGCGGATGGTGGGACACGTGGCCGTCTGTGATCCCAAGCGAATCCTTTCAAAGTGACATAGAGTAGCAATGGGAAAAATCCATGTCGGTATCCCAGTGTGGTTTTCAACAAGCATGCGGATGGTGGCGACTTTGCTGCAGGCCAATTTGTGGAAGTGGTGGGACTCCTCCAGACAGGGGCAGAGGCGTGTGATCGCAACATCTCGCAACTTGTAGTGGCATTTCGCTCTGCAAAGGCCATCGCGACAAGGCCACGATTTCAGCTCACGATATTCTTGGCATGATTTTACGCTTGCGCAGGCAAAGCCAAAGCTAAGCCCAAGGCAAGGACGCGTGAGGCTCGTGCCAAGGCCACGCGTGCTGTGCGCATGCACGCGATTTGAGGTGCAACCCAAACATCCAGGCATATCGTGCCCGGCATTCTCAGGTGATTGCTAGCCCAGACCCGTCGCCGCCATCTTCCTGCTCGGAGGCCTCGGTGTTGAGGCATAGCCCTCGGTGGCAGCCAACAATGCCCTCAGGGGTCGGTGAGTGAGTACGAAGAGCCGGCGCGGAGCCCCAGCTTGGCTGGCTGTTCTTCCGGGTGTTGACAGACAGGCGCCAAGGGAGCGGGCGGGAAAGATGGCGACTGGCATGTCACGTATTGTCTCGTTGCCATCGAGCCACCCAACGCCTTGCCAGCGTCAGGATCCGAGCCATCGAGCTCAGGCCGTGGGAATGTGATGGAGCCAGTCGGACAGACCCAAGGATGCATTGCATTGCACTGGGAGCGCAGGCCGTGGCACCGGTTCCAGGGAGCCTTCCCCGCACGTTGCAGGCCTTTCTGCCGTGTTGGGCTGTGGGGCCCTTGGCTTGCGCCAGGCCTTACAGGGCCGATGGCAGCATTCCAGTGCCAAGCCAGCGCCCCAGACTCCCCCGCTCCAGAGGGACATGGGAACACCGGCAGAAGTGCTTTTTATTTGTTTCATTCTTTCTGATGAGTATCAGACCAACACATCTGAATATCAATGGACAATTCAGCACATGCAGTTTGGCCTTCCACTTCCACGTCCCGAGGCTGGGCCAAATCAACGTCACGGACAGGGTCGCAGAGTTCGAGAACGGCCAAAAGTTCATCATCCGCGAGGGGCCCGCTTGGCAGAACAACTACCTGAAACGTAAAACGCTAAGGGCATGAAACGCGTTTTATTCAACCCCCCTGTGTTTTCCATTTCTCACGGTAGGTTTCTTTGGACTCAGCAGCCGACGTCCCTGGCCAGGCCCGACGGCGCTGTGGAGGTGGGCGGCTACGTCGCCAGGCAGGGACGCGGGCGACGGACGCCAATCCTTGACTTAGGACTTGGGGTCCGCATACGCTCGGGTGACATCGGGTGACACTGAATGGGTTCTAGAGCATGGTCACGAACTCACCTTGCCCAACGGTTTGAGGCTTTTGTCCGGCCCCAGGGTTTGAAGTGACTACCCCCCTCACGCATGGGAGTTGGCTTGGTATCGTGAATCCAACCGTTTTGGCACAGGTTTTTTCCGTGGACCCATGCTGCTAGTGATTGCCGATGTATGGATCCATCACGCGCCAAGTGGCGCACATTCCCCTCAGAAGGAGCAGGTAACATGCCTCCAGTCAGGGAGGGTTTGGTTGGCATGCTTCTCCAGGCCAGAGGGACTCCGACCAGCGCAGCCGGAAGCCCACCTCGGGGCAAAACAAGCTTGCCATGATAAAGGGGTCCTTTGCCTGAAAAACCATTGTTTTCAGGTTTTTGGATTTCTGTGCAAGCTTACGGATACAAGGGGACTCCCATCTTCTAACAGCGACCCCGCCCCCTCTCCCAAAGAAAAAGAGAAGGAGAGAGTCTACCTTGCCGGAGGCTGGCCCAAAGTATAAAGTACAGCCTTGCGGGAACACCCACGGCGCAAGCTGTCCTTCCTGAGGCTTCACTGGACCCGCCTTGGGCTGAGTCGGTATGCTCCAAGCAAATGGGGTCCTGCACCAGCCAATCACCCAAGAAACGCCTTGCAAAAAGCTATCCATTATCTGCAAACAGCTCTACAACACCTGCAAAGAGCAGTGAAAGCCCTGCAAAAGCTAGAAACCAGCAAAGTACACCGAGCTGAAACGCCCTGTCGCGCCTTGTGTGATTGCTCTTCCCGTGGTCTTGCAGCCGTCCGTATTTGGATCGCAGGTGGCAGCGCCGCTTGCTCCTGGCAGCGCGTGGGTGCTCAACCTTTGTTCAGTCAAAACCAGACCGCCAAAATGGAGGTGGAGCATGCAGCAGCCAAGGGGGAGGTGAGGTCTAAAATTGTCTAAAACATCGCAACACGCCTTGATTTTCAGAAGGTGCGGAGTTGCCCTCGATCCAAGGCCACAGGCCGCGCCTGAGCTTGCAAGGCAGGGGAGCCCGCGCTTTTGCTGGAAGTTTCGCCTCGCTTTCGCTGAGTTGGTGGCTTGGCCCTTGAGATGAGGGTTGGACGCGTGAACACCACTCCACTTGGTAGGGCTTTGCTTGTAATTGGGCTCGCGCCGACTTTGGGGATTTGTTTGTTCCAAATCTGAGGTTTGGCGTTTGGCGAGGAGATTTAATGCCTTTATCTCTTGTCTACATCTTTGCTTTAATGCAATTATATTCAAGATGAAGGATGAACAAGACAGAATGTACTGATGACCAAAGAACTCAATAGAACAGAAACAGGTTAACACGTTGAAGGGCAAGAACTATATCCGTATATAATAACACTGCAAGGAACACGCACACACACACACATATCTACATATATATATATATATGTATATACACCGCTTGTCTCCATGAATGAAGTTGGCTGAGGCCGATCCTCGCAAAGCACAAGCAGCTCGAAGGCTGAAAAGGCTGCACGCAGCAGACACGGTGACACGGACAACGGGCCCATGTTAATGACACAGGAGTGGTCGTGTTGATCAATGTTGATTGGAGCTTGTTCTTCATGGCGTGCATGCTTTTGCCGCCCTGCATGGCAGGTATCAGTAATTGTTGTTCATTGACTCATCTCTTCCAAGTGCACAGCCATGCTGTGATTGGGTGTTTGCAGCCCTGGCTCGCACGCATTGGCCTCTGAGCAGAAGAGAGTCCACACAATCATGATGCACCCCTGACAGCATCGAACGCAGCTGTGTGCAAAGCATGGCCCGGGGTTGAAGTGTGCAACCAAAGCTCCTGCCAATTTCTTGGCCCGTGCGCCCCAAAGATGGATGCCATGGCACAGCCTTTGAAGAGGCCGGTTGGGGCAGGTATACTGGTTGCAGCAGAATGGTTTGACGGGAGCATGAAAATACTGCACTTGGAGAGTTCCCCTTGGGTTGGGTATTTGCTTGGGGGAGCCCTTCACCTCGCTAGCTTCCTGTTGGAAAGCGGAGGGGGTGGGGAAGGTTTAGGGGCAGCTGGGAGGTGTGGCATCCAGGACAAGGGTTCTTCCCCCATCTTATTGTTTTTAGCTCTCGTCTCCCTCAATGTCCTTCATAGATTGCCCATGCCCACCTGGTGGCTGTTGCAAAGCTCCGCGAGTCGGGACTCTTCATGGCGTCAGGAGCCCGCCTTCCAAGCTCAACGTGGCCAGGGTGGCCAAGGCCAGGTGCCGGCTCAACTGCGCGTTTTGAGTTGGTATCCTTGGGGTTGGGGAACCTGGCCTCATGTTTCTTGAGATTGGGGGGGGTCCATCCCATTTTGGTCCAAACGCTTGCCAGGGGCTTTGAAGCCAATTGCCTGCGCAGAGTTGGTCCCAGAGCAAAGCTGCAGCGGCAGGTGGCTGCGGCGGCGGCAGCGGCGGCCGCAAGAACCTCAGGCCGGGGCAAAGGACCCATTGCCCGCGGTTTGATGCCAGAAACGGAAAGGAACTTGGGCCAATTTTGATGCCTCATCCATTGTACCAGGCCAGGTGAAGCCAATTCACTATTCCACACTGGTGAGTTCCATTCATTTGCGCCTTTGGCAGTATTAGCATGCGTCCGCCTACAGCTGGGCATTTGCTTGGCGCCCAAACTCTGACCACTTGCCGAATGCCAGGCCAGAGGGAGACGCCTCGCAGAGCCTGCGGCCTGGACATGTACGTGTCAAAGTAGGAGGACCCCAGACATGGGCGGATTTCCTGTTGGTTTCCTTTTTAACACGGTGATATGGGTGCCCTCGCCCCCCCAAAAAAGAAGAAAAAGCAACGCGCACACACACACACACATCCATACACCCTGAGTATGGCCCTGCTGGGCTAGAATTCCACGTGGAACCTCTGAGCCTGCGCCAGCGTATACAAGTGGCATCTTGCCAGCTTCGACCAAGGACCCGCTCTCCCGTGTCTGCCGGACTGAAGGGTGTGCAAAGTCAGTCTTGGAGACGTTCCCTCACTTTGCAGATTTTGGCAGCAACCAACCGCTGGTGGGTTCCCACCGTTTCTTTCGCAGGACGGCCGGAGCTGGCAGGGCCCTCACCGCATTGAGTCGGAGCTGTCCGCGTGCTCGTCCATGGCTCCAGCGATCCGAGGGCGGCCACCGCCCGGCGTGACACGGCACGAGCCATTGTGTGCGCCAGAGCCTGGCCCCAAGAGGCACCTCCAGTGCGAAAGAGGCGTCTATATACTGACAGGGCCCAAACTTAAATTTTAAATCAGGAGCGAGGAGACAGGTGTGTGTGTGTGTGTGTGTTCCCAGGCTGCCTGCATGCAACTTGCTTGCTTTCTGGTGCGTTTGCTGCTTGAGGCAATGCGGCTCGCAGGCCCGGCCAGATGATGCATTCATTGGGGCGGGTTCAAGCAACTCCGGCATCCAGCAAGAGTAGACGCGACCACGTGTCTTGGAGCAGGCACCACTGTCCAGGTATACCGAGGTACTTAGCCGCATTGATGAATGGGTTCATTGATTTGACCCAGTTTCCTCATTGCAATTGTTCTGGAAGTTTGGGACCCGACGCGGTGCGCAAGTGGCATAGTCTACAGTCCTTTCTCGGGCAAGGGGCTCGAAAGCTCAGTTCGCCTCACAAAGTTGGGGGTCGGGGCTTCCAGCGAGCGATGGGCGCATGGCAGATGTCGGGGCCTTGGCCACGGCGCTATCCTTCGAGTGGGCTGGTTGGTTCGGCTGGCTCCGGAAAGCCGATTTTTGGATTTTGCCCGTCGCGGCTGTGCCGGCCGAAAATGGGTAGGAATGGTAGGATTTGTTTCTCCCAACATGACCATATTGGAAAACGGGTCATGTTTGTTGGTGCTTGCTCCGTTTCCACTAAGATAGGGAGTGGGGCGATGCACCCAGCGACCTGTTGGAAGTTTGGCGCCGAGGCATGGCTGACGAGGCCCTGAAGGCGGGGAGGCTCTTCGCCGAACCACCGGGCACAGGGGAGAATGTCGAAACGAGGGCGCTTCTGGGTTTGCACATGGTTTGACAGCCGGGTATGCCACGGAATGAAAATTGACATGGGGGGGGCCCCTCCATGGAGACTGTTGCCATGGGATTCGAGTCTTGGATGCCTCAAACCACCAGGCTCCGCATGCCGGCAAGTTCGTGCCCCTGATCACAAGCCCTTCGGTCGGGCTGCCCAGGTGGATCCCTGGATGGGCAGACTCAGTTCCCTAAGCAGGCGGTTTTGGGATGTATGCTGAAGGAACGCAGCTTTTGGTGAAACCCAAAGCCTGGGGTTTCGAGGTGGCACAGGAGCAGGCCTGTGTGCTGGCGGATGTGGGCCCTCAAGACGTCGCCTGCGACTTGGGCTGCGGCCTGGGGGGCTTTTGCCTGGCGGCTGCCAGGCCCGAGCATCGCATGCGGGGGGGGGGGGGTGCTAGGCGTTGCAGCATATCAAAAGGGAAGTGTGACGGTGGCGCGCCACTCAGCATGTCTAATATGCATCCTTTTAGGAATGCACAGCGCCCCCAAACTATGAAGCATCTAATCCCTTGGACCTTTTCCCGTATGCGGCTTGCCACCTTTTTGGTTGCATCTTTTCTAGAGACCTTTCAGTTGCCATGGTTGTCAAGGGGGCCCTCAAAACAGGTGCAGCCCCCGACCCCATCCCATGGCTTGCGGGTCGCGGCCAGGCGTGGGGCCAGGGCTTTGGGCCTGGACATCAGCCCTGAGAACCTCAGGCAGGCTGAGGTGGAAATACACAAACTTGAAGCGAATGTTTAGAGGTACGAGTTCGGTAAAGCTACGTTCCTTTAACATAAGTTCTTTTTTGTGGTTTAGCGGTTTCCTGCTGGGCAAGTTTGAAGCGAATTTCAGGTGGGCCGATCTTGCAACCATGCGTCGAGTTTGGAGGTTGCCCGCAGCTTTTCACAGCGGAGTTGTGTGAGGCAGGCACGCGCCAATGCAGAAGAAGCTGACGTCGCGCACTTGTCGGCGCCTCACTTGTGACAGCTCGGGCGCATGGGGCCACGCCACTTCCTTATGTCCATCATGTTGGGGATGAGGGCACGGCTCCCCGAGAGGATGTAAATGACAAGTGAAGATGACATAGACCCCCCCCCTCTATTTCCCCCGCATCCCCAAAAGTGAATGAGTAAACACAGAAAGGCACTCGCCTGTGCTTACAAGCAACACTTTGGGGCGGCATGCCTGAACGAGACTTCTGGAAGTATTACTTTAGTAAGAGAATTCCAGCCTTGCCTCCATCTCCCGTCCATCACTCACGATGGAGGGACAAGCGCTAATTCTCTTCTTCACCCGCTCTCTTCAATCGCTTGTCTTCCTTCGTTAATTCTCAGGCACTTTTCATTTACTAGCGGTTAAGTGTCCCAATACATGACCGAGGGACAGGATGGGAAGGAATGGTAACGACATGAAGGAAGGGCAAGGATGATGTCACGCCACTCGTCCATCCTGACAGTTGGCTCGGGAAATCGCTTGAAGACGGCTAGGGAAGGGAACGACCAGACGGAGAGACTTTTCCTTCACCTGGAGATTCAAACACCCAGAAATTTCTGGGCGTTTTGGGTAATGGGTACGATTGGAGGAAAACTGGGGGTTCTAGTACGAACCGCTGGAAAACTAGTACGAAGGCCGGCGTCTAACGTGCTGCTGGCCGTTTGGGAGGATATTTGAGCCAACAAGATCTGACCTCATATCGATATAGTTTCCTTTCTCGGTGCTTGCATTTCCCGTTGCAAGCATGACCCTACATCGGTACCCAATCCGGGCATGCTTTTTTGAGCGGGCAGTGCATGAAACAACCCCAATTGACCCACTTTTTGGGATTTGCGCTCGTTTGCGGGTTTTCGCTGGCGTTTTGCGGGTTTTTGCGCTCGTTTTGCGGCCAAAAGTGGTACGAACAAAGTGAGTGCGTTTCTCACTCGAAGCATGTTTAGACTAAACTTGCTCCGATTTGCGCACCACTCCCCCGCACAGCTAGGATTGAAGGGTGTTGATGGAGGGAAGGATTCGAAGTGTTTAGATGTTTCTGAGAATTCTGAAGATTCGAACATCCGGTGTAGTGGGCAATATCAAGCTGAATGAGAGAGAACGCCCTGTGCAAGAAGGAAACACCCAATAATTCAAATTTCTAGGCGTCTTAGTCGTTTTGCGGTAAAAACGATACGAAACAGGCAAAAGCAATACAATGACCAAAACACCTACTTTTTTCTAGTCGTTTGAAGCTGCAGGCATTCTTTTTTTATATTTATCTTGGTGATTGATCTTCTTTGCTGTAACCCTGGAGTCTCTTTACAGGAGACAAAGTGATGGTTAGAGATGAGGAAGTGATAGCTAGGATAGAAGTGTGATTATAGAAGAAAGTAACCAAATGTATTAACTGCCTCTTCCTCCTTCCTCTGGTTATCTTCATTTCCTTCGTTTCCCTTTAATCATGCCAGGTATAAGCTTCAAGCATGCGTCGAAGGGAACCAACTGGTTGATTTGTGTTTGGCCAAAGGGCCTCCAAACTGAGCATGGTCCATCTTCTAAAAAGAGCCCACACATGACATATCGCTTCCCTGATCTGCCGGCTCACAGGTGCGTTTTCCAGGAGGCAGACTTCACAGCCCCCGACTTTGCCCTGCCCAAGGCCTCAGATGCGCCCGGGGGGGTAGCGGGTGAGTCTCCAAAGGAGGAGCGTACCATCAAGCCATGACTTTCTTTCGGTTCCTGATGTTCTTTTGGTCCAATATCATCCAACGGGGTGGGCATCATTTTTGAATAGATTCAAGTCAGAGGGTTTGCCAAATCTGGGATGACTTCCTTCAGCAGGCCGCCGGCTGTGAAACCCATCTTCTTCATTGGTGGGTTATTCATTGGTGGGTTATTCCCAAATGCCCTGATAGGAAGAAGAATTAGGTACAAGTAATGTGTGGGTTCCTGCAGGCATCCTTCGAGTCATGGCTGTGTTCGTTGTCGACGCATGAGCCAAGCGAGCGACCTGGTCGTTGAGTTGGCAGGGGTGGTTACTAGCCTGATGGCCCAGCTGATGTGGTGAGTGGGTTGCTGCGTCCCCTGTTCGGAGAGCGGCCGATTTCCCCCACCGTAGGGCGGGCTCGCTTTTGCCGGGTTTTGGACCCTCTCTTTTGCCCTTTTTCTTTGTAACACAGTTTCCAGAGGCCAGCGGAGGTGACGGTCGTTTTCCTGTACCTGCTGCCCTGGGCGTGGCTGCCTCATGGGATCAGTGACTCTTGGCCTTGGACTTGCATCTGTCAAAGGTAATCGCCGCTTTTGATTAAGGGGGTCCCCCTGTTTTCTGTTTTTCAGACCATTGATCTCCCGCAACATTTGGCTCAAGGCCCCTTTTGCATAATCACGACCATCCGAGCGTGAGGACAAAAGAGCCATTGCAGGCCGCTTACAGGATTATCCATCAGACAATCCACCAGGGACAATCCATCCTCCAATCATCCATTACTGGCATATTGGACTCTCTCCGGAATAGATCAGGGACCAACAACGACCTCAACTACCACAGGGTTCCAGTTCCCTCCGGGGATAGGCACCTGGGGCAGTGGGCCTCAATTTGTGGTAGCGGAGCGGGTTTTCCGCAGAGATCCAAGGGAAGATGTCATCAGATGGAGAAGGCTTCATGGAAGCCTATACAAGTTCGGCAAAGCCGAGCTACACGGAGGAAACACTTCATTTATCGATGACCGCCAAGCAGCCGCCATCGTATGACGGAAAACTCAGCTGGTTCAGGTATGAAGAACTCGTGGACGACTGGGTGACAATCACCACAGTAGAAGCAGCCAAGCGAGGTCCATTGCTTAAGAGCAGACTCACTGGAGATGCTTACATGTACAAGGCCGTCCTCCAAAATGACCTTTTGCAAGATCCTGATGAAGGAGTCAACTATTTCAAGAACACGCTGAAGAAGTACTTTTTGAAAGGTGCGACCAACGTGTATCTGTACAGACTCCTCAGTTTCTTCAACCACAGAAGGCAGAACCAAGAGTTCCTCATTTTTACATCAAAATTCGAAATCCTTCTCATGAGATTGAAGGCAGCATGGATGGACCTGATGCCAATCTTTACGGCACAGTCTCCATCATTTCGTCAGTCCGTACAGGACGCAAATGCAAGAACAATTGCTCGACATCAGCAAGCAGCGGGTGCTCGAGCACCGCCTCCAGCCCTGCCAAATGAGGACGATCCTACAGTCCTCGGACAATATATCCAAGGAATGCAGGACAGACAGCGGGACGCATTTCCCTTCGGGGATAATCTCATTGCACAGTTTTTCATTATACAAAGTGAGTTGTCAGATCAACAAAGAGAACGACTCACAAGTGCAATGTCATTGAGGAACATCTCACTCGAGAATTATTCCTATGAGATGCTGAAGACACACTACCAAGAACTCTTCATCACAACGAGGACATCGATCCAAGATCCATCCATCCGACCTCAAGGAGGCAGCCGAAGCAACACATTCTTCATCATCGAACAAGGTGAATATGAAGGAGAAGAAGGCTTCTGGGTTGAGGATGAAGAAGGACTTGAAGGATTCATGTCAAACAACGATGAAGATACGTTCTGGGTTCTCGAGGAGAACGATGCGTTCATAGCAAGAAAAGTGTCGGGGCGGAACTTCAAGTTCAAGAAAAGAAAAGGGAAAGGAAAATCAGGAAACAAGAAGGGCAGTCCCCAACGAGGTGGCTTCAAACCCTTCAGAAAAAGCGGTTCTGGCGGAAAGGCCAATATGGCCAACGAAAACTATGATCCCTACGATACAGACACGGTTCAGGCCGCTGCGCCAGCCCGAAAGCGAACGCAACTGCCTTTGGCGGACGTGTCCAGTTTTAGTCTTGGCATAGGCAGTGACTATTGCATCTGCCTGACTGTACAAAAAAGGGGGGGGAGGGGAGAAAAGGGGGTCACACGTGGCCCGAAGGCCTGTCAAGAGAGGTCACAAGTTGGAGCCGGGAGTGCGTGCCCCGTCCGAGAAAATGCGGGGTCACTTGCATGGGCGAAAGCCCTGGTATCAAGGTGTAAATGCAAGGGGAAAGCAGGCCCAGGGTGGGCTGCGATCCCAGGTCATCAAGTGGTCTGCGGCGGGTGAGACATAGGGGTGTGAGACGGTGAGACGAAGCTACCCCAGGAAAGCACATGCCAAGTAATGTGCATCAAGAGATGCATCACACGGGTTGGATCGCCGGTGCGGAGTGCAATCGCTGACTGGTGTTGTCAGCCTGTCGGGATTTCATGCTTGTTGCAAATATTTTCGATAGCGTGCCCGAGATTGCATCAAGTATTGCTCCCCACCGTGGTCGAGGGGATCCACGTCCAGGGTTTTAAAGGGGAGGTCATATGACACACTTGTCCCAGGCCTACCTCGTTGGGTTGCAAAGTACTGCTGCAAGAAAATTATCACACTGGTCTGGCACGGGAAAATGGGTCGGAGTCCGAAGCCTGACGCCTGTAACTTGGCTCCAAGCACCAACGCAGTGTTGCATTTCTTCTCTGCACGGTCCCACGGCGACAATTCTTGATTGACGATAGACGAAATGGTGTTCAAAGCGTTTTTGAAACTCCAAATGTCTGTACCAAGTGTGCGCAAGCCCAGGGCATGTATCCGATGGATGCCCGGCGTCAAGTAAATGTGTCTGTTCCTGGGGTGTGCAACGGGCAGTCGCATCCCCGAGTGCATGCGAAATGAAATGAGGAGTTCTGCCCACGTTATGGGTCGCTCGTCCGGGACAAGGGGCCATTTGAGTTCCCCGATCCATTGCAGCACCTGCTTGGTGAAAGTGACACCCCAGGATGTCATGCTCTTCCACGTGTCATCTGGCGGCCACGCAAAATAGGGGTTTACCGCATGACACTCTCCTGCATTGCTCACCGGGGCCGGCATGCTATCTACAGGCACGAGTGCGCCTTGTCCTTTGGTGGACAAAGCACTGCAATATTCCCTCAAGGTGTCGGCAATGGCGCTCAGAAGTCTGGGCCACTTCTCGAAGTGTTTTTGCAAATGGGCATGGTACGCGCGCCAATTTCGGAGATCCTGTGGGGCAATGCCCGAGGCGGCTTGTTTGGCAAAATGATCCGCCCTGTCGTTTCCGAGTGCAAAGTACCCGGATTGGTCAATCTCAATTTTAGTAAGATGGCTTTTGACCTTTACTAGAATGAGGGTCCTGTCGGCCCGGGGCCACAAATGAATGGCCTGGTGGATCATGCAAACAAGGTCAAAGTTGGGCTTATTATGCCACCCTATGAGGGGTTCCCCACGGAAAAGTGCATCAACAAGGTTAAGGGCATACTGGCTGTCTGCAACTATTCTCACATGTTTAGCAATGGTTAGTGCGTGGGCAATTGCGCAGAGCTCTCCCCTCCAAACCGTCTGCCGACCTGGGACTGGTCCGGAAGGGCCTGGGAGGAAACTGGCGCGGATTTCGTCATGCGTGTGAACTGGCGCAACTCGCACCTCAAGGTCGAAAATGGGGTCGATTGCTACTGCATATCCCGCACGGGACGAGACATGGGTCGGTCCATAGCAGCTGCCATCTGTAAAAACTGTAGCAGCAGCGCGTTCTGGCTGGGCTTTTCTGAGTACCCCTTGGCCAGGGCGTTGGGCTACTGAGGTAAGCCAGCGTTTGCCTTCAATGGTCGTCGGGATCCACGCTGATTCCCCTGTCTGGGTTTGGAGGGCACCTAGCTCAGGGTGTAATTCCCGGATGCGTGCTGTGCCCGAGCAAATGATGACACGATGTGCGATGGTGTCTCTGCGTCCGCAGAGGGGACATGTGTCATCAGTCTCTGCCCAGTGTTTGGCACGGATTTGGGTTGGGACTCCACCACAAAGGTAGGTTCGTATTAGCTTAGCGTCTTTGGAATCCAAGCGCGAGATAGCCTTAGCAGTTGTGTCGAAACATACCGGCGGAAGGTTCTGAAGTTCTTTACGTCCCCTCAACTCAGAGTGGACATGATTTCTCCATTGTCTTTTCAGCATGTCAAACAACGCTACAGGGCATGAGTTATAAAAGTGAAGCGTAGTGCCATCCGGTATGGAAACCTGTTGGTCCTCACTTGTCTGTACACCTAAGAGCGAAAAGTACGCGGCTAGGACACGAGCCGGGCCGAACGCTTTCTTAGGGTTGCCATCGCTGCTATGCACCGTGTCCCAGAAGTCGGAGAACTGGTCGGGGTAGCGGGCAAAAGCCCTCCTAGCCGTGGTGCACGCCCTACGGACAGCGACAAGCGTGGGCTCAAAATGTCCATCCTCGTAGGTCTGAATTGCAACCTTATGGTTGACCCCTTGCACTGGCTTGATGATGGCTTTTGTAACCGCAGTGCGCATTATGGACAATTTGCGCTTACCTATGTAGTGCACTTCACTGGCGTAAAATCCCGCGGCGAAGGCCCCCGCCTCAATGGCCTGCATTCTGCCGTCCAAGTCGTAGGGTAGGGCTGCGATGGCGGCCGCCCGTTTCGTGGCCGTAGCCAGGCGATCTCCAAATTCACCGTGAATGGTGGATTTACGGTATTTGGAGTAACATCCCAAATTAGTTTTGGCACTCGAGTATTGAAAGCGATTTTTCTCACCAATTTTACGGGTGGGAACGTTGCTCCACGCCCATGATTTTGCAAGATCAATCTTCAACCCCCATTGTGCAAAGAAATCGAGAGTGAGGTCGGTAGCCTGGCAAATTTGTGTCTCATCGCGCGATATCAGTTCGACATTGTCTATGTACACCAGGAGCAGGGCCTGGGTGCGTTGTTGAATCACGTGTAGAAGTTGCGCGCCTACAACAACTGCGGCAGCTACCGGGAGGGGATCGCCTTCCGGCACTCCACACACTGAGCGTTGGGGGAAGCTGTAATCCCCCTGCGCAATGACCGAGCGTTTTAGCTGGCTAAGGAGGATGAACCATTGCCTGACCAAAGGTTCAGGAAATCCGAAGTCCAACATGAGTGTGGCGAGTTGTGCACGAGGGAGTCCGTTGAAAAATTTTTGGATGTCAGTGACTGCTCCGTGGAGCGGGGAGTTGTTGAGGTTGCATTTTTCAACCGTGAATTGTGTACTGTACCATAATGATTCCGAGTCCCTATGCGGCAACCCTCCTGCTACCTGCGGTGGTAATTTGGAAGAGAGATGCAACAGGATGCTGTGGGTTACCGCCTTCATACTTATACGATATAGGGCGGGGAGAATTGTGATGGGGCGTCCATCTTTGATTTGATTGGGTTCGGCAGTTTTGCCTGGGAGGACAACCCTGGCCCAACACATGGCTTCAGGCCAAGGCTGCACTCCAATCAGGATGTGATTGAAGTATTGGGTCCAACAGCCGAGGGCAACTTGGCCAAGGGCCTGTATTTCTGGAATTCTCCAAGAATCTGCTCCAGCAGCGCTGTTATTGCGCGTGCCTTTGAGTGCATCTGCAAAGGTATCTGGAGTGAGGAGGTGGCATCCATCAATCTTCCATTCATCTGGGATTCGGCATCGGGAGAGAGCGCCCCCATCGGGGTCCTCTTGCCCCCAGAATTGGGCCCAGTGTTGGAAGAACTGATCCTGGACGTCCTCCGGGCGGTAATGCCACACCTTGCGAGTGATGGTGAGAGTGTGTTCTTTGGACTGAGAGAAGAGGGTCCCTGATGCCTTGCAATCCCATTCAATGGGCTCTCCATTGGCAAGGGTGAGTTCATGATACTGGCGTCTCTGGTCGGCAGGCAACACGAATCGTGCACGGTGTTTACCCCGCGCGCGGAGTCTGTGGCACTCTACCTGGTGTATTTGTGAAGCCATGGTGAGAAAGGGGTTGGATCCTTTAGCGGTCACCTTATGTGCCAATTTATTACCCTGTGTTTTCCAGGATTTATTTAGCGCATCCGACCATCTCTGTCGAGAGGCTTTAGAGCTCTCTGCCTCTAGAGTTTGGATGGATGTGCGGACCTTTTCAGCCAATTGCTGGACTATCCCCAGGGTTGGATATGTAAGGAGAGCTTCTCCACACCATGTGGAGAAGTCTGGCAGAAAACCCTTGGCACGGCATACCGCATTCCAGTCCTGTTGGACTGTGGGCTGCTGATGGTCTCCGTGTTTTACAAGCATTCTGGAGATCGAGTCAAGTCGACGGACTTGTCGGACTTGTTGTTTTGCCCGAACCGACGTGCGCTTCTCGGTTGGCTGGAACTCACCTGGGCGTGCAATTTTGGGTCCAGCCCGAAAGGGTGTCCATTTATAAACAGGAGGTCTACCCCGCCCACGTTGTCGTTGTGTGATGGGTTCAGCACCTACTTTTACCAGACATCGATGCATGGCATTTTCAGCTGCAACTGACCATTGCTGAATATCAATGCCGCCAGGGATTTGACTGTCAAGGTCCATGCGATTAAGCTCCTCGACGAAAAACTCATCATGGACATCTGGATCAATGGCTCCAAGTTGGGAGGGAGACAAGGGCCGGCAGAGTTTCCAGGTCTTCTTAGTCTGGGGTGCGTTAACTAAATCTAATGTGACCGTAAGAGGGTGGTGTAGCGGGAATGAGAAGTCTCGGGTCACCTTTATCGTCTTGATATGTCCGACCAGGCTAGGTGAGAGGAAAATCGTGTCGTTGCGGGTGTCCTCCTTGTAGGTGAAATCTGTTGGCGTGCCCAAGTGATGTGATGCAAAGTGATGGGCTTCAACCCATCCTCTGTCCGAAAGTGCAGTCCACAAAAGCGACTGGTCAGGCAATTGATTGAGATCTCCTGCAATGAATGAGTGACCGTCCCACTCAAGCACACTTTCAATGGCACGTTGCTGCAGGGCATCTGAGGCGTCTTTGCGGTACAGCTCCCAGGATGTGTCCTGGGTGTGCAAGTACAGGGTGATACCGAGCACCTGCAATCCAGCAAAATTTACGATTGCTTCCGTGTACCTGGTGCTGTCCCACTCGGCCTTCGATCGAATGACCGGACACATCCTAGAAGAGTGTGGGCAAAGCATTCCGACTCCTCCAATGTATGGTACATTCGTATTCTGGCTTGCAAGCTTACTTGGCGCACATGGGGCGCCGGAGTGATATTGCAAGTTGCGCTGTCTGGCTTGCTTCTGGAACAAGCGATGCATAGTGGTGTCAGACGAAGTCTCGGCACAACAAATGATGCCAGGCCTACTCGAATAGAGTTTGAGAACTTCGTCCTGGTGCTTACGTAGTTTAGTGATGTAAACGATCGTGAGGTGGCAGAGATCAGACTGATCCTCCGGGGTCGTTACTCCGACAGGCCCCGGATTGTCAGCCTCCCCCAAACGGGGTTCCGAGGTCCACACCTGCCACAAGCACAGTTTGGCAATTCGATGAATGGATCTGACTGGCATCGTAATGGAGTGCAGCACGGGTGTGGTGTCAAGTTTCCTGGAATGCCTGGACAAATTCCTGCCCGTCGGGTGATTGCTTTCCCAAACATTGGGAGGAGTGAATCTGAGTGGGATCACATTCCCCTTAGTCCCGGCGAGCTCGGCGGCAAGATTAACATGCGGTCGGGGCCAAAGTGGACTTAGGGTAATTGTGTTGGAAAGGGAAAATGAGGTCACAGGCTGCGCGACGCCAACAATGTAGACGGAAAGTAGTGTAATGGATGCCACCCAGAGTCTAGCGACACATGTAGGAAGCCGTGTATGATCCCTACGACCAGGCATATTGGGGAAAAGGCAAAGGCAAGAAGGGAAAGAAAGGAAAATCAAAATTCCAATATCCCTATGATGGAAACAAAGGTTATCCATCCTATGAGAGTGGCAAAGGAAAGAGCGGACAGGAAAAAGGAAAATCCAAGACGTTCGCAGCCACCGCAGAAAAGACGGAGGAGCAGCCCGCCATCCAGCAGACTGCACCATCCATAGAGCCTACCTATGCCGGTTGGACAGACCAAGACTGGGATCAATCATGGACATGGAACGAACATGGCTGGTACTCATCCCATGAGACATCCAGCACAGGACAAGCGTTAATGGCATTCCATGATGCATATGAGTATCCTGGGAAAAAGGCCATCCACGAGAAGCTGATCCAATCAGATGCAGTTTCAGAACACAATCTGTCCGTCACGACAAATCGCAGCCTTTTGGCAACAAAGCTGATGGCGCCTGTCATCAACCCTCAGCACAACCCGACCTATGCGATTCTGGACAACGGATGTACCAGATCTATGGGCAGCTGGCATGCAATCCAGCGTTTTACCCAGGCAATCGAACCAATGAAGGACATCATCTCCTACGAGTACATCCCGGCCGAGACCAAGTTCACTTTTGCAAACGGAGAGACCGCCAGGGTAAATTTGACCCTGCATCTTCGATATCACACAACTCCTCCATGCAGTACGAACATCGACATCCTTGAACAAGGAACTGTACCGATCCTTCTCAGCATCAGCCAGATGCGGAACCTCTACATGACCATCAAGCACACACCTCAATGTGACAAGATCACACGCAAGGCCTTTGGCAATAACCGTCAAGCAGTTCCAGTATCCGGTGCAGGACATGCACTCGTCGATCTCGCTGGAGTTGCAAGAGTGAAGGCACATGGAGAAATTGCTCACAAGGGCCTCACCAACTATGTCTATGACGATGATAACAGCATCAAATTTCCCTCCGGGGACCTCACCAGGAGCGAAACTGTTTGTGCGGCAAAATCATCCGAAACAAAGGAGGACCTAGCAGCTCCTAAGGTCATTGGATCTCAAAAGCAGGACCATTGGATCCTTGACAAGAAGAACAAGCAGCTCATCCGTGTGCATATCACGCCCTGAAAGGCGCTGTTCACACCAAATGGAGCCAAGGAATGTCCAATCAATCCTGATCACATCAGCCGAGCACGTACCACGGAGATCATCGATGCATCCACAGGTGGAGATCCAGATATCTTGGAAGACAATTGGAGACTTACATCCCAGGCAAATAAACCGATGATTAACCTGTGGCTAGGTAAGACCATTTTCACCTTCTCAGACAATTCGCTGAAGGACGTAGAAGCAGGTTCAGGATCGGCAGCAGACAGGATCATCGACAAGAGGGGCCAGTCGACTATTGAGCCAGATCCTTTCGCACCATCCTCAGAAGAACCAACATCGCTTCCGCTTGCCCTAGGCAGAATCCACAAGCGATTCTCGAATCCAGAAGAATTGAAGAAACTCCACCTGCAGCATCATCACATGACGACAGATCAATTTCGATTTAGAACCCGAGCACTTCATTTGCCGAAATCAACATTCGATCTATTTGGCAAGATCCGAAGTGAGTGCGAAGTTTGCCAAGTGGCGAAACATGCACCATCACGAAGCAAGACAAGCGGACTTCGAGCGGACACCTTTGGTGACATGACATTCATTGATCACTGTCAAGTTCCTCTTGGAACTGGAGAACACATCATTGTTTTTGTCATCCTGGATGGAGCAACAACATTGCTCACTGCAGAGGCAGTGACACCTACGCAAGAAGTCGAGAACATCACTGTCCTCAGGAACTATTTTGACAAGTACCGCTTGCAGCCCAAATCAGTTGTCGCAGATCAAGCCTTCATGACAGATACATGGGAACAGTGCTATCAGTCCCTTGACATCACTCCGATATCTCTGCGACCAAATACACCATGGCCAAATCGAGCTGAAGCAGCAGTTCGACTCTTGAAGGCACAACTCAAGATCATGCTGAGTTCCATCAAAGCAGGCGCTGCACCTGCAACACTGAAGAAAGTGACCTATAGGCAACTGGTGAAGGCCGCTGCAACTGTCAGGAGTCAGACCGTCACCTACGGGGGAGTAACTCCATTGGAGCTCGCATTCGGAAGACGACCAGCAGATCTCATCCAACTCGATGTCGCAACTCCAACTCAGTTGATGATTGACAGGAATGAAGAAGAGATGACAGCCATCCAGATCAAGCAGCTGTCAAAGCAAGCCTTCCAAGAAGCACGTCAATCCGAGGACATCCGACGAGACCTTGCTCAAAATCTCCGAATGAGTTCAAAGCCTCTTCAGGTGAAGGACAAGGTATTACCTATTTTACTGGCAGGAAGACAAATCCAAGATTTGTTCCGATGGAAGCAAGGGAGGAATATGGCTAAAAGGAAAAGTCATTTCCATTGAAGGAGCAATGGTAGGACTTGATCTTGGGACTCGACTCATCAAGGTTAGCATGACGAAGCTCAGGAAGGATGAGACTATCCCTCCGGGGAAACCCAGAATCGACCTCCTGTTGCCTGAATCCTTGCAGAAGGAGCAACCAGGCTCCTCTGTAGATACCAAGAAAAAGGAATCATCCGCACCAGCTCCTAAGCCAAGATCCTCAGTGCCATTACGTATCGCGGGAAAAACAACTCCAAAACCTGCAGTACCTCATCCAGCAGAGAACATGTTCGTCGAGGACCTCACATCCATTCCTGAACAAGCACATTGGAATTGTGTACGTAAGGGAAAGATCCACGTTCTCGAGATCTTTGCAGGAAGTGCCAGATTCAGTCAATGCTGTGCACTGTCAGGTCTTAAGGTTGGGACTCCCGTGGACATCCGCACAGGATTCGATGTAATGACATCCAAGGGACGACACATGGTCATGGAGATCATCAGGGAACAAGCGCCTGATGTCATCCTTATGGCACCAGTCTGTGGACCATGGTCAAATATGCAGAACATCCAGCAAGACCAGCAAAAGGTGGGGGAAAAGCGGAGACGCTACCTTCCCATGGTTGAATTTGTGGCATCCATTGCGCGTTATCAGTTGAAGCACAGAAGATACTTCATTATCGAAAATCCTCAGACATCCAGGATATGGTATCTGAAATGCATGCAGCAATTGTTTTCAGACCCATCCGTGACCTGGGGAGATTTCCATTTCTGTGCATACGGACTAAAAGATCCTGAATCCGGGCTCAGAAGTCTCAAGCCCACGAGCTTGATGCACTGTTACCTTCCGAGGTTATGAGACCGATCTTCAGAAGGTGTAAAAACTTTTCCAGCTCAGTAAAGCATGAACACCAACCCCTAGAGGGAAACGCTGGTTCCTTCGGAAGCAGAACCAAACTGGCACAGGTGTATCCTTACCAGTTCTGTCAGGATCTTGCGCACATCATCTTACGACACTTGCAGGTGAAACCGCTTGACAACGAGGTGTACCTCTTGGAGGACCTTTTTGAACCATTCACCATCAAGCAGGTTGATATCCTGAGAAAGGAGATGGAAGCCATTGACAAGGAGTTCAACATGACCAGCAGCAGTCTTGCAGTCAGAATCCAAGACCTGCCGTTCAACAAGGACGTTCAACCATTAGTCATTCAAGATCCGCTAGTTCAGAAATTCCAGAAGACGATGAAGCAGTACCCACCTGGGACTGAAATTGATATCTTCAAGCAAGATCCTAATGACTGGCGATGTCAGAACATGTGGAACGGCTGCAAGAAGTTGAGACAACTGTGCATCTCATCCACTCAGTATGATGCATGCACTGCATACGTCCACACCATTGGCATCAATATGCCCATTACGTCACCTCCGGACGATGCAATCATATCCTTCTGGCAGCCTGATCAGCTGAATAGAATTTGGGTCTTGCCTGCATCAAAATGCAATTGGGAGAAGTATGATCCGAAGACGTGGCATGCTGTGATGTTTTCATCCGTTCATGAGTCGTTCATCGATCCGCCGGCCATCAAGCAGATGCCCATCGAGACGGATCCATTGGATCCCACGGATGCACCTCAGCAACCTGACACACAGCAACCACCTGATCAACCAGACCATCCCATGCCTGATCCAAGACCTCCAACACCTCCGGTCGAGAGCATGTCAGATCCTCCTCCGGATCCTCCACATCAGCGTGATCATCCCATGCCGCCAGCACCACGCAGTGTGTTGCCAGACAGTCCAGTGAATCCTCCACTGCCGCCGCACGACAAGCCTGGCGGAGGAGATGCAGCGCTTAAACGGCAAAAGCAGTCCTCTTCATCCTCAAGTGGACTCAATCGACTGGGGGGTGATGTCTATTTGCCGTCACAGTCGCAATCATCTCAGCCAATTCTTCCGACTGTCGTGGTACCTTCACCACCTGCGATTCTTACAAATCCCGAAGCAGAGGAACAAGATGAAGATCTTGAACTGCCGACACTTGTGCAAGAAGAAACAACCGGCATGGGAAGAAGAAGAAGAAGAAGCCAGATGACAATGATGAGTCACCTGAGCATTCTCCCAGACATGATCCTGCATCTTCATCCAATTATAATCCGACATGAAAGTGAGGAAGAGCTGATTCCTCATGTTCCAACCTCATCCGGCACTGGAAGTTCAGAAAGAACCATGAGATTCACTGACCAGGAAGATGGAGATTCAGAAGACTCTCAGAGGACTAGATCCTACGATGATCACCAAGCTGATCTCGTTCTAGATGAAGCGCACTGGTCACTCATGACAGCCGAACAGAAGATCTGTGCGAATACCGGATCCTTTACGGTTCCGAGAGATATTGAAGGCAACCCTGTCCTACTTGGACGTGTGAAAGGGACCTTCATGCGGATTCTCTCATCAGAAACACACAGATCAGAATCATGTTGACCAGCTATGCAAGAACATGACCGACGATGACCGTGCACTCCTAGTTCTGTATTCATCCAAGCAAGAATCCTTGAAGGCTTCATCCACATCCGCACTCATTGGCAAGAAGCGGAAGGAAGCTACAGCCACGGAAATCAGAGCTTATCAGAAGCAATTCCTTGAAGCTAAGCAGCTTGAGTGCAAATCATGGCTTGACAATGAAGTGTTCGACTTAGTCGATACACGCAAGATTCAGGTCAGGAACTGGGTCACCGGTCGATGGGTCCTAACCCTGAAGCGAGACAAGGATGGTAACTTCTTGAAGACCAAGGCTCGCTGGGTCCTCCGAGGCTTCCAAGACAAGCAGAAGAATGATCAGCAGACAGACAGTCCTGCTGCATCCAGGAGTGGTTTCCGCCTTGCAATCCAAGCAGCCTCAAATAAAGGCTGGAATATATTCCACATGGATTTGAAGACAGCATTTCTCCAAGGCGAAGCATATGACCAGTCTCGTGACATCATTTGTCAGATACCTCCTGAAATGGGATATCCACCCCACATTGGAGCGCGCATGAAGAAGCCTGCATACGGGCTGAATGACGCACCACGTCGATGGTGGAACATCCTTGATTCGGCACTCCGTTCGTACGGACTAGTGCCAACCCGGGCAGACCGTTGTACATACGTGTACTACGGCAAGCAGCTTCCGAAGCCCGCATTGGTGAGTGAAAAGAAATCATCCACAACTTTCGATCTAGAAGGAGCAGTTGATTACCTAATGGATCCTGTTTCTGGTAACAATGCTAAGAATCGACAAGTTCATGGAGCCCTATCTCTTCATGTAGATGATCTTCTTATGACGGGGGATGACGTGTTCGAGAAGGAAATCATGGGACGACTTCGGAAAGATTTTCAGGTTGGTTCCGAGGACAAAAATGATTGCCTCTTCGTAGGACAGCGCATCCAATGGAAGCAAGATGACAAGCGTGGTTGGTACATCAATGTTCATCAGAACGTTGCCATCGACGAATTGCAGGAGATCACTTTTGACAAACACCTGAAGGACGACACTCCTCTTACTCCACAGATGCATACTGCATACAGAAGTGTCCTAGGTCAGATCAACTGGTTACAGTCGCGAACGCAATTCCACATTGGTTATCAATTCTCAAAGTGTGCATCCAAGGCATCATCACCAACCATTGAGGACGTTCGCGCCATTAATAAGACAGTCAGAAGCATCAAAAGCATCCCGCTTAGCATGAGATTCTGGCCCCTTCGTGGCAAGACACGCATAGTTGGCTATCCAGATGCATCCTATCGCAACAACGAGGATAAGTCATCCCAACGTGCGCATGTTATTTTTCTTGCAGAACAAAGAGATCTTCGCCAGGGCTCATCGAATTCGAGAGGCTCATTGTCGCTGACCAAGCATTCAGCTAAAGCAGACGAGCTCATCAAGGCCGTCCTCACCGGCAATCTCTTGAATGTAGATGCACATCCACCCTTCCGTACCATGTTGCAGAACAAGGCATTCTTGGTTGAGTGGCTAGCACACAACACGAAGCACGGACCCGACATCATTGCCTTTGCAGGAGTCGGTATAGCAGAATCCATGTTTGCTTATTGGGGAACCTGGGCATGATCCGCATGTCCACGAATTCTGATGCATGAGTTTTTCAGTTTTGCATATTTTCAATTCCTCAATTCCGTGATGCGCGTGTTTGCACTTGACCCATTTTGAATCTCAAGAAATAGGTGTCTGCCTCCGCAGCCACTTTCGGTTTACAACCAATCCGGCCTTTGCAATCTTGTATGCTCGATCATCTCGTTGACATGCCCATCCTCAACCTGATGTTTGGACGATCCGGCGATGCGGCACCTGTGCCAAAGCCGATGATCAAGAGTCGTGATGAGGAAGATGAGACATCCGATTGCCCCATGGAGCAAGTCGCTGATGAGAATCCATCCGCCTCTCAACAACCCGAGAATGTCAACATGGAGCAGGTTCATTATGATCCAGATTCCGACGATGATGACTCAGATGAAGAAGGCATCCTCTAGAAGGAAGGCCTTTGTCAAAGGCGATGCCACATCCGAAACTTGTTCCAAAGTCACCGCCACCAACATTGAGGCTTGTCTCCAAGGTCAAGCCAGCACCAAAGAACACCCTGGATGACGAGACGGAATCCGACAATCATCCTGGTGATCGACCTGCACTTCCAAGGCGACCAGTGATGCGGCCTGTTCTCACATCCAACGATCGGTGGTTTGTAACATATGGATCGGATACGAACATCAGCCTCCAGAAGGAATCCGACCATTCGGAAACTCAAAATTCCTGACTGTTGTGCACGAATACTACAAGGAATGCTCAACCATCCTTGATGTCAATCCGGACTTCCACTTCGTTCCTGAACACGAGAGACCGCATGGAGTTAAGGTATTCTGGTTGAAGGCAAGATTCAACGATTACTGGCATCCGACACTCCAAGGTGAAGGACCTCATGCAGAGAAGCAATACATGGACTTCGTCAAGAAGGTCTACAGCATCTGCTGCTACAGCAATGCTCAATCCGAAGTTTACGGAACCGACATCATCCCGATGGTATGCCACAACGGCAACATTGATCTCGATAAGACCGTCCAGAATGTCGAACAGGTTTGCAAATATTTCCGCATGGAAACATCCAAGGCGAAACAGATCACAGATCTCATCCTCTGGCGAATTGAGAGAATGAGCAGATCGTTTTCCGGATGTCTTCGACATGGAATCCATAAGGAATGCAAACGGCAGGTGGAAATGGGTCCTGATGGATCCGTCGAGCTCTATGACGCATTGACCTGCATCACACATGCCAGGAACTTCATTGGAAACAAGCCAGGACTTCTCTTGATGGCTATGTTCCCGAGCTATGGAAAATCACGTTTCGAAATTGCGTTCGTATTTCCATCCGTGGACGGGACATATAATGAGCACAAGGCACGGGGAGAAATTGTTCCAAGGAATCGATGGATCGACAAGCTCAACACCAGATCCGCACAAAGTGCACTCAGGCCCGATGGCAAGGACTTCTATGTTGATCCCGAGATGGAGTTCTACGTGAGATGCAACAGCGGACACACACGACAAGTCGATATCCAATCCTTTGGACGACCCCTGTTCTCTGAGCAGAAAGAGCCTCATTACGACGAACCGGACTATGATTTGCCAACGGAATCCATTCCGCCAAGTCCGCATCCGTCAAGATCCGAGGCGCCTCATGGAGATGAAAGCACAGCTCAGCCCAAGTACAGAATGCGAAGGCCGGCGCCACCATCCGTTGAAGAAGAGAGAAAGATCAAGCCGTTCTTGAAGAAGCCCATCACATTCATGTTCCATGCAACCTATGGATTTCAGCTCTACAGCATCATGGAGCACGGGCTCAAATCTGGGAAGTCCCAGTCAAACCCTTCGGGGAGAATGCGCGTTCACATGGCATGCATCGATGACGTCATCCTCGAAGACGATGAGTCAGAAACCGCATTGACCCATGTGCCGGCAGGAAGAGATGCGTTGCTGGTCCTTGCATTTCTCAAGGACCAAGACTATGGCATCCGCCTTTCCGAAGAGAGAACAGCGTTGACAGACGAAACCATCGAGGCAAGAAACATTGTTGCAGCATTCGAACCTGATGGCAGCCTCATGGCGAGCAACAAGTGGATCATGAAGAAGTATCTCGATCATGAAGATTACGAGATGTACGACACCAAGATCCGCGAATTCGCCGATGCCTTCTTCACGTATGTGAGTTCCACCAAGCACAACAAGGAAAAAGATACCTCCTCAGAGACCAAGAAGAGACGGCATTCCACCGATCAGGACTCCACCGAAGGAGAAATGATGGAACCCTCCGGGGACAGATCCGTCAAGCCCAAGGTCATCGTGGAATATCACAATTCAGTGAACCTAGAAGAGTTCATCCAAGAACTCAAGGGAATCTATCTCGAAATAGATATGAACAAAAAGGACGCAGAGGAAGAGCTCGCGGGGATCAAGGAAGAACTCGAACGCTTCATGAACCAGTTCAACAAGGATCCGAAAGGAGCTCATCCCAAGTTGACAGGGTGCGAGAGAGCCTCATTGGCACAGTCGATCCTGATGTCAATCTCGGTGAAGAAGAATTCTACTTCCCTCATCGAGGAGAATGTCCCACCATTGACGAGTACAAGCAAGCTCAACCAGGATCCGGATATCCGATCAAGCTGCCGCTTGGACTGAAGAAGCTCAGGTCACAAGATGACCCGAAAATCATCCGAGCCTACGCCGATATCCTGGGATCGCTGATGCAGCCGACTGACCGTCCTTCCGTGGACTATCTCAACATGCATGAGTTCACCTCATCCATAGGGATCAACATCCTTACCCTGAACCATGGAAACCTCACAAGGAATCCAAAGTTGGACAACAGGGAGGTGTACAACATGCCGATGAAGGATCGACCGATCGTTAAGATGATGATGCAGAACAGTGCACACATCTTATGCCTGAATGAGGCAGACGCTTTTTTCAGTCCGAATGATGAGAAATCCAGGGAGCTCATCAAGACGTTCATCCGATACGGTTACAAGGGCAAATTGTGATCAAGCAATGGTCATCCAGACCGATCGCACGCTTTGTCCGCGGCGGACCCTCTGCACGAGTGGAACTTCTGGCAAGACACATTTCTACCAGGAGCCAGAATTGGGGAACCACATTCGGAATGTTCAGATGTTTCTTCGGAACCAAAGGAGATGGCACTGATCCCGAATACGGAATTCCGACCTCGGATTGCTTGGCAACCACAGGAACATCCATGTTTACCGAATCCAAGAAGTACATTGGATCGAGATTGCCAGCACGCACCATTGTCCAAGGACATGGCCGAGACAAGGAGATCGTCGTTCTCCACATCGAGCAGAGTGATGAGTTTCGTGGCATGATCCCGAAATCATCCGACAAGTCATACTACGAGTATGACGACCGCCACATAACGAGGGCAGATCTACCATTCGCAACCATTGGAGTCTTCCACATCCATCCTTCACTTAGCCATGGAGCAGCAAAGGAAGATCTTCAGAATGAAATCATGCCGCTCGTGACCTTGTACCGATGCGATGCGATCACCGGAGACGCCAACAAATCGGCGAACACCTACAGCAAACTCCAGCATGTCTACAATCCAACCAACGGTCTCGTGAACATCCTCATGAGAGCATATCAGAGACTGTGGAATGCGACGAAGAATTTGCCACTCGTGGACAGAATGGAGTATACAGTGGAGATTTCGTGCACCCTGAAATCCATTGTCCGTCATCACCTGTACATGAAATGCGGATCAGGTTTTGATCGAACATTCCCAGATGTGATGATGACTATCGTATTTGGATGGGGCAAAACGAACATCCAGCAGGACTTCCGGAAGATCGAGATGAACAGTATGGATGATGAACAACTGGAATTCATGCGAAACCATCCAGACAAGGCCATTTTCGATTACCAGGTCTCATCCGCAGAGCGCTACAAGCGCGTGAACAATGAAATGTTCATGAACGGCTCGCAGGACTCCGACTCCCACAGTCCTCTCATGGTTTACATCCGTTGCAAATCTGCAACCAGTAAACGCAGCTCTGAGAGATACCAGGATTACGTCAAGAAGAGACAATCCTGGACCACGCAGGAGTACAAGGACTACAACAAGCAGTGGGGATATCAGAAGCAGTGGAAGGACTATAGCAGTTCGACCTGGAATGATTATGGAGACCATGGCAGTCAATCCGACAGCAGCCGCCGATGGTATGGTCGATCCGACTGACCATGAAGATACGTTCAGCACCACGAGCAATCCAGATGATTGATCCTCCTCTTCTACAAGACTATACCATGAGTGAGTGATCAACAGTTTCACAATTGTTCCGCGTGTACATAGCGTTGTACATCACCCTTTGATACAATTAGGTATCCAAAAAGAAGCGTACATAGTGTTTCCCATTTCGAAGGCCAAGACATTTCATCCAGCAGAAAAAGGATGAATCCGGCACTTTTAATCACATGGCTACGGCACACGGTCAAAGGCCATGAAGCCAATAGTATTTCATACTTTGTGCTGGAGATCAAAAGAAATTTGTGTCTGTTTTGTGTTCTGTTTTTCAGACCATTGATCTCCCGCAACATTTGGCTCAAGGCCCCTTTTGCATAATCACGTAGACGTCCTGGAGTTCGGGGCCTAAGGTGAAATCCGCCAGCCGCCGATTTTGGACACATCCGGGTGTCAGAGTTTCAGCCGCCAGCCGCCGATTTTTTTGGGTAGTGGCTGGCTGGCTGATTCCGCCGGGCATCTCCTTGGCTGGCTGGCTGATTCCGCCGGGCTGGTCCTTGGCTGGCTGACTGATTCCGCCGGGCATTTCCTTGGCTGGCTGGCTTATTTCGCGAGTGGTGGATTGCAGGCTGGCGCGCTAGCTGATTCCGCCAACGAGCTCTGACGCTGGCCGGTTGGCTGGTGTCATTGATATCTGACTTCTTCGTTTCGCATGACGCGCTACTGTCAGCACAGCATGGGTGTTCCTACTTACTTTATGGGGCTGTCGTGTCTCAACTCCGATGCGCAACGCATCCACACGGTCACGTGGTTCGCCTGAGAGCACCGGCAAAAGAATAATCTACTTCTAGAAAAGAAGATCGGATTTGGTAGCAAGTGTTCATCCAACGCTGCAAGTCGTTCAGCGCTTCAAGAACCCGAGCTTCTAACACTCAGACTGCTTGGTTCGCCAATACCGACATGGCTGTGGGTCAAAACCAATGGTACCAAACTGGGGCAGGTCACCACCGATTTTAGAACCAATGTTAACAGGGATTGGGATGTTTTTGGGGTACCATTTGTATACAAGAGTTTCGGGGGAGATCCCAGCAGCCATGTTTTGATTTGTCCGGAGCTCTGGAGCCTCATCCTCGCCAGGCTCAAGGCCAAGCTTCTTTTGACTCTTCCAGGCAAGCCGCCATAGTAAGGCAAGGGATTCGGCAGAAACTGAAATCCTGGAGAAACCACAGGTGGCTCAAAATCTGGTGAGCGTTTACTCCAGGCATCTGTGTGTTCACATGTGCGGGCACATCGAGGCTGCTCTGCAGCTCTTTCTTCCACCCCGAACTGGCCAAGAAAAGCTTTCAGCGAAAACCAAGCTGGCTGACAAAACAGCAGCATTCAAGCTTGCACGAAGCACCACAACGTGCACTATACCGCTCCCCGGCATCGTCACCTGTTGATCTGTCCAAACCTTAGATCATCCAACAGCCAAATCGTGTCAATGTCCTTGCAAAGTCTGCTATTCAAAACATGGCACTGGTACGGGAGGGGGGGGGGCATGCCATACACAGATGACCGTGCGGAGCGGTTGGGAGGCTTGTTTTAAAATGGTTGCTCACAAGAGCCGGTCATGGCAGAATCCGAAAGGGGCCTCCTGGGAAAGTAGGCTAAACTACTAGTTTGTTCGGGACAAACGTCAAGGCAAATAACTATAATGGACGAACTGGAACACGCAAGCGCCACGCTCCAAAGCGCTGGTTCTTGCAAAGGCTTTCGGTCATGACCTAATTGACTCAAAACACTCACAGTCAAACGCCACACCCGAAAGTGGTTTACATCCGCAAGGGGGGGGGCATGTTAGGCAGGGCTTACCATGCGTCACAAAAGTGTCGTATACAGAAACTAGTTTTTGTACATGGCCGGTTCTTTGAAATAGGAACGACCGGAAATCGGCTTGCTTGCGGAGAAAGGCGACCCTCAGCAAGGTGAAAAATCAGAAAGGGCCTCTTGAGAAAGTAGGCCTTAAAAGACTTGTTTGCTCAGGGCACACGTCCAGCAAATACCAGCTTGCCTATGGCTTTATCCAATCGATGTGACATAATCAACCCAAGACATCCCGAAGCCTGCGTGCCAAACGCGAAGTGCGCACAGGTCACTGCAGCAGCTGCGGCGCGAGACGCGACAGCTCCAGCGGCGCCGCAGCTGCCACAGCCGCGGCCCCATCCGCGCCAGCGTCACCGCTGCACATCGCTGCCCGGCGGCGCGCGTTGCCGTCCGCACCGGCTCAGCCTCAGATGAACACGCTGTCGGGGCCTGTGTCGTTACTACACCAGCAAAGATCCAGAAGACTTGTCAGATGGTTTGTGCGAGCCGTACTACGTGACTGGTCATGTCTTCTTCATGCTTCAAGAACCGATTCTCTGCTCTTGGGGCGTGCGCGCCGTGTTGCTCCGCCGTGGTTGTCGCATGTTTTGTCTCTTTTCTACGGGAGCTACTTGTCGATGGCAGGCGCCCTCGTTGGCGGGCCGAGGACACTAAGCATGTGAAGGCAGCAGAACTACAGACGCAAACTGATTGCCCGACCCCTTTCATGGCAACAGTCCGCACTCGAGCTCAGAAAAGGCCTGCTATCACTGGGCTTCTGCCACTTCACTCCTGCTCGTCGATATTAATATGCAAGATGTTGGCGCAGTACTCCGCCAGGGCTGCATCTTGGCGGATGACGGACCAAGCCACTCGCTTGAAGTTGTCGAGCTTCCGCTTCTTTTTGCGGCCATCCTGTTGCTCTTGGACAGCAGCAGCGTGCTTGGTGAGGAGGCCTTTTTCCACCATCTCTTCGAAGGCTTGGCCCATGGCCCCGGTGACATCGTTGCATTCGCGGTAGTTCAGCTTGTGCCGGAGCAAGTCCCGCGCCTGACGGATTGGGGTGATGGGCAAGGTGGACAGTGGACAGCGGGTGTGACCACAAAGCGGGGAGGGAACGCAGAGTGAAAGCAGCTTGTTTGGTGATGACTGTAACATGCGAGTGGTTTGGTGCGTTCAGTGGCAGGCAGTGGACCTCGCCTTTGCCCAAGAAACTTGTCCAACGAAGCGCGGGCTTGTCAGCACCTCCTGCTGGATGAAGAGCTTGTGTGGGAGAGGCTCCTTGCGGGCGGGCTGCGGGGCGGCGGACATCTTCTCGAGCGGCCACTTCTCACTGGCCCATCTGTAGTATCCCCGGTGCAAAGCCAGTTGACGACGCCAAGTGTGGATGGCATAGGCAATCTCAAACACGCTGGCAGCCTCGCGGTGGAAGTCGTCAGCGCCCCTCAGCGCTTGGCACATCCGCTTGCATACGCTGCAGAACTTCAGCATGTCGGTGTCCCACAGCTTAATTTTTTGAATCCAGAACGGACAGAGGATGGTCTCCGTGTCGTTGAGGTAGTCCCGCACGCCGGCTTGCACGGCTCGGAACAAGGTCCGGGCTCGCGGGTCCAAGAAGAACTGGCGCTCTTCCTGCCCTTGGATGGCCACGCTTTCTGTGAGGAGGGCCAGGAGCTGTCGCGGGCCATCAGGGACGATGTCAGGGTCCCCATCCAAGGCGCTTTGCGGGAAGCAAATCATGAATCTTTTCTGAAAGCCCCCGAAGGTGGGGCGCAAAGCTTCGGAGTTGGCTTCTCGTTGCCCGTGAACCACGTGCGTCCAAGCATAGTTCTCGCTATCCAAGCGCCCGCTTCCTGCGCTGAAGCTGTCTCGCTCTTGCGAGCAGAAGGTGCACATCTTGGATCTCTGCATGTAGTGCACGCCGGTTTTGGTCTGCTGCTCGGAGAAGCTGGTAAGATAGGTGTTACTCACCTCGTCCGAGATGACTCCTGCCCGTTTGTGCTCCGTCAAGGTGTCCCTGAAGCCTCGCAAGGTCCCATCATTGCACGTGGTGCGCCCCTCGCAAACCTCAGGTGGAACGTGCGGGACATTGATCATGTCGCGGCTGATGTACTTTACCAGGGAGCTTTTCCGGTCGCTGGCAGACAGCCCTGCAAATGCGCTTATGCCTGCTCCTCGTGTGTGGGCTTCTTCTTCATATTCGCGCAGCCGGGTGCTAGGATTCTCGAGGTACGCCTGGCGGGGCTGCGGTTTCCAGAGGGCTTTGTGTTGTTAACACGGCGGTGGCAATTCACAAATGCTTGTAGAGATGAGCGTACTTGTCATGCCCACGTGTGTCGAGCCTGCATGCAAAGAACACCTTGGTGAAGAGCCTCTAATGCCCAGCCCTGGCTGAGGGCCAAGGATCTCATAGCCGCATAAAACGGCTTGGGCACCATCTTGCGGAACGGGTATGAAGTGGAGCCTACGGTGAAGTGGTTGTCTTCGCAGACAGTGATGTCCTCCAGCCAGGCATAGACGGTCTTGCGGACCTGCGTCGGCTCAGAGATGTCAGCAAACAGGTCTGCAGGGTGAATCTCCGCGTCTGGCAGGGATTGGCCGGCACGGAGCCTGTGGCGGCAGGCGAGGACAAGCGATGCGGAAAGTCAGCACTTGTGCAGAAAAAGCGGCTCCAGCCTTGTGACAAGTTGTATGAACTCATCCTCCTCAGGCTTGTGCTCGGGAGGCTTGAAGTCTGCGAAGGCAAATCCGAAGACTGGGTCGTTTGGGCAGATCTGCGAAGCCTGGCCGACGGGACAACGCTGGAAGCTTGGCTTGGCGATGCATGGGTGCAAGCTGTTTCCAAACGTGGCTTGCTGTAAGGAAACCAGGAAGCTATCGGGCGAATCACGTGCGAGCATAATTCTGACAAGCTCCGCGCCTCGACAGGCGCGTCGTCCGGACCGGTTTGCGTTGGCGTGGGCGTACCCTGAGCAGGTGGCACCTGGCAAAGGGCTTGGGCGCCCGCGGCTCCGGGGATCAACACACAATGAGGCCGTCAGAAAGCAAACGCCACCTCTTCAGCAGAACTTGCGCAGGGGGCAGTGGACCGGGCTGGCGTTTCCACCTGCGCGCACGGGGCTTGGACAGGGGATGGTGGGACGTGATGAGTTTCCCGTCCTGGCAAACCCGCGTGGCATAAGGGCTGGCAACCTGCGTGGGCGTAAAATCCTGACATGGATGGCAAGCAGCAAGGACAGAACAGTCCAGCGCAACTGAGTCGGGATGCGCAATGCTGCTGTCCTCTAGTTCCTCCGGGCGTCCATGCTTTGGCTCCTAGGGATAGCGAGGGTGGAAGAGACACAGCAAGGAAGGCGCTACAGCTCTTTTTGGTGAGTGTAATTGTTGTGGAAACCCCCAGCCTGAGAAGCACAGATCTGGCATTTCAGGCCGACGCAGGCCAAGTGGTATTGGTGCCCGCAGCCAAGAGTGCAAAGTTGTTCGGCGGCAACCTCTTGCCAGCACTTGCCACAGGTCACCATGACCGCACCAAATCAAGGACTAGCAACTTGAGCTGCAACTACAGTGTTAAAGCTGCGCACTTCCATGGCACGCCGTGCTGAACGGGCGCTTACCAGCAAGGAACTGGCCTGCGTGTTCCCAAATCCATGATGTCTCTCTTGGAAAACAGTGGCAGCATCATCGGAAAAGAGGTGATTTAGGTGGCCGCCAGCTTCCTAATCAAAGGACCGAAGCCGGCCCGTAAAACAAGCAGAAACTGGTCGTCTACAAAAGCCAGGTTTTGTAAACGGCCAATTCGTGTCAGCAGACGAAAAACCGCTCGGCAGACTGAGCTAAAACACATGCTTGTCGGGGCATGCGTCCACTTTTTCTGGAAAGCAACGGGCGTTCCTCTTTTGCCGATTCAGACAAACACAAAGCAACGCAGTCTGAAACAGGTCTGGATTGACTACTGACCACGAGTTGTGACAAGTCGCAGCACCACGCCAGCACAGCTAGCACCACCGGCGTGAATGGTAGCAAGCCACTGAGGCAGCACCTGCAAGCCAGCCGCTGCCACGAAACTGCGGCTCAAATAGTTTGAGCTTGCGCAAGCACAGTGGTATTTCTCTCTATCTATCTATCTCTCTCTTTTTCTTTTTTCCGCTCTGCTTCCCTCTCAGCCGTCTTCATGCGCTTCTCGTCTAGTTTACAAATGGGCTCGTGCTATGCGTCGGGGCAGCTTATGTCCAGGTCTACTTCTCCTATCCACAAATTGACTTGGCCCGCGTCAGAATCAGACTCTTCGCCCTCAGCATCTTCCTCATTCAGCGCTCCGGCTCGTGGGTAGAGAACTTTCCCAGCCCGAAGCGTTCGCGACAACTTATAGAACTCGCAAAATGCGAATTGCACGAAAAGCCTGGAGGAGAGGGCTGCTAAAACATCTTGGACAGCTTCCCGGACAGTTGCATTCTTTTTGACCCAGTTCTCGGCCAGAAGGCATCGAACATCTTTTTGTAGGCGGGCCTCATATTGAGCAATGACCTCGTTGAAAGCATCATGAGCGGCTGCCGTGTTGGTATACTTTTGGTTTGTCTCAGGTGCGCCTTGGACAAGATTGCAAAACCCTCGGCAGCCAGGGCCGCTCAGCGTATACTTCTGGAATTTCCGGATGTTTTGCCGGTGCTTCGCCTTTTTGAATACCCAGCGGTCGAGAACTGCGTGTAGATTTTTGCCCGAGAAGGCGCCCATCCTCTGGGAGCAAGCAAGGCCGAAGGTTCGTTCAGTGACCTTCTTTCCGTTGCGCATGATGTGCAGGGGCCCCTTGGCGGCAAACTTGCTGTGCGACTTGTGGTACCACTGCAGCACTTTGCGTGCTCGATCCTTCTGCGACCTGGTTTTGAGGAGCTCTCTGTGTCGTACCAGTTGCGGGTTGAAACTTGTTGTAAAGCATGTCGCCGGGTTGCATGCTCCCCATTTTGTTGCCATGTCGCGCAGAACATCAGCAGTCAGCGCGCCATCCTTGATCCGGCTCAGTTTCTGCTCCATCCGGTCAAGCCACGCGCGGCTGTTGAAGAAGATAATGTCGTGAGCTGCCAAAATTAACAAATGTCGGCCTCCCTTTTGCTGCACGAGCTTTAAGCAGTCATCCTGCCTCTTTGTGACACGGTCGTGACGGTCCGAATTTAGTTTGTGCTGTTTGAGAATGTCCATCATCCTCATACTGTGGGCTGACAGATATCTTCGCACAGTTGTCGGCGTGTGTTCTGTCACCTCGAATTTCATTTCCAAACTCTGGAGACCTGCCTGTTTCAGAAGCGCCGCAGCGTCCTTGTAATTGTTTTGCAACTTGGCTTCCCGAAGCCGCATCACTAGCAGCAAGGACAACTCGCGCCAGCCTGGCAAAAGTTTCCATACCTTGGTCTTTTCCCGCCTAGAATCTGAGGACATTCAGTCGCGTTTTTTGTCAGGCCATGGCAGCGGTATTATCTAGAACAACTTCGCTTCCACAGTCACGGCATCCTCTTCGGCTTCCTCTTCACTGTTGGGCAGTTGGCTTGCTTAGGGGATGTTAACACGCTAAGACCGCAACAATGTCACTACCCTGCAAGTAAACCTGTTACATCCAGATCAGAGCTTTATGCAGGCGGCAGCGCGCGATAAGCTTTGACTCGCTGTCCCCGAAGCCCCGCGCCTGGTGATTTGGCACCAGCTGGCTTGTGCAACTGTCGGAACACTGCCCAAAAATGGCCGTTGCAAGACGTCACATGTCAAAAGAGCAAGGGGTGGCGTGTTGTGAGACCCTGTTGCCGGGGATTTACTCGGAACCCGGCTGCCCACGATCGATCAATTGACTTTGAAGCTCTTGCAAACAACCTCTGTCTGACACTCGGCATTTACAAAAACCACGATTTGTAAACAGCCAATGTCTTGCAGGGGGCATCATCAGTCCTGCATGCCCAGCCCTGGTCCTGGGCGGCCGCCAGCGCGGCCCGCCCAGAAGCCAGTGGCCCGCCCAGAAGCCGACAGCGGCCCCAACAGCCTGCCTGGGTGTCGTGGCTTAACTGTCTTCAGCCACGCACGGAACATAACAGCCGAAGAAAACAACAAGACAATCGGCTCAACTGACCCCCGCAAAAAAAAGAGGAGGAACTGGGCCGAATCCGACAACCTCTTGCCAACACTTGGCACTGCCCTGCGTTCCGGGGTCTGACTCCCGCAGCCAGGAAACATGCCGTTTACAAAATCTTCCGTTTGTAAGTGGGTGGTCTTCGTGGCAAATCGCTAGATCAACACAATGCCCACACAAGCTCTTCCTTGCAAGTGGCCCAACTCAAAGACCGAATGGACCAACGGTTCGCGTTCCAGCGCCATGAGCGGGTCTGTCTGAACATGGCTGTACTCTTGGTGAAATTACTTGTTGCTCCAAGCCGCATTCGTCAGCATCCACACCCTCTACCAAGGCATCAAGGTCCGCCTCAAGTTGGCTTCGGCGTGCGCAAGACTGGCACGGGCTATGCGGCCGGCAGCGCGCGATAAGCTTTGACCCTTTCCCATAGCCCTGGCGACTTGGCACCGGCTGGCTTGCGCAACTGTCGGAACACTGCCCAAAAATGGCCGTTGCAAAACGTAACATGTCGAAAAAGAAAGGGGCGGCGTGTTGTGAGAGTGATTTACTCGGAACCCGGCTGCCCACGACCGATCAGTTGACTGTTGAAGCTCTTGCAAACAACCTCTGTCTGACACTCCGCATTTACAAAAACCACGATTTGTAAACAGCCAATGTCTTGCAGGGGGCATCATCGCGGCCGCCAGCGCGGCCCGCCCAGAAGCCCGCCCAGAAGCAGACAGCGGCCCCAACAGCCTGCTTGGGGGTCGTGGCTCAACTGTCTTTAGCCGCGCGCGGAACATAACAGCCGAAGAAAACAACAAGGCAGTCGGATCAACTGACCCCCCCCTCCCCCACAAAAAAAGAGGAGGAACTGTGCCGAATCCGACAACCTCTTGCTTGCGCTTGCCACTGCTCTGCGTGTTCCGTGGTCTAGCCAGGAAAGCCAATAGCCAAACAGAATCCTCGAGAAATAGGCCGTTTACAAAATTGTCCTTTTGTAAATGGGTGGTTTTCGTGGCAAATCGCTAGACCAAGACAACCGAATATGTTCATATTGAAAAACTTTCTGCAGCAAGTGTCCGGCAGATACGTATCCCGCGCCCAAGAGCCCCTTTGATGTCTACCAAAATCAAATCGGCATCTGGTGCCACTGAAATCCCAGGGAGTAGCACGTATGGCGCCGCCTTTGACCTCTTCTCATCTTTAAGGCAAAGCCTTCTCCGTCGGCCTCTCAAGCCATTGAAATCCAAGAAACAAATGAATGCTTGTTGTTCCAAGCCCCATTCCCAACGCGAACCAAAAGTGCTCAGCAGACCAGGTCCAGTCCAGCCAGTCTGGAGTCTGGCCAATCCCGCAGCCTCCTGGCACACCACCTGCGACTCATCCGGTCGTTGTCATAGAATCCTCCAGGTCCTTTTTGAAGGGCAAATACTTGACTCATGAAAATGGCTTTAGTCTCGTCCATGTTTTTTTAGTTTGCCAGGGCCCTTTTGGTACAAATATTTTTGACTCACAGCCAAACCAGGGTGCCGTGTGAATGGGGGGCAAATCAAGACGTCGTTCAAGCAGAGAGGACAAGTTGGGTGTGCCTGGAGAGCAAGCCCAGGCAGTCCAGGCATGCCCTTCTGAAACATTGCCGCTCCAAACCACAAAGCGCAAAGACTAACAAGAATTGCAGTTGGGGAAAAGGCGAAATCCTCCCAATCAATAGTTACTATTCTCCTAATCCTGCCACCCAAGTGGACATCCGAAAAGACACACTTAAACATGTTTGACCACTAGATAGCCTTTACACAAGTAGGACCGTGCCAATCTACCAGCGCCTTGTCTTATTCAATTTTGGACACAGCTGGTTCCGCCGGGCATCTCCTTGGCTGGCTGACTTATTCCGCCGGGCTCACTCTGCCAGGCATCTCTTTTAACTAATCTCTCTTTGGCTGGGCAGTTTGTTGGCTGGCTGGCTGACATCTGCTCGGCTGGCTTGCCAATCCGCCAGACTGAGGCATCTCCTTTTCCTTGTCGCTGGCTATTCTGCCGTGCTCCGGGTACTCTGGCTGGCTGATTCCGCTTGTCTCTGCAGAACTTGAGCATGTCGGTGTCCGGCCAAGACGTTGCGTTCCTGCGCTTGGATCCCCATCCAAAGCGCCAGGCAAATCATGAAGCGTTTTTGAAAGCCTCCGACAGTGGGACACAAAGCTTCGCTCTCGCTATCCAAGCACCCGCTTCCTGCGCTGAAGCTGCATTTTGTCGCACTCCCGTCGCTCCTCCCAAAAGCTGGAAAGACAGGTGTTGCCAAGAAGCTAAACAAGTGCGGGGAACGCGCGGGACATTGATCATGTCGCGGCTGATGCGCTTTACCGACGGGCTTTTCCAGTCACTACACAGCCAGGAAACCCACTAGCTAGTCTGGGGATCAGTGCGACAAAATGCTCCGGAAATAGCCCGTTTACAAAATCTTCCTTTTGTAGATGGGTGGCTTTCGTGGCAAATCGCTAGATCAACACAATGCCCACACAAGCTCTTCCTTCCAACTCAAAGACCGCATGGACCCACAAACGGAAAATCACTGGTTCGCGTTCCAGCGCCATGAGCGGGTCTGTCTGAACATGGCTGTACTCGTGGTGAAATTACTTGTTTCTCCACCCCTGGTTGACAGGCCCTGACACACATGTCGGACGCAAAGCGTGTCCGAGAGCGCCAAGCATCAATGAAGCCGCGTTCGTCAGCATCCACTACCACAGCACCCAGGTCGGTCAAAGGATGCCTCAAGTTGGCTTCGGCGTGCGCAAGACTGGCACGAGTTATGCAGGCAGCGTGCGATAAGCTTTGACTCGCTTTCCGCGAAGCCCCGCGCTCGGGTATCTGGCACCGGCTGGCTTGTGCAGCTGTCGGAATACTGCCAAAAAAGATTGCCAGTTGCAAAACGTAACTTGTCAAAAGAGCAAGGGGCGGCGTGTTGTGAGACCCTGTTGCCGGCGATTTACTCGGAACCCGGCTGCCCACAATCGATCACTGGACTTTGAAGCTCTTGCAAACAACCCCCGTCTGACACTCGGCATTTACAAAAACCACGATTTGTAAACAGCCAATGTCTTGCAGGGGGCATCATCAGTCCTGCTTTCCCAGCCCTGCCAGCACGGCCCGCCCAGACGCCAGCGCGGCCCGCCCAGAAACAGCCTGCCTGGGGGTCGTGGCTGAACTGTCTTCAGCAGCGCGCGGAACATAACAGCCGAAAAAACAACAACAAGGGAGTCGGCCCAACTGACCCCCCCAAAACAACAAGAAAGAGGAGGAACCGGGCCGAATCCCACAACCGGTCTGGGAAACAGGCCGTTTACAAAATCGTCCTTTTGTAAATGTGTGGTTTTTGTGGCAAATCGCTGGATCAACGCAATGCCCGTGCAAGCTCTTCCTTGCAAGTGATCCAACTCAAAGGCCGCATGGACCAACTCATGGAAAATCACTGGTTTGCGTTCCAGCGCCGCGCACGGGTCTGTCTGATCATGGCTGTACTCTTGGTGAAATTACTTGTGCAAAGCGTGTCTGAGAGCCAAGCATCAATGAAGCCGCATTTGTCAGCATCCACTACCACAGCATCAAGGTCGGTCAAAGGATGCCTCAAGTTGGCTTCGGCGTGCGCAAGACTGGCACGAGTTATTGTCATGGAGTTGGCAAATCGACTGGCGCGGATTCTCGGTACATCTCTCCCTCTGAATCCCTGCAACTGTCAGAATTCTGTGGGAACGGGAGCCAAAGATGCGGTAACTGGGATTCGATGCACTGGGGGTCTGCTAGGGTCCCTAGAGAAGCGTAGCTCAGCAGCCTCTCCCCTTCCCTTCTCCAGATAAACCTTTTGGAATCCTCCGGATGTCTTGGGATCCCAATCATGGCCGATATCCTTTCGACCTTTGCTTGCTTTGACCCCTTTAGTTATCGGCGGAACCATCTGCAGCAGTGCCCCAAGTTGCGCAGCCGCAGACATCTGCAGGCCTGGAGAAAGCAAGCTTGGGCTGCGCTTGCATATTTGGCAAAGGGACTCCTTTTTAGCGGTGGCTCCATCGCCCATCAGCTGTCAGCAGGCGCAAAAGGGTCACACAAAGGTTGCACGGCAGCTTGGTCGCCACACATCGTGCGCAAGGCCGCTTCGACAACGTCCAGTTGCATCATCAACTGGGAATCCTTGTGCGCCCAAGCCGGTATTTTGCCGGCTTGATACATCTCGGCATTGAACTTGAGAAACACCAAACGCGAGTAGATGTTGAACAAACGAAGGCTGATGCGGCTGGTGTGCTGTGGCACCAAGCGCTCAAACCTGTTCCAAAACTTCTCAACCGACATGGTGCCGGCTCGAACTGTGATGGATCCCGCCCGCAAAATGCGGGCCACCGCTCTCCAGTTGAGCATGCCCTGGAGACGTACAGGACGGAGAAGTCGCCGGAAGTGAGCTGTCACCTTCTTTGTGGCTGCTTTTCGGCACACCGCGTAAGCGTGTTTGTTTTTTCTGCTGTGCGGCAGCCTCAACTTGCTGGAAGTGCTCAGCCTCCTCGGCTTTCTGTACCAGGCCCATATCCTCCTGACCTCTTTCGCAAAATCTGCATTGCGAACGTACCCGCTGAAACCATGCACCACTGGCGCGTCCGTCCGGCGGCAGATAGATTCTAAGGTCCGTCGTGGTGGCGTCGCCTGAAACACCATCTTCCATGTCTTCGCCTCAAGCACGAGGGGCTGGCCCAGGAACTGCTGTATGGCTGGCAGGTGCTCAGCGTTGTCTTCTTTGATTGTCCTCACTGCTGGACAACTCAGTGTTCAAGTCAACACGGCCGCTACGACGACAAGTGACAAAATGCAAAAGCAGCAAAAGGAGTCGGAGCGTCTTCCAGTTCTCGGCCCGCTCGGCCACCACGGCGGCCAGCAAGGAATGCAGCGGACGGGGCAGCTCCTGCACAGGCTGCGACTGCGAAGCTGAAGACGGAGGTGCATCAGGCGCGGACAGGCGGCCAAGAGCATCCAAGTGGTCGGCCAACAAGGCACGGCCATCAGGCAAACGAGCTGGGCAAACTCGCCTGAGACTCAAGGAGTCGTGGAAAGGGTCAGCAGTAATTGTAGTATGGCATGCCCCCGTCTGACGCAAGGATGCCGCGTCAGCCTTCGCTGAGCGCCTTTGCCCCTCCAGCTGATTTTCGCCCCAGACATGGCCGTAGATTCGCTGGAGATGGAGCCGGTGCTGAGTGTAGCGATCGGTGCAGTGGCCTAGTGGCTGGCTGTCCATGAGGCTGAGGCCTGCAGAAAGTCTGCTCTGACGCAGCGCCTGAAGAAGGGAGAGGAGGTCCTCCTCAAGGTCCAGGACGTCTTCAGTGCTTGCGGCTGAAGGCGGAGCCAACAAGCACCCATCTGTTCCTGTCCACGCTAGCACAACCTGCAGCAGTGTCACTTGTTTGTTAGAGAAGTGGGGATGGACAAAACCGACAAAAACGATCTTGCCAGGCCTTGTGCTTCGCGGAAGCCAACTTCTTACCCAACTTAAAGTTTCCATCGCCCCTGACGATGCTGCCGCTGTACACGGCGACGGCATCCTGAAGGGGAGCGCATAGCAAGGGCAGCCAGTGCTCGAAGGCCACGAGCAACATGTCCTGCAAGGCATCGCTCCGCGGCAGCCGCCACAGACGCCAGTGAGGCCGGGATAGGCGGAGCAATGTCAAAGCATTCCAGGAGTAATGTTTTCCGATGCTTCTTCGCAAACTTCTGGCACACCAGTGGTCGTAGTAGTCTTGCGCCGCAAACAAAAGCCAAGACTTGGTGAACCAAAGCACGCCATGCCGCTTGGTTGCATGGACCAGCAGCGGCGGCACCTCCACGGCTACTTCCTTGGGAGTGATGTTCCACTGCAGGTGCTGCCCATGCACTCGCTTGCATGTGTGGCACACCCAAGGCCGGATGTCCACCAGCAGTGGCAAGGGCACATCCCAAATGATTCGGATTTGCCTGCTGTCATTCCTTGGGCCAACTCTGTGCTCGCGGTGGTTTGTCATGTGTTGCTGGGCCCCCTTTGGAGTCAGCGAGAGCGGCTCCACGTGGCTGCGGCAAAGCTCGCCAAGCTCTTCCGGAGCTGTTCGTGTAGCTGAGACGATATCCTGTGCCTAAGCTGGAAGACATGAAACGGCGGCGCGGCGTTCACGCGAGATTGCGCAACCCTCAATGGCAACACACCCCACAAACACTAGTTTCTACTTGACTGAGCAACCAGCCCCGCATGCAGCCACACGAAACCAAGTGTCCACTTGTTGGTGCTGCACCAGCTGCGCGGCCTGCAAGCCCTCCTCGCCCTCATCAGGCTGAAAATAGAACGCTCTTTGGTTGGTCTTCCATCGGGGTACAGCCCGAAGACGGGTGTGTAGATTCTTGATCTGCTCGGCTCGCACTGTCTGCACGCTCCCCAAGTCGGCCAGAAAGCGGCCGTCTGGCTTCTCGTCCAAGTTGACAACATCGCAGTGTGGCTTGCGCAGGCGGTCGAAGGCATGCAGAATGAACACGGGAGTGTTTGCATGGTAGCCAAAGACGCCCGAGCGAGCCTGCAAGGCTGGCCTTGACGTCGGACTTTGCAGGAAGACTCGCAAATCCATGATGCGGGCCAGCTGCTCCTCAGTTCGTCCAGCTGTCACCCGCTGCACCTTGGACGCATCTCTGCCAGCAGACTGACCCGGCGGGAGGGGTGTCGCAGGCAAGGTGGCGACCCCATCGCCCCACCTGTTGGCCGCTTTCCGCTTCTTCGTCCTGACCTGCCGCGCCACAGGCGGGACCGACAAAGCACTCCACCAGTCCCAGGTCGGCGCTCGCCTTTTCCGAGACCGGACCATGAGGCTGCTTGCGGGGCTGCTTCACGCGAAGTTGTGGGGCAGTAGCTTGGTCTGGAGCGGGTGGTGCGTACTTAGCTCTTCCAACTGCCCCCCTTGGCCACAAGAACTCCACCGGCTGACACTGTGTGGGGGACTCAACGTCCATGCACCAGGTGGTCGCATACGGCTTGCGGAGGGACTGGCAGCAATGGAAGGCACGCAGCGCTTGCCCCTTTTCGTCTGTCTTGACAAGCTTGCGGCCAACTATCTGAAAGCTCCCGACCACAAGAGCTTTCTTCTTCCGGCCTTTGCAACCCTTGAGGATGCCCGCCCAGTACTTCCCATTCCCGATCGGCTGGTGCCGCGCTTCAAGCTTCTTGCTGCCCTGCAAAACCAGGCGTGCCCATTTCTCTTGGAAGACAATGATAGATTCTCCCAGTTTAGGCACGTCGCCTGCCATCAGCCGGGGCACGGGGCATCGGCCCAAACCTGTGGTTTGGAGCTTGCGGAGCTAACATCCTTATCACTCTGTACTTCATTTCAAGTCGGGGAAATTGATCCTGTCTAGTGGGCAAACGTAAAATGTCTGTCACTGTGGCTCTGCCTAAAGCTTGAGGCCATGAGGAACTGGCACGGTGCGGCAAGCAGTTGTCATACAGCGTCAGGCTCCGCAGCCTTCCTTCCCAACGACCCGCGGCATCTGGCCTAGCGGTGTCCTTCTGAGACTGCGCTGTGTGCACGTTGACGCCCTGCAGCCTGGGCGGCTTCTTCACCAAACACTGCAAGAACCCCATGGCACCCACCTGAAACAAAAGGAGTGTCGGGGCCACGTCAACAAACACTCGACAAGTGCAATTTCCCCCGACTTGAAATGGAGTGAAGAGGCATAAGGATGTTGGCTCAGCAGCAGCATGACTCAGCAAGCTCCAAGACACACTGGCAGGCGGGTGCCTAAGATGGGAGAATCTATCACTGTCCTCCAAGAGAAATGGGCATGAAACGTGGCACCAGCCGATCGGGAATGGGAAGTACTGGGCAGCCATCCTTAAGGGGTGCAAAGGCAAGAAAAAGAAAGCTCTCATAGTCGGGCCGCAAAGCTTGTCAAGAGTTGAGCGGCGCCCGTTGCCAGTCTCTCCACACGTTGTGTGCGACCGCCTGGCGCATGGATGTTGAGGCCCCCACGCAGTGTCATTCTGGGGGACAGTTGGAAGAGCTAAGCACGCACCACCCACTCCAGATCAAGCACCGTGGAAAGTTCCGGCCCCGCCTGTGGCGCGGCTTGTCGGGACTAGGAGGCGAAGAGTGGCCAACACGTGGCGGCAGAGACGTGCCCAAGGTGCAGCGGGCGACACTGGACGCACTGAGAGGCAGCCTTCCTGCAAGGCTCCGCGATGGAAACTTTAAGTTGGGTAAGAAATTGGCTTCCGCGAAGCACAAGGCCTGGCAAGATCGTTTTTGTCGGTTTTGTCCATCCCCACTTCTCTAACAAACAAGTGACACTGCTCCAGACCATCCGCAACCTCCGGAACCTCCAGAACCACTAGAACCTCCGAAACCTGTCTTGAACCTTGCGCCTGGCCTGCACCAGACCACGCCGGGCACTATCTCGCAGGAAAGGCAAATTGGTGGCCCAGGTCTCGTCACCGCAAACCCAGGCCCGTCAAAGCCAGCCCTCCCATCGCCACCACCCCAAACAGGCTCAAACAATTGAGTAGAATCCTTCCCATACCTTATTGTGGCTTGTTGCTCATAGGTTGGTCGCACCGAAACTGGGCCAATCGCGCGCGCTACTTCGCCCTGCCCAAGGCACAAAGTCGAACATCTCGCCCGGGCTGATGTGCATGAATCGCTGCGTCGACTAGCTAGAAAGAAACATGCATGGTTCGGTCCCTAGACAGAAAAAAAAGCCACCAACATAAGTTTGGAACTTGAACCGGGAAGTCGTGGCGAGCTTCACCCGGCACAAAACGCCGGAGAGCGTTGGAAGTGAAGAAATCTTGGCCAAGGCCGCCAGGAGTGCCATGGGCCACAACATCCTGAGCATAGGCTAAGCGCGAAAAATAGATCAGATTGTCTGGCTTTCTTAGGGCCACAGGAAACAATGAACATACATAATATGTGCAGTAGTGATAGGTGCTCTTAAAACCAGCAGGAGAAATAACATGTACTAAATGTAAGAAGCGCTAAACCTCACAAAAAAAACAGCCAATGGGTGAGTGGCGGGTTGTTTGTTGGGTGTTGGGTGGCTGGGGAGTGGGTGGGCAGGTGGGTGGGACGGCCCGCGAATGAACATGAGCACCTGAAGGTTAAATCTCGTTACGCGGCATTATCTTTTCTTACGTGACATCAAGCTGAAAAAAACCAACCATCTTGACAACCGCCAAGAAAATAATCCAAATCTCGGATTGGCAATGGGCTTCCTGTTTCCTTAAAACACTCGGTTCCTGTTGTTTGATCTTTTGCTGGTTGGTTTACAGGGCAGGTTGAAAGGGGCACCACGCACTCCATACCCATCTGACTTAAAAAGTAAGGATGCAAGTTGCCAAACTTTGAAGCCGGTCGCAGAAGCCACACTCGCCACTAAAAATGGCCAGCCTGTCCACCGTGAGGCCTTGACCAAACTATTCCAAAACTGGTAACTTTGCGCTGGTCAAAAACAGGTTACACTTTCTTCTGGCTTCTGAAACCTGCCCCAAGCATCTTGGAGCTCGGTTGGGCTATACGACCAATACAAACTTCCTGAGCCAACTCTCTTGCAATACTTGCGAAAGGGTTCCAAAAGACTCCGGAGTTGCCGCAGCTTCTCAACGCTGCACACTGCGGGAGTCCTCAGCAAGGCGTGCTGCTGCTGTCATCTCAAGCAGTGCGCGGGTCTCGTCGTCCGGTTGAACAAGTTGAAACACGTCAGGGTCCCCCTGTCCACGTAAGACCAGGCAGCACCTTTGACCAGTCATTCCCTGTAAAGCTGAAATCACATGGGAAACAAAGAGTTCCGTCTCATTGTTGCCCAAATCTTGTGTGAAAAACTGTTCGCTTGCCGTAGCAGTGCGAAACCCGCATAAAAAGAGAAGACCGCCCTTTCTGACACTTTTGGACCCAAGCTAGATGGAGACCATGTCATATGCCAAAGATGTACGCCATGGTCAATAGCCACGTCCTTGTTCATAGCTTTCCCCTCAGGTATGGTTCAAACATGGTTGGACATAGCCTTCCACTGAATTCTGGTGCCCACCAGTGCGGTTCACCTAGTCAAGTCACACGGCTGCATCTAAAAAGGGGAACCTCAAAAAATCGTGAGTTTCCCCTTTAAACCAGCCCAAAACAACACTGGTATCAAACCCCCCGAATGTGTGTGTGCGTGACAAAGGGAATGCAAGAATGTTGTGATGTACACAGGTGTGGTGCTGCTCGCGCACACTGCGTCGTGCCAAGTATGCAGGCACTACTCTACTCGGCAACTGAAACTCTCAAACCTACACTTACACACGCGAAACAGACCATCTAAGCAACCCAGTTCCAGCACGCAGCAATCGCGTTGCAGAATTAAAACTTGCGACTCTCAATGCCGGAGCTGCGGACCTGCACCAGTTGAGATGGATGAACACCCTACCACTGGAATGAGCCAACTATCAGTGCACTAGACTTGGGAACCCTACAGGCGGGGCTCATCTTCCGGGTCCCTTGCAGTGGTCTCAAGTGGAACATGTGTATATATATATATATGGCAACAGCCGCAAAATCGTGGGCCTGGGCGCTTCTCTCTTGATCGCTGTTGATCGCAGGCAACGGCGGCGGTGGGAGAGCGTCCACTTCCGGGGTCGTTGCAGGCTGATGGTCAGGCTTTGCCTGAGCTGCTCTCGAAGTGAGGGAAAACCACCCCGGTTCACTGATTCTTTCGTTAAACTACTTCAAACCGGCTCAAAAATGCGGTGCTTACACGAACAAAAAAAAGGAAGCCACGGTTGACCCCTAGTTCACCCCGGACAAGGCTAATTTGCCACACGGACGTGTTCTCCCCAGCGGCAGTCAACAAAAAAAACGATAAAAGAGACGCGGCCTTCAATAACCCAAACTTTCTCCTTGTCCTGTCACTCAATGCGTGCGGACACACACACACATATATATATATATATATATGTTTTTATACACATACTATATATAATATATAATATATGTACAATATATATACTATATATAATTCAAACATAGTATAAAACAACTATTCAAACATAGTATATAATTATTTCCGGTGGTGGTGTCCTAGACATCTGTTGACCTGGGCCACGTTCAACGGCCTGCTGTCCTGTTCCTCGTGGCCTCCCTTTAACACACGACCCCATCATCAGGGGCTCCCGTTCTAAACCTGTTGGGGCCATGCGAATTTAGGCACGTCCCTGAATCGGGGTGAAAGATTTTTGGTGAACTTACAAAGCTGACACAAAAAACAACGCACTGTGTCTCCGCACTGTGTCTCCGGGTGCAGGGAACTACAGAAAGCAGGGGCAGAAGCCTAGGTTTCCTGTTGCCTTGGGCCAGCCTGGATTCATCTCGTTCCCATACGCTGAAGAGAGAAACAAAAACGATCCACAAATTCCTTTGCTAGACAGCCGAAGTTTTCCTGGCCCCAGCAATTGCAGCTGAGTCCAAATGAATTTGACAAAGCCGCCAAAGGAGAAAGTAGAATTCCCCCGTGAAGATTCTTCACACAACACCCGTAGGGCTTAACAGAACGGCGATATACGGTATACGGCTTATACCAAAAGTTCCGACCCTCCATAGTTGCCTGACAACCTGGACACGACCGCGTGAAGCTTCGCCCAGTTTGCGCAGCGCTCGGCCAATAGCAATCGCGCGACCTGACGCGCTTCATTTCGCCAAGCCAGTCCGGCACGCCGTGACACCCAGCTACAAAAAGCAACTGGCAGTTCTAAAAATTTGTGACCGTGGCTTCCAGAAAGAGCTGAGGAGCGAAACAACTCAGTCGCAACACTGAAGTCTATCCCTCCCACGACTCGGGAGCGCGCCAAGCGGCGACATTATTTCCCGATCAGCGCATCTGCGACCCTAATGTCTGATTTCAAGCAGTCCGCACCCAAAGCAAGGACCGAATCGGCATTCTCTACACGATCTCCTGAAGCTGCGCGCAGTTTGCGGTGACACACAGCGCGCTCACTTGCCGGCCACAAAAAACAACTGGCAGTTCTAGGGACTTGTCACCGCGCCCCGCTCACACTCACCGCGCCCCGTTCCCACTGCAGCGCAAGGGCTCTGGCCGCTTCTATTTGCTCCTTGGCTTCCTGAAAGAGCTGAGGAGCAAAACAACTCAGTCGCAACACTGAATGTCCATCCCTTCCGCGGCTCGGAAGCGCGCCAAGCGGCGACACGGCGCCCGATCAGCGTGTCTGCGGCGCTAATGTCTCCGACGTCAAGCAGTCCGCCGCGCAAAGCAAGGACCGAATCGGCAGCCTAGGGACTCGTCACTGCGCCCGCTCCCACTGCAGCGCAAGGGCTCTGGCCGCTTCTATTTGCTCCTTGGCTTCCTGAAAGAGCTGAGGAGCGAAACAACTCAGTCGCAACACTGAATTTCCATCCCTCCCGCGGCTCGGAAGCGCGCCAAGCGGCGACACGGCGCCCGATCAGCGTGTCTGCGGCGCTAATGTCTCCGACGTCAAGCAGTCCGCCGCGCAAAGCAAGGACCGAATCGGCAGCCTCCTGTCTGGACTCGATCGCGTGAAGCTGCGCGCAGTTTGCGGCGCCCACTTAAGAACTGGCAGCTGTAGGGACTCGTCACTGCGCCCGCTCCCATTGCAGCGCAAGGGCTCTGGCCGCTTCTATTTGCTCCTTGGCTTCCTGAAAGAGCTGAGGAGCAAAACAACTCAGTCGCAACACTGAATGTCCATCCCTCCCGCGGCTCGGAAGCGCGCCAAGCGGCGACACGGCGCCCGATCAGCGTGTCTGCGGCGCTGATGTCTCGGACGTCAAGCAGTCCGCCGCGCAAAGCAAGGACCGAATCGGCAGCCTCTTGTCTGGACTCGATCGCGTGAAGCTGCGCGCAGTTTGCGGCGCCCACTTACCGGCCACGCAAGAACTGGCAGCTGTAGGGACTCGTCACTGCGCCCGCTCCCACTGCAGCGCAAGGGCTCTGGCCGCTTCTATTTGCTCCTTGGCTTCCTGAAAGAGCTGAGGAGCAAGACAACTCAGTCGCAGCAGTGAAGTCTATCCCTCCCACGGCTCGGGAGCGCGCCAAGCAAGCTGCCTCGCGCGGCGCTTTCCCCCTATCGGCTCCGCCGCCGACAGCGACACGCCGGGTCTCTGACGTCAAGTAGTCCACCACGCAAGGCAAGGACCGAATCGGCAGCCTCTTGTTTGGACACGATCGCGCGAGGCTGCGCCAAGTTTGCATAGTTTTTGGCTAAGAGTAATCAGTCGACCTGGCGTGCCCCATGTCGGTCCGGCACGCCATGACACCCAGCGCGCCCACTTACCGGCCACACACAAACTGGTAAGTGGGTAGGTCAGGTGGGTGGTAGGTGGGCGATTGGATGCAGGTAGATGTGGGTGAGTCAGGAGGGCAAGTGGCACCCTTAAAATGATCTTCTTTTGCTAGCGGCATTTAGACGGTGTTTGAGCAAACAAATGAAACACAAACAGTGCCGAGAACACGATCCTCGGCAAACCTCACGCGGCGCTTTCCCCCTATCGGCTCCGCCGCCGACAGCGACACGCCGAGTCTCTGACGTCAAGTAGTCCACCACGCAAGGCAAGGACGGAATCGGCAGCCTCTTGTTTGGACACGATCGCGCGAGGCTGCGCCAAGTTTGCATAGTTTTTGGCTAAGAGTAATCAGTCGACCTGGCGTGCCCCATGTCGGTCCGGCACGCCATGACACCCAGCGCGCCCACTTACCGGCCACACACAAACTGGTAAGTGGGTAGGTCAGGTGGGTGGTAGGTGGGCGATTGGATGCAGGTAGATGTGGGTGAGTCAGGAGGGCAAGTGGCACCCTTAAAATGATCTTCTTTTGCTAGCGGCATTTAGACGGTGTTTGAGGAAACAAATGAAACACAAACAGTGCCGAGAACACGATCCTCGGCAAACCTGGTGTGTTGTTAATATCGAACATGGCCCCCTCCCTTCCCCAAACAACGCACATAATGCCTTGCATCTCGTCAACATCGAACGTTACTACCCCTCCCCCCCGCCCAAGCAATGTACGTGATGCCTTGCATCTACGTTACTACCATTGCATCTCGTCAACATCGAACGCTACTACCCCTCCACCCCTCCCCCCCCTCCCCGCCAATAATAATAGACATGGTGCTTGGCATCTCGTCAACATCGCACGTTACAACCCCTCCCCCCCCCCCCTGTCACAATGCTGGGTTTGCTGGCAGAACGCAACGCCCTCGTGGCGCGCCCACCAAAAAACACAAGGAAATGCTGAGGCCTCAGGAACGAAATCCGACCCCTGGAAAACAAGGTGGCAAGCAAAGCTTTCGGCTGGGCCAGGCCAAAGAAAAAGCAAAGGGAGCTTGGTTGCCAAGGGCTCGAACCTTTTCCAGGCCCCCTCCCCTCCCCTTTGAAAGGTGCATTTTTCGGATAAGTCGCGCGAACTTCTGCTCCGAGGACATGTGCTTGGATCCGACTCGCATGACGCAACGGATCCCTGGCATAGCTACAATCTCTGCCAACGGCCTGTCACCCCTTGCTGCTAAGCTTGCTGGTGTTTGCTTCATGTTTTGCTGCTCATTGACTGGAGATCGAGCAAAGGTCGAGGCAACCGGACAAAGTCTGACCTGCACAAGCGGGCTCCAGCCCTGGTGCTGTTTCCTTTTACCTTTTTGGGCATATATACATATAGACATATATACACACCACCTAAAAGAAAGTTCGCAGCCACATTTATACCTAGACCTACATCTACATCTAGATATATCTTTCTGTCTATCTATATCCATCTATATATGTACATACATGTCTATCTTTATCCAAATACCCGTCTATGTCTCTGTCCAACTAAATTTCGGAAAACCCGTCGGAAAGTTTGCCGAAATCCTTCTTTCTATATTTATTCATGTACTATCTATCTTTATATTTATCCATGTATCCATCTATCGATCTATGTATCTACATAACTATCTATCTATCTATCTATCTATTTACCCCTCTGTTTATCTATCTATCCATCTATCTATCTAACTGTCTAACCACATATTTCTCTATCTAGTTTCTATCTATCTACACTTTTTCTCTATCTACATATCTCTCTGCATCTACATATCTCTCTCTATTCATATACTGATCCATATTTCTCTATCTAGTTTCTATCTATCTACACCTTTCTCTATCTACATACCTCTCTGCATCTACCTATCTCTCTTTATATTCATATACTGATCCACCTCTGTCTCTCTTTGTTTTCCTATCCCACCCTTTCTCTGTATACCTATCTCTCTCTCTCTCTCTATCTACCTATCTCTCTCTCTCTATCTACTTATCTCTCTATATATATACATATCACTCTCTCTCTCTCTATCTCTTTCCCGAAATATCCAGCTACATCTTTCTCTATCTACCTATATCTCTCTTATATACCTATCTATCTATATAAATACACATATATATATATATACATCTACCCACATACTTCTCTGTCTACCTATCCCTCCCTCTCCCTATGTACTGATCTACAGATATATATATATATGTGCACACACATAGTTATCTATCCCTTTGTCTGAATATCTATCTACATCTTTCCCTATCTGCCTATCTCATCTCTCTACATATATATATATATATATTTCTATCTACTTGTCTCTGTACATTTCTATATACATATTTCTCTATCTACCTATCTCTCTCTCTGCCTGTACCTATCAATCTCAGTCACTCTCTATCTACTTATCTATCTCCTCATCTATATGTATATACTGATGTATCTACATATTTATACACATCGTTCTTTGTCTACCTATCTATCTACATACACAATTAACTACATTTTTCTTTATCTACCCATCTCTCTCTCTCTCTATCTACTTATCTCTATATATATACATATCGCTCTGTCTCTCTCTTATATACCTACCTATTTACTGAAATATATTTATCTATCTATATTATCTCCCTCTAAATATGAAAACCTATATATATATACATCTCTCTCTCTATCTCCCTACCTAAGCACATATATATGCGCAGCTTCGCGTCTTCGTGTCTGCGGGCCGGGCTGAAGCTGTGAAGCTGGAAGCTGCTCAGCTTCGCGTCTTCGTGTCTTCGGGCTGGAGCTGTGAAGCTCTGAAGCTGCGCAGCGTCGCGTCTTCGTGTCTCTCTCTCTCTCTCTCTCTCTCTCTCTCTCTCTGGCTCTCCGTTGCTGGCTGGCTGGCTGATTCCGCCGGGCGTCTCCTTGGCTGGCTGGCTGATTCCGCCGAGCATTGTGTTGGCTGGCTGGCTGATTCCGCCGGGCATCTCCTTGGCTGGCTGGCTGATTCCGCCGCCGCGGTTGCCCCGTGGCTGGCTGACTGATTCCGCCGGGCATCTCCTTGGCTGGCTGGCTGATTCCGCCACTGGCTGCTGGCTGGCTGACTGATTCCGCCGCTTTGGTTGCAGGCTGGCTGGCTGGCTGATTCCGCCAAGGACCCGGAGTGCAGGACCCCTATAATCACGACCATCCGAGCGTGAGGACAAAAGAGCCATTGCAGGCCGCTTACAGGATTATCCCGGCGAACCAGTGTGCGGCAAATGCAGGTTCGCGAGCGTTTCTCGTTTTGTTCCAGCCTCGTCCTTCGCCCTGTCATTTCTGCAGGCGCCGTGCTCTCACGCAGCCGCGGTCCGAGAAGCGCCGCGTTTCCTTTCCACAAACGCTTCTCTTTCTCTTGGGGCTCCGCCTGGCGTGGCAGGATTGCGTCCACGTCAAGTGGGGCTACGCCGCGGAGGGCAAGCTGGCGCGCTGGACGCTGCGCTTGCCCTGCCATCGCCTTACTTGGGGCGAGGCCTCTGCCGCGTTTTGCGCTTAGCGCTTCCGTCGTTGCCGTAGCGTGTTGCGCAGGACGGCCGCGCCCGGAACCGGCACTGCTGGCCGAACCGGGGCTGCGCGCGGCCTCCGGCGAGCTCTGCTTAACTTCCGCCCCGCCGGAGTTGGCGCCTTCGCCGGGGTTCTTGTGCTGCAGATGTCGCGTCTCACTTTGCCAGGCCGCCTTGCGTCGACGCCTTCGCCGCAAGCTGCGCGCGTCGTGTGCCGCACGCCAGCTAAGAGGTGTCGCTCTTTCGTTCGGTCCGCGCGTTTTTGCTCAGGTCTCCTTGTCCAACACGCCGCCTCCACGTTGGCCTCAGCTCGCTCGTTCACGCTCGCCTTATGCTTTCTTTTTTCGTTCTCTCAGGCCCTCAGGCCGCCCCCGGCGCAGTTTGCGCGCCATGCCACCGCGAGCAAGCCGCTCCTGTGTGAGGCTCAGTCTCTGTTCGGGAATTCTGTTTCCCGTCAACCTGCTCCCAGCGTTTTCGAGGATGGGGAAACATACGGGTTGCTGCGCAGAAGATCGTGCGAGGATGACAAGCCTTAGGTTTCTTGTTTTGGTGCTTTTGAGTTTGAGAATGTGGGAGCCAGTGGCTGCAGGGCTTGGCCATTATTCTGGGGCTCCACTTTGTGAGGCTTGCTGCGCAGAAGGTCATGCAAGGATGAGAAGTTTCAGGCTTCAGCACAAGCTGAGTACTTGGGATTGCAAGTTTTGATGCTGGTGAAGTTTGAGGTTTTGGATTTGGAGCTTTGGGGTTGGGGGTGTGGGAGCCAGTGGCGGCAGGGCTTCATTAGTAAGTTTGGAACAAGTTTCTTTAATTGTGGGGAGGTTTGTTAATGTAGGTAGGCGACTTGAGTTGAAGTAAGGCCAGGAAGGACGCGGTTAAATGAGGCTGACCTGGTGAGATTCCACTTGTTTTAGATTTGACTTAGTTGAGATTTTTTACGGACGCCCTGCGCACGACTGCTGCGCTTTGGCGCCTCTCCGCGAAACTCCCTAATGGCCCGGGACTTGGAAATATACTGTGCGTTTGGGTTGTTGGCGGTGTGGTCGTTGTTCCACATCGCCGTAAAGTATCTCTTGGTAGTACGATCCTTATAGGCAGAGGCAAAGACAACATTATGGATGGGGTTCTCGATTGGTAGGGAGAAGACCTCGCGAACCTGCTTGTTGATGATTTCTGAGGGGTAGGTTGGGCTTGCCCTTGGTTGGAGACTCTAGAGTAGTACGACGCTGGGATGCCGAACATTCTTCTAAGGAACCGGAAGAAAAACCCGTCGATCTGTGATAGTCGCTTATCCGTCAGAGTAAAGGCGTCCAGACCGTATGAGAGCACTGCAGGAAAAACGGAAAGAAAGGTTCGCATTTTCAATTTACGCGGCAGGGGACTGTTCCATACTTACCTGAGTTTCTTATAGGCTTCTTCTGCTAGTGCGCATCTATGCCTGAATGCTACCTTGAATGGATTGGTCCAGGAGAGCAGGGAACCGAGGTATTTTGCTTGCGGTGTTGTCGGTACCTCCAAACCGTTGCGGAATTTGAGCGTGGCGGGGGCAGGCTTGGAGGGGTCAATCAGCAACTCGGTTTTTGTGGTGTTGAGGGACACGCCATACAGTTCGGATTCCGCATGGCCTGGAGCTGCGGTGTGGTCAATCCTAATAACAGCGTGTCATCTGCATACTCAAGGTCAAAGGTGGGATGTTGCACCGACCAGGTGTTCGTTGGTATAGCTTATGATCTACGTCTTGGAAAATGACTGATAGCACTATGACGAATAGGTAAGGACTTAGCGAGCACCCCTGCCTGATCCCCGACCTGACGGTGCCTTGCGCTATGTCCCCAAATGGGCTCTTGACCTCAAAGGTGGGGCCTGTATATATATATATATATATATATAGAGTCAACTATATCCTGGATATTCTCTGCGACGCCAAGCCGTTGTAGAGCTATCTTGAGGGCGGTATGGTCGACTGAGCCAAAGGCTTGCTTCCAATCCAAAAACAGTAGATGCAGCGGTTTGCCCGTCATGTTGGCGTATTCCATTGTGCGGCGTAAAATGAAAAGTGGGTGTTTTGTTCCTCTTTTCGCGCGGAACCCAACTGCGTTTGGCGTAAGTTGTGGTCCATCTGGTTGGCAAGTCTGCGCTGTAATTACTATGGAGGCGAAGAGTTTGTACATGGTGTTTAAAAGGGCTATTGGACGATAGTTCGCGGGATCCGAATTGTCCCCCTTTCCTTTGTAGATGGAAACTAGCAGGGCGTGTTTCCATTCGTCAGGAATTGCGCCCTCTTCCCAGGTGTGCTGCGTGATTTGCAGCAATTCCTGTTCTGAGTGGTCGTCCAACCAGAGCAACAATTCGTTGGGAAGTTCATCTGGGCCCGGAGCCTTTCTGGTTTTGAGGGAAGCTGGGGCGGACTGCAACTCTTCTAAGGAGATATTGTCCTGCGACGGTATGGTCTGATTGAGGGCTGGTCGTGCGCGTAACTGTGCTATGTGCTCCTGAGTGGCACGGTGATGCCACTGCTTGTGTTGAAGGTGATCCCTGATGGCGTCCTGCGTTTTAGTCCATGGTACTGGTTTACCATCTACCACCAGATGTTGCTTGCGCCCTTGAAAGTCTTTCTTCTGGTTGCGCACGGTTTTCCACACTGCGGAGTGTTCTGCGCTAGGGTTCTCCAGCAGCTGATTGTGCACCCAGTTGACTCGATCTTTGCGGGCTTGCCGCTTTGCTTGGTTGCGTAACTGCTTGGCGTCGTGGTCTCCTGCTGCGGTGGCCGTTTTAGCTTGCTGAAGCTTTGTAAGCGTGTCTTGCGTGCTCCAAGGGGCGCGGGGAGGGTATTCCGTGGGTCTAAATGCCGTTTTGGCTGCTTGTTTGAGCTTGTGACAGAACTGCGAGGCAGTAAGCGAACTATCCTGCGCAACAGGCGGTGTGGTCAGCTGTCTAACCATTAACCTGCGACCTCCCTCTCTAGCTTGCGTCTGTTTACCCTGTTCAGCTAGCCTGTCTGCTTTCTCATTTCCATCATCTTAGTTGAGTTTAGTATTTGCAATGTTTTGGGATCCCCGAGAAATTTCTTTAATTGTGGGAGGATGTATTAATCAAAAGCTGCGATAAATGTGGCCGCTCCAAATGTTTTCCTGTTGCTCCAACTTGTTTCTCCCCCCCCCCCCCCAAATCTTCAACATGTCAGCGATTCCCAGAGCTTCGCCCCAGCATTGAGCACCTGAAGCCGGAGATGGAGGGAATCATTTCCAGAGGTTGCCGAGTGGCCTGGCACACAGACTTCATCTTGTTTGAGACTCAGGCGGAAAATTTGGCATTGGGGGCCACTGGCCACTGTCATGTTGTCATTTATCTTCTCATTGGCCAACTCCAAGTCTGAGCTGACTGTGCGCCAGGTGTCGCAAACTGCTCCCTTCTCCGAGCCCTGCCCGAGCCGAGGTCTCCTTCCAGTTCCACCCGGACTTCCAGCCCTTGAGGGTCACCCTCTTCGGTGCCTTGAAGCTGTACGCGTGCTGACCTCAGAGCCGAGGCTCCGGTTATCTCTCTGCGCTCACGGGGTTTTTGAGGCGGACGGACGGGGACGGGCTGGCCGCCGTTGCTGAGGAAGGCGGGGGAAGCGCGACGGGGCGAGTAGTTGTTGGGGTTGTTTGGCAGGTGCAGATCAAAAAGAGGCGGCCTTTGGGCTCAGTTTTCGGTTTCGTTCTTGCGACTCGAGCATGGGATAGCACGTGACGCCTCAGTGCGCTGAGGTGCCTTTTTCGCTGGACAGCTTGGACTGACTGGGCGTAGTTAATTGAAATTCGCAGCGTTCAAAGCGAGGCATTGAAGGTTCGAGTAGCTGAATTGCACGATGTCACGCTGCTGCGCGCAAGGAACAGGTAGCGTGGCGTTTTTCAATCAACAGTAGGGGCCGTTTTGGGGTTGATGCTTGCATGAAGGACTGCCACAACATATTCCCAGGTCATGCTTCGCTTGGCCAGGCATGTGAATGGACGGAACCTGCCAATCTGCCAGGTAGTGCCTGCAGCACCGGACAAAAGTGACCCGTTGCCGGAGAGGCATGGGAGGGGATCGCAGCATGTTGAACGTGCTCCACTTTGGCTCATGATGAGAGCTCGAAGAGGATGTGAAGTTGGACCTGGCCATGGGGGCTTGTTCAAAGATTGTCAAAGGATGTGCCTCATAGCCCACCAATGGTCTCTTTACACGGTGTTGGTACCTTCGAATGGTGGCATTGCAGGTCTGTATGAGCTCCACCCGCTCCAATCCCACTCTCCACAAAATGCACCAGGCCGGCCAGTTGCTTCAGCATCGCCGACGAGAATACCCCGCTGGGGCGCCCGGGCCGGTTGGGCAGTTGGCGCCGCTTTCCGTTCCGAAGTCGGCCAGCAGGATTGGGCATGGCTCTCAACAGCCATATCCTTGATATCGCGGTCGGGTCTTGCAGCAGGGGGTTTTTGTCTTTGCCGGCTTTGACTCGGCCGTCAAGTGCGCCTTGCCATCTTTGCCAGAGGTTGGCACTTGGCCAGCTGGAGTCCATCGTGGAAGAGGCGCTGCGGCCTGGAGATGAACAATTCACATGGCGAGCAAGGAAGGCTTCAGCGACCAGACCGATCTTTCGCACTAGGAAGGTGTTAAGGAAGGGAGGGTCCAGCCAGCTTCTGCAATGCGAGCATTGTGCCATCCGGACTGGTCTGTTGGGCAGGGGAGCCCTAGCTCCTGTGCAGACCTCCAATCAGAGAACGAGGCCAGAGAGCTTGTGCCAGAGGCTGATGGGAGCTTGGTGGCGAGCAAGATCACACAGGAAACCTGGGCCCAACACAGTCTCCAGTTGAACTATCTTCAACTTGGACATGTTCAAGGTCCACCCTCCCTGTGGACCAGCAAATTTGTTTAAGAATCCACAACCCACGTCTGGTTTGGGAAGGCTGAGGCAGTCAAAACCCAAACCCATCCGCAGGCCCTGCGCGTGGCCCTCTCGGAGTGCTTGCAGCGCCTCGAAGTCCTCGAGGCAACCCCAGTGGCAGGGCTCCGTTTGGGGCAGAAAGAAGTTAGGACGCTTTTCCAAAAAACGGACGGCCATTTCCGTTGATTTGATCGTCTCCACCAGCCGAATCACCGAAAATGACGGGGCCCTGGGCTCCGGATTTACCGGTGGATTCCGAGATTATGGATTTGGATTGGCCAACCCGTTTTTGAACTGTAGAAAGGGGGTAGTTCGCCAGCCACGTCCGGCATGCTGGGTCAACAGCATGTTCTCTCCGTCGTGCTTCCCAGACCCAGAAGGAAGCACCCTGGGGCTCGGAAGCATGCGCTGATGTTGGCTTTGTACGCGTTGTGCCTTTGTTCATTCTGTGCCTCTTCTGACCTCATTTTGTCCCAGTCGGCTACCATCACTGAACAGATGGAGATGAAAGAGTTTTCCACGAGGGAAGGCCTGCTGGCACGTGGGCCTGCAAATCGTTCCCAGTCGCAGCGATGGATGCTATGCCGAGAGTTCTGCTAGGCCGAGCGCGAGGATTTCATCTCCGAGGGCGTGTTTGATTTGGTCAACTCGTTGTGGCTTGGCGAAGCCGGGCAAGCGAAACGCGAAAGGCAGGGATATACAGTCGAAACGGCAGATCGAACGAAATGAACATGAGTTGAATCAAGAGGATGAGAGAGTGAAAAAGAACCAAAGCCCGTTCTGAGCCTGTTGGGGTCCGGTGTGGCAGGCATGAGGGCGGGGTCACCTTTGCATCGGCTTGCAAAGGTGCCGCGGCGGCTTGAAGGGACCAGGCTGGGGCGATGCTGCTATCTACCGAAAGTCGGGCTTCTCCAAAGGGGGCTGGTGCCACGCTTTGCCTCGAACAGGGTCAATGTGATCTCCTTTATAACATCCACACGCACAGATAGCCGACTTCTGTCACAGGCACATGTGACCGACGTCTTGGCTTGACTCCTTTGATGCTTTTTGTTGCCCTGGCCCAGATGCAGCAAAGGGCTTGTACGAGCCATGCCTGAGCCAGTTTCAGCCAATTCCAGGTATGCTTCCGTAGGCCAACATGGAAGCTATGATCAGGAGAAGGCCCATGGATCTTATCAGCTTCCTTGTTTGCCCACGGGCATACATGATGTAGGGCAAATGGTGTAAATGCAACCGGGGAGGCAAATCCGGTGGGATCTGGAGCCTTGCTTCCCCCTCTTCAAGCTTGATCCGCGCAAGCTGCCAAAACACCCGAAGACGGCTTTGTCGCATGGCGCTCTTGTCATAATGCGTTACCTTACTGATGAACCTGAACCCTCAACTTGCCGGAAATCGCCGAGGGCGCCAGGCTGGGTTCCCGAAAGGCTTTGCAGTAAACATGGGTGGCCATTTTGAAATTCATATGACCAACTGATCTGAGCAGTTCCCTGTGCGAGACATGTGCAACTTCTCAGGAACCCACTCGGAGCCACTCGTGTTTTGGCGGCTGCTTCAGTGCCGGTTAGGTCGGGCCTCCGGTGCCCCCACGCCACAAAGTTGCGTGGCCGGCGATTGCGCGTGTGCTCGCAAACTGCGAGCACGTGCCAGACATCTTCGCGGCAAAATGTGGGCACCCTCCAGACATGGACGTGCACGCTTGTTCTCCAAAAGGAAAGCGGTTTTCAACGGGGGTTGTGCAGGCCACACGTCAACGTGGGATCCCTTAAAGCAAAATCAGTTGGCTTCGTGAGGGGTCCCTTTGACACCGCCCCTGCAGAGATCCTACGTGGTTCTTCGCCCAGTTTTGCTTTTGTGCAGAGCGCCCCTCAAAAATCGTTCGGCAATGGTGACTTGTTGGTGGGCAGCAAGGAATCTTGGAGGCTGAGATGTGGCAGCGGACGACCATGTAGTCCCAACAGTGGATCGTAGCGCTCGAGCCAAATGAGCCAAAATTAGAAGAACCAAGGTAGATAAAGGATGGGAAGGAACAGCAATTAGGGGCGGTCGGCCTTTTGATTCTTGGCATGGAGTTGGGTGGGCCCTTTCAGTACCAGGTTTTCAGCATAGACTCACATGGGCAAAGGAGTTTTAAACAGTTTCAGTTCTTTTGCGGTCTGTCCGCACGATTGCACATGTCACGAACAAGCGGGTTGCCATGTGCCCGTTCACCTCGCCTGAGTCAGAGTCGGAGTCAGGTGGTGCTGGCCTCGGATTCGGGCCTAGGATCTGGACTTGGCAGGGCTGTGGGCTCCCTTGAACTCTCTCTCTTAAGCCATTTTCGGATTTCTGGAACCAATGTGACCATTTTCTTTACCCTGGGCAGGTTTCGGGATCCTGGCTCGGGGGGGTGGGTCGTTTCCTTCCGTCACGATCTGTAGGTTGTTTGATCAAAGGTCAGGTTGATCAAGGTGAACCACCCCCAGAGTCTATCAGCAACGAGGCTTGAAGACTCGGTTTGGTGTAACCGTTGCATGTTCCCCTACCCCCCAAAGACAGAGAGGGAGTCTCTAGGGTGCGGCCTTGCATCTCCTTTTTGCCGGGGAGTTGTCCGGAACGCGCGCCCCGAAACATTGCCCGGTTTGTAGAACGCTTGGCTTGCCGAAGTAAAGTACCCATGACGAAGACAAGCCTAGGACGTGTGAGATGAGACTCGCCAGAGATGCGTAATGCACCAGCCGCAGGCGACGAGGCTGAGGGCGGGGAGTCGGAAGTGGACAGCCAAGTCAGTCTGCACCTCAGAGTCTGTCCCGAGCGTCCGCAGCCAGAGACGTGCCAGGCGATCCGAGCGTGGATGCAGACGCCGCATGGCTGAAATTACTCGGTTTCGCAGCGAGACGCTGGGCAGAGCATGCAGGTTTAGACCTTGACGATGCACTTGTCGAGCTTGTGTTTGTTGCGAGACAAGGGGGATGTTGAAGCTATCTTGAGCCCTTGGAGTGATGCAAGCTTTGCTTGTTCTAAGTCGCTGCCACCCGTGAACATTCACGAGCGCCCGGGGGCCTGGCATTCTCTGAATCCCATGAATCCAGTGATGAACATGACAGGTCATCGAGCTGAGGTTTGCTTCAACAGGTTGCAGAAGATGAATGCCCCATGCGGGCTCCAGTATTTGGTTTCCACCAAAGCAACATATACACAAGAGATCGCATTTTAGGAGTTCATGACCCTGGGGCTGGGCTTGACTCTATTTCGGAGTAACCAAGCGGAACCTTTCGCCGGAGCCTTGACCAGGCCCCACAAGGCAAACCCGTGGGCGCCGCTGGACCGTACTGGATGGCAAGGACAAGGTGGATGATGAGGCTCGAGCAGTCCGGAAGGGGGCCAGATTTGTCCAAAATGAAGAAGTATGCTTGGGTTGCTTCAACAAAGTGGGAACCCACCAGTGTCAAGGAGGATTTTCTAGACATTCCCAGTTGACCCAGTCAAGACACACGTTAGACCCGGGGCGGTTTTGTCCAAGTCTACGAAGGGGCCACATGGCCCGACGGGGTCCCGTGCACCGCACACGCGGCGAGGGGCCTTTCGCAGGCCTGACTGCACCGCGTGGCAGGACTTCTGGGGTCGCGCTGACTTCGAAGACGCCTCCTCCGACAGCGAGTTCCGCGCGGAGGCAGTTGGCATTTGACTTGCGCATTTGGGGAAATGGCAATTTTTGTACATTCTGCTACGTGGTTGCAGGGAGTTTACAGCAAGGCCTATATAGTAGAACTAAATGTCAATGGGTTGGGCGCTGCTCTTCCGTTACGTTGTTGATTCCAGCAAGGAAATCGACATTTTAAAACATGTCGGGTTCCACTGGTTGTATCGCGTTTTGTTGCTGGTTGGCCCGTTTTGATACCTCTTTTGATACCTCCTCCCTTAGCCATTTGGACGTCCGCCCTGGCGAGGATTCAGATGAGGAGACGGAGGATTCTGACCTCAGCCGTGCCAAGGACAGCGAAAGTGAGGAGGAGGCGGAAATGCCTGCCGAGGAGGCTGGGTAGGAAGGGAAAGCCAAAGCAAACTGGGCGTCAAGCTGAGTATTGCGTGAGTGGCAGGGAAACAAGAGAGCGGCCAGAGCCTCAAAGATGGTTCCTTCAGTGGCGTGTTTCGCCGCCGGAATGGCCTTTACCTCCGCTAGGCGAAGATGAAAGCTCCCTTTCCCGTGGTCAGGCCGGATGAAGTTTGCACTGCAAACTTCGTGGAGCACAAGGTGTTGCTTGTTGCTCATGATGGGTGCTGATAAACATGCCTGGGTGGATGAGGCGGCCACCCAAACCTGTCTCTTAAAGTTTTGCTGTCGGGCCGGCTGTCGGGGGTCTGTCGGGGATATGCCGAGGGTCGATTTGCCCCTATGCCAGTGGGACTCCTCAGATTCAGGAACAAATCGCAGTCTGACACTAGTTTTCACCGAGCCACACTTGCGTCTTCGAATACATGAGGTGGCTCCGATCAATCATTTGTTTAGCAGAGTGATAATTGCTCCCCAAGTCGGCGACCCTCACACGAGAGATCGTCAGAATCTGGGGGAATACATTGTGATGTCGCTGGAAAGGATGAGATAAAGGAGGCGACCACGAGAATCGGGGAAAGCAATTCAGAAGCCGTAGCCCTGGTGTGAAAGCTCTAACAGGAACACTGCCAACATTTGCCAAACAAGCTAAAGCCGTCTAGCTGATAAGCTTACTAGACACCTCGCCAAGACAACCAGACAGTTCAGCTGAGTCGGCCTGCATGTCCAGGCCGCGCGTGCCAGCCCCAGCGCCCAAGGCGCCCCGGGCACCCCGGGCGCCCCGGGTGGTTCGGGTGATGCCCCCGTCGGACAGGACTGGCACAGGGAATGGGGAAGTGGCCAAAATGGGAGGACCCCTCAAATGGTTCACCCCTCATTTTGATTCTGGAGGTCAGGAGGTACTTCGTGCACTATGCTTGTATTTGAACGTTGCGAGATTGGAGCTGCTAAGAAACACTGTAAATCGACATGTTTGAGAAACTACTCCAAAGTTGGCGAGGGGATGGGGCACTGGCGGAAAAATCGATTGAAACTTTCCAGGGTTTGGGCGCTTTTCCGCTTGTCTCGGCCACATCCGGTCCAGGACCCTTCGGCAGTCCACCCTGGAGCAGCGCCGGGAGCGGCCTGACGACAAGGCCGCGAAGTCGGGCGTGCAGCAGGCCTGGGCTGTCCGTCGTTTTGGGGAAGACATGAGTGTGAGAACCCAGCCGTAAAGGGCAAGCTTGTTTGGCTCCTCATGCACCTCCGATAGGTTTCGAAAAGGTTGCATTGGTTGAGTCAACATCAAGACCTGCAAAGCTGGTTCCTCGTTATGAATAAAGGCTGAACAACTTGCAATTCCTGACATGTGGCAATTCAGCGTGTCATTCAAGCAGCACTTGCTTCAGCGTGCCCTGATTGGATTTCATTTTGCAGAACGGGGCCCGAGTTCGCGGCCCGCTCAACCATTGAATCAAAAGACGCTGGCTTGGCAACGGGTGAAGTGTGAGGGCGCCTCATTGGTGCTGTTCGGATTCCAGTTTGTTGACATGTGTTGGCCCCGGAAGTGAATAGGCCCCTTCCCCTTGAGAGATTTTGTTCTCAATGAATTCCCCTGCCAGTTGGAGTGCCAAGCTTTGCATGGCCCGAGATGCTTGGCAGGTGCGGCGGCGCGAGAGTAAGCAGCAGCCGGCTCAGCCCAATGTCCATAAGCTCTCCCTCCCGCCCCAGATTGGCTATGGCTTTTTGTAGGGACCCCCTCAACAGTGGTTGATGGACATAAGTCCCCAAAGATGTCCACCAGAGGGCCAGAGAGCAATTCAAAATTCGTTTGGACCATTCCGGGCGGTGGCTGGAGGCTCACCCAGGAGGAGCGTCTCCAGGAAGCTGTTCGTACAGAGGCCGCGTACTATTGCCCAATATTGGAAATGTTGGATGAGGGAACCATCATGGCAGTGGCAGGCTGTCAGAAATGGTTTCCATGCAAACCATGTGTTCTTGGGCTGCCGGACAATTCTGCAGGAAAAGAACCGGGCAGAGTTCACTGTGCTGCAAAGTGCTGGCCTCAGCCCGGTCGAGTAGGCCGTTGTGTTCAACAAGCATAGGGCGCAAGAGGGCTCAAGGGGTTCTATCCTTGTCTGTGGTTGCTGGACAGAGCGCCGTTCCAGCTTCCATCTGTGTTTCGGGTGTTTGGAACGCTCCCCAGTTTCGAGTGGGAGTAATTCCAGTACGTGGGGCAATGCCGTGCCATGCCTCAATCAGGTCAAGAGGACGAGCGCAGGCGTGCCCGGGCCCGCAAAGGAATCCGAAGGCGGGAGACAAGGCCCCATGCCGCAAGGCCACCGCAACCAACCAGCCAACCTGCCAGGCCCGTCTGTGATGGACCTCGAGTTCGCTTTGTCTCCAGGCAGGGCATGCAGCGAGTGCACGTGAGAGTCAGGGGAGCCTGGGGCGAAGTTGGGTCGGCTCTTGGTGCTTTGAGGCTGTCAAAGCCAGGTGAGCCTTCGGAGGCCAGATTGCCGATGCCGAATTTCTTTGGATTTGGCCTGAATGAGGTGTTGATCGGCGGCCGCCCGGGTGTGGAAAACTTTGCCGCCAGCTCAGCTTCTGCCCAGGTGTTGGTTTCACGAGGTGTCACGGCACAGGTGTCACAGCACAGGTTCAGCTGATCGATTGCGATTTCCATGATGTGGTGACCAACGCCCCGCACTTGCCCGCCCCCCATTTTGCTCCACTCAGTGCCAAAAAACAAGCGTGGCGATGCGTGATGTATTCGCCCAGGTCAGCTCTCAAAGTCGAGAGCGCATCGCCCAAGGCGGGTGCGATTGCGCGCTCGTCCTGATCAAAGTTCGCCGTCAGGAGGCCAAGAAGTCGGCTAAGCGGCCCAGGGTCGAGAGTGCCGGCGCACGAGAAAAGACCGCAAGGTGTGCACTGTGTGAAGCATGTTATCGCATTCTGCTGCATGGTTTTGGTATGAGTTCAACATGATTCAATTAAATGTTTGGACGGTCGAGTTTCCACCTCGGGGGCAAGTCTACCGAGTTTTTGAATGTTTCAGAGTCTTTGCCGAGGGCGAGATCTGCAAACATGGATTTGCAAAAATGCAAGATTTCATTTTATTGCCAATTGCCTTAATTTCGGGTAAATAGGTCTTTTGCTGAGAATCAATGATCAATATCCTTTTTCAGTGAAAAACAACTGAACTCATAAAGAGAACCTCAATTTATCCCCCCTCAACGCAAGTGCTTCATACAGCTGCTGTTTTCAATCGCTAGCTTGAAGGAGGGCCAGCATTCTGCATCGAAACCCCACAAAACAATGATGCAATGGATGGGCGTCACGTTTCCAGGACACAACCATCAGTCAGGCCCGAAACAGTGCATATCTTCGGGGGGGGGGGCAGGGCGCGCATAAATGCTTAGCAGCACATGATTCACACCAAACGCAAGACGTTCCGATGGACGGATACTGCTGCTGATGTTGGCCAACCAACATGACCTTGTGGCAGGGGCCTCACTCCGCTTGAAACTGTTTTCAACCGTGCGTGTCGAGGCCATTCCAACAAGTGGAGTGCCATGCACTCCCGTACACCAGACTGTTTGTGGCATCGCGATGTTCAGCAGCACGTCCGGCATGTGTTTGCATTTGCTGTTTGTGGATTTGCATTTCCGACGGTTGATTGCAGGCATATTGCGTGTGGGCCGTCAGCGCCGTACTGCTCGTGGTGATACCTGTATTTGCGACGTTCGCGACTGACAACGTTTGGGTCAAGGACAGCGCAATGGTTTCCCATCATATCATGTTTTTGTGTGCGGTAGGAGAGCTTCTACAGGGTCCAACCTGTCGTCACATTTACCAATGAGATCTTCCTGATTGCCTCCGGCAGCACGCCAAAGAATGCGGTGGGCTGGAGTGTGGCACTCGGTCGATTGCAACCTTTTTCCTCCAACCTGAACTCAAGCCTGAGGCACTCAGCAAAGTTTGCTGTCGCTGTTGCCTCCAGAGGCTTGCATTCACATTCGAATCAACATACCGTTTGCACTCGGATTTGAACATTTTGTTTTACCTGCGAACAATGTACTCCTTACTCGCCCAGAGCCAATCAACAGACAAACGATTGCTGCCTGGGGAGGTGAAAGTGCCAATGCTGCGTTCAACCACGGAAGACAACAATCGAGATGGCATTGCGGACGTGCTGAAGCTGACGCTGGACCGCGAAAACCCTGGTTTTGATACTGCGTGTACTTGATGTGTTGCTTGGATGGTTTGATGTGATGTGGCATTCATTCGCAGCCATCGTTTCATGCTGCAAAGAAAAATCATGACAAACACGTTGCAAACAAACCGGATCAACCACATTTGCAGACAAACGTCAACTTGCATTGCTCCGCCAATACCGTATGCGGTTTTGCAGGATGTGCCATCTGAAACCGGGGAGAGCTATCGCAGCTTGCTGCTGCTGGCCGTTTACAATGTAGAGTTGCAGGGCAAGGCGGGGTTTGGCGCGATTGTTTTCGGGCAAACCTGCGAAGTGTATGACAAAGTTAGGTTGTTTTGTTTTGCCAGGCGTGTAGTTGGATGGAACCATTCGATGGGGACAGCTCATTTCAATGTGTTTTGGCAGAGACCCATTCTTCAGTGACTGCAATGCATCGACAAGGGCCCGATTTGGTTAGGCATTCTTGGTATGGCAGGTCAGTGAACAGCTCAGCGGCCTTGTGGCTGTGGACATCAACAGCCGCACCCTCGACTTTGTTCGTGAGTTTGTGCATTTGCGTGGCGCTAAGGTGGCAAAACAAACAACTGTCAATCATTGCCCTTCGCTGTTCTTGGCATGTTTTTTGGTTTTTTAGTTTGTTGGTTCTGTTCATTTTTACTGGGGGTCTGCAAAGTTTTTTGCTACCATACCAAGATCAGAGATGAATCCTTTCCCTTGATGTGATGTCCTCACACTTCAGCACATCCTGAATTTCGGCATGACGAATTGCCCCTCGTGTTGAAAATGTTTCATGACCATGTTTGCCGGGAGGCTCCAGCAAGCTTATTGACCTGACGTGATAGAAATAGTCTGGTTGTTCACAGGTGTGCTGAGTTTCTTTGCGTCCAGGTCCGTACCCGGCTGCTGGCGTGTCAGTTCATGGCCAGCTGCGATTGAGGCCTGCCCATGGTGATTTCGATATTTAGAATTGGTTGGGTGTCATGACTTGTGACTCACGACTCATGTTTGGCCTTTCTCTCGCACGAGTGAACACAATGTGTTCGGCCACCAGCAATCCTTGGCTTCAAAAATGTCGTTTCTGAGGGGATAGATTTGCCACTGTTTCACGGTGTTTTTTGATCCATGCACAAATTCCATGACGATTGATTCCTTGCAACGCCTCAGACAAAGTCTTCCGCTCTTCCAAAGCTATGAAGTGCGGAACGTGTACGCCGCCAGCCCGCTGGTCGTGGATTGGAGGCCGGCCGATGTTGCCAAGCAGTCAAATGCCTGCGGCGGCGGCAACTCTCTGCACCAAGGTCCAATTGGCTTCCAGAAAATCAGCCGTTGACGTTGCAAGCGCTTTTGGCTCGCTACGCGCAAAGGCCAGGGTCGGTCGGGGTCGGTGGTCGCTGGGGCCAGCATGTGTGAGTACCTGACATAACTGCACGCGGAACAAGCCATTTGATGGTGTCGAGGTGTTGGAGTTGGTCTTTTTTAACGAAGCGGCACCGTGTAGCGTTTGGCTCCAGCGATGGAACTGAAACTTGGGCTTTCGCCGCCCTGTGGCGGCGATGGCTTCCACTGGGATCCTGCAGCGAAAGAGGCGCAGAGGGGAGCGCTGAGGGAAGCGCTGAGGGAAGCGGAAGAGGACCTGGAGGCGGAGCGCTTTGAGGCCGATTGGAGTTTTGGATACGCGGTCTTTGCAGATTCCAAGATGACTTTCACGAAATCCTTTTTGGGATGGTGTTGGGAACAACAACAACGCAACGTGTATGAAACTTTCTTGGGGGACATATTTGGCTTGGACTTCGGGAGCAAGGCGAGTCAAAGCCTTCGCTGGCAGGCATGCGCAGACAAGGCCATGGAGGCGCTCTCCATGGACGGCGCTGCGGACGGCAGCGCGCTGCGGCTACTGCTGCACTGCTACCGCTGCCAGGCAAGGGAAGCCAGGGGTGTTTCGAAAAATCCTAGAATGGTTCTTTTTTTTCATCCAAAAAAGGACCCATATTGAATATTATTTGTTTATGTTGATTCAACATGTTTTCTTTGGATTCAACTGAGCCAGGCGATGTACAAATGGGCCGGCAACGTGGCGGAGGATGCAGAGAAGACGTTGTGTGAGGAACCTGGCGCCAGCAAGCTGCTGCTGAGCCGCGCCGAGTTGCAGCTGGCGCAGGGCGGGGGTTCCGCGGCGGAACCGGCGGAAGCGCAGCGTCGGTTCCGAAAGTTGGACCTGCCGGGCTACGAGGGCCTGGCGCTGCTGGTGCGGGCGCGCCAGGAGTTGGCGCAAGGCAGGGGTTGGAACCAACAGACTTTGCACTGTACCCGTTTTTACGGGGTGGTGCATCGGTCGTGCACGCGAGAATCTGGCTCGGTTGTGCACGCGAGGCCCGGCTCAGTTGTGCACGCAGACTTGTTTACCTTGGGAATAGCCACGTGAAATGCAGCTATCTAGACAGACGTCATGGAGTCTCGGACAAAGTGTAGCTTGCGGCCCCTTCGTTTTGGGTTTCTTTCAGAGCGCGCCCCATCCCCCAGCAGAGCGCAGTTCAACACTGCGATGGCGGGGGATGGGGTGACGTTGTGGCAACAGGAGGAAAGGATCAAAGTGTAGCTTGCGGCCCCTTTGTTTTGGGTTTCTTTCAGATCAGCCATGCCCAAAACCAAGGCTGGGAAATTCGGCGCCCCTGGAAAGCGCTTACCCAAATTAAGGGCCAGACTAAAGCTTTGTCAAACTTTCCGGTCGGCGCCTTGTGTGAGCCTGAGGCAAATGATCTTACACTAGGGAGATAAAGCAAGTTGACAGATCTTTTTATCCGCAAGCTAGGATGGTATAACACTATTTCACCCAGTGTTTTGTGTGTATGACCCTCATGTAAGCCATTGCTACAAGCCCATTCTTGCCCTTCTGATGCCGCCACTTCCATCCACCTACCCCATCTCTTGCGCGCGTTCCTTTCTGGACCCCACGCACCCCACCCACCCACCCACCCCCACCCACCCCCACCCACCCCACCCCACCCCACCCCACCCCACCCCACCCCCACCCCACCCCCACCCCACCCCACCCCACCCCACCCCACCCCACCCCACCCCACCCCACCCCACCCCACCCCACCCCACCCCACCCCACCCCACCCCACCCCACCCCACCCCACCCCACCCCACCCCACCCCACCCCACCCCACCCCACCCCACCCCACCCCACCCCACCCCACCCCACCCCACCCCACCCCACCCCACCCCACCCCACCCCACCCCACCCCACCCCACCCCACCCCACCCCACCCCACCCCACCCCACCCACCACCCCACCCCAACCCCACCCCACCCCACCCCACCCCACCCCACCCCACCCCACCCCACCCCACCCCACCCCACCCACCCCCTTCTGATGCCACCACTTCCATCCACCTACCCCATCTCTTGTGTGCGCTCCTTTCTGGACGTGATTGTGACCCCCACCCACTCCACCCACCCCACCCACCCCACCCCTTCTGATGCCGCCACTTCCATCCACCAACCCCATCTCTTGTGTGCATTCCTTTCTGGACCCCACCCACCCCACCCACCCCACCCACCCCACCCACCCACCCACCCACCCACCCACCCACCCACCCACCCACCCCACCCACCCACCCACCCACCACCCACCACCACCCACACCCACCCACCACCCACCCACCACCCACCCACCCCAACCACCCCACCCACCCACCCACCGTCTTGGCTTGAGTCTTGCTTAAAGGGGGCAAGCATCGGGTCTTCGAATTGGATCCTGCTAGATCGGCGCAGGTCAGACGCACATCAGACACAGGTGGGCAGGATGACACTCTGCAGCATGAAGACATGATGAACACTTCGGCTGCAGCAGTATCCATGCTATCCATGCTGGGTCCTAGGCAAACACAATGCAAGTAACATTTCAGATCAACTTACGGCGTGCAGCATATATCACTTGCTCTCCCCTGACCATTTGACTTGTTGTGTTTTTGTGCCGAGGCGCCATCGTGACCATAGTGCAAGCTACTGCAAGCTAAGCACTGGCCTGATGTGTGGCACCCGCCATGCCTAGCTGACCCATGTGTGACGGCCGCGCCCAGGCCAGGCTTGAGAATCGTGGGAGGTGTTTGAAGGTTGGGCCGAATTTGTAAACCTTGTGCAAGAGGAAGCTAAGAGGGAACTGATCATGTGCAACTCCCGATGATTTTCCACCTGGCGACTTGTCAAAAGCAGGGCTCTGCCCGGGACATTAGGTAGCCATGGTAGCCGACGAACTCGAATAGGAGGCATTTTTGTCCGCGAGCGGTGACACCCCCAAAAGACTTCCCGATTTTTTTCAAGGAGGAGGATCACCCACCCACCCACCCACCCACCCACCCACCCACCCACCCACCCACCCACCCACCCACCCACCCACCCACCCACCCACCCACCCACCCACCCACCCACCCACACCCACCCACCCACCCACCCACCCACCCACCCACCCACCCACCCACCCACCCACCCACCCACCCACCCACCCACCCACCCACCCACCCACCCACCCACCCACACCCACACCCACCCACCCACACCCCTTCTGGTGCCACCCCTTCTGATGCCACCCCTTCTGATGCCACCAATTCCATGCATCTAGAGCTCTGTGTGCGCAACTGAGCCAAATCTGTGCGCGTAACTGAGCCAGAACTCAGGGGGGTTTTGTGTGCGCAACTGATCCAAATCTGTGTGCGCAACTGATCCCCCGCCCGTTTTTACGTTTTGTTGTTGAGCACAACAGACCAACACAGGGATTGCCAGTTCTTGTCCAGGGGTACTGGGAGCACCTGCAGCTGTAGAGTGGGCGTCCGACGCTGTGGAAGCCTTCCAAGTGGATGGCCACAGCCACGGCCTGGGCCGGGCGCTTTTGCTGCTGGCGGAAGCGCAGTGGGCGCTGCAGGATCCCAAAGCGGACCACACCGTGGCCAAAGCGCTGGAGGCAAGGGCGCGGCAAAGCCGTTCAAATACTTGAGCCGCGGGTCTCTTGAAGGGACACTGGAGGGCTGTTTAAGCAGTTTGAGCATGATGGTGGCTGGCCCTGTGGAGGTCTTCAAGTGGTGCGGCGACGAGAGATGGCAGGCCCAAAGCCAAGTCTACAGTGAGAGATTTTAGAAACATGGCAACCACCCAGGCGCATACGCTGCAGCAAATGGCTGTGTGGTCATGGAAGGCAGGCAGCCTGCAATTGCAAGCGCAACGTGTCACCAGTCGCGAGGATCGTCTCGCCCGCAAGTTGCTTGTGGCAATCTGCATTTTTCCGCTGAGATGTCACTTTCTGTGTCACCTTGTTGTTTTTGGTGGTTGCGGACAGGGATGCTTTGGAACATGTTCGGAACCAGGCATCAAAAAACCCTCCCCTGGGCAGGACTTGCCGCACCTTGCTGTGCAGCATGCGGAGGCCATACGACATGTTTCGCATTTGTGTTGCGATGGGTCAAAGGTCTCAGCTGTACCAAATAATTCCAGCAGTACAGTTTGACGATAATTAGAGGTTCAAGGCAGGGACAACTTGGTTTCCTCCGTACATGGATGCTGGACAGGCTGCCTTGTTCCTCTGGAAGAAACACAGCTGCTCACTGCTCCGCGAGGTGGGGACTTGGTTGGCTGAGTAACAATTAACAAACCATGCGGCTAGATGGAGAAGGCATAGGAGAGAAGGGCTCCGGTGCGAACCCACTCGAGGTTGCAGTTTTTTGGTTCTGGCTTGGCAGAGGCGTGTTTGAGAAACATGTCATACATCAACATCATGTTTCGTTCGCCTGCAACGAATCGTTCTCTATTTTGCGGCCCTTTGTAAAGGGGAATTTCAAACCATTTGACACAAAAGCAAATCCCGGACGTTGGCGCGGAATTCAATCTATTCGAAACAAGTCCCGGAAGTTAGCGAATTCAGGTTTGGAAAAAGGTCATCAATTTCTATCTCTGGAGGGCGATAAAGACTCAACCACCGCCCCAACCACCGCCCCATCGAGTTAGAACCTTTCAGCTTGAGGGAACCGATCAAGAGATTCAGCAGGTTTATTTGCTATTTGTTTGGAAAGCGCCCTGTGTCCCCCGCTTGGGTTATTCAAGAGAATGGGTTTCGACCGCCTTTTTGAAATGGATTTGGCAGGCCCAACTCGCGGAGGTGCTGTGCGCCGCGTATTTACGGCTGCAGGAGCCTGAGGCCCGCAAAGACTCGCGTCCAAGTTGCCGGGCCAGGCACCTCTTGTTTGGTCCAAGTTTCGAGGGCCACTGACACAAGCCAACCCTTTTGCAGTCCTTCAACTGGTTTTGACACGACAATGGGTTGTTTGCTGCCCAGCTTTGGTCAGGGTCGGTGCTGCTGCGAGCATTTGCATGTTTTGGGATAGTTATGTATTGTGGAATCAATCCTTTGGATTCCAATCAAAGTTGCCTTGTCCATGTAATGAATTTGATGCAGGTGGCGCTGCGATCCGTTCGCAGCTGCCTGAACCGTGCGCGCGAAGCAGGCGACAGGCGCCCCAGCGCATGCCACGCTGCGGAGTAGACGCTTGACCTGGTCAGGAACATAGAAGGACACATGATGTATGCGGCGATAAGCGCCAACCAGGCGGGTCTCACCAGCCGGTCACCAAAAGATTGCAAAGGCTTAAACAAATCACGAGTGATATCAGCGCAGGCGTTGCAGGGTTTGGAAGCTGCTTGCCAAGCGGCCGACACCGCAGCGATGATCTTCCAGGACGTGGGGAACAGGCCCGATGTGTTGAGATGTTTTCGCGCCAACAGCTGTTTGGAACAGAGCTCTCAGACGACATAAGCGCATGCAACGCTGTCATGCCGCACATATACATGAGTTGTATCTTCTTTGTTCGCTTTTCATGCGTTTGTGGTGGGGTTTGCCACGGCTTCATGTCCAGGCGTATTCGTTGGGTTTTGTTTTTTTGCACGGGTGCTTCTTCTGTGTCATCCAGCACTACTGTGCAGCCTTTCGCGCGCTTTCCACGCTGACGCCAGAAATATGGAGCTGGCGGTGCTGCTCGCGAAGTGCGAGGCGCAGCTAGGCCGGGTGCCAGGGCGCATGCCCGAAAAGTCGACCAAGGGCTGACAGGGTTTGGGATTACGAGCACTAAACCTGTCTATTGAAGTTGTTGGTAGAAATGATACCCGAGCTCTCCGCCAGCCAGGGAGCTCCGCGAAGGACGCGCTGGACACAGCCAAGCAGGTGCTGGGAGGGTGGGGAGTGTGGCAGGGATTGGCCGAGTGCTTGTTGGCGACAAATTTCAATCGGATCTGGAGGCTGTGGCGTTGGTGCAGGAGGCAGGCATGGAGAAGGCCCGGAAAAATGGCGAGCACAAATGGGCTCGCGCCAGATCCAGGGTTCCTCTTTTGGGCGCAGGAAGAAGCTGCTGGCCTGGCTTGGGCGCAGCTGGCTGCCGTGCAGACTGCCCAGGAGGAGTTCAACGCTGCTCGCAAGGCTCTGGGGTCAACATCGGGTGTTGACTTCTTTAAAGGTTCAATTGCCCCCACATCAAGGCACCGACGTTCAGCAAGTTGCTTGCTTTCTCTCACACTCCGGCACTAAGTTGACATTCTGATGAATTGGGGAGATCCTTTTCAAAGACCGCGAGACACTTTCAAACATGGAGCCATGCGCGTTTGGGCCCTCGGCCCTGCGCAGGGCATGCAAGCAGCCATCGAGGCCTTCCAAAGTGCCGGCCAAAGAAGCCGCGTGGCCCGGGCCAAGATGCAGCAGGCGGAGATCTTCGTGAGGATGAAGGCCTGACCGGCAGAATGTTTTTTCTTCTTAGAGCCATTGGAAGGGTTCTCCTGGAAACCGGCTTCTTGCTTGCGCAGAGAAACAGCGCGCAGCGCGACCTTGCTTGTTGCGCAGAGCAAGAGCGCTCAAATAAAGACTACTTCTGCTCAGCGCGCAGACAGACAGCGCGCAGAGGAACATGTCAGAGAATGCGCAGACATTGCGCAGGTGCTGTGCAGAAAGCTTTGCCACTTCCTGCCATCGGAAAGGCGTTTTTCTGTCAGCACTTTTCTGTCCTGGTCTGCCTGCAATTCGGCGCCCGCGCGTGCCAAGCTCATGGCTTTTCAAAGGCTCTTCAAAGCCACACAAGAAAAATAACCACATTGCGCGCGTGAGGCCTGCGAGACCGAGCGGGTTCCAGAGCGCATTTGTTGTGCATGCAGCTTCACCTAAATACGTATGAGGGCGTGGTTTGTTCTGTTTCGAGGTATTTGTGCCATGGATGGCACACGGGGGTATGGTATACGCGCACGATTTGTTTTGCGTATACATCAATAACTGTGTTTATTTGTGCGCACGCTGTGAAGTTTGTCCGCGCTTCAACAGGACATGACGCTGGCCGGGCCTGTGATCTTGGAGGCATGGACGGCGCTTTGCGCGACGTGAGCGTGCTACTTTTTTCGCAGGCGAGGCGAATCTACCAGGACTTGGGCGACCTCAAGGTGAGCGAGCTTTTCAAATGCGCAAATTCCAGTCAAGGGTCCTTAGGGTTCTTGGGGTGGTTGGCTTGGAGAGGTGGCTGAGCGTTACAACAGGGTGAGTATGCACTCTTCTTATTTAGGGGGGCCTTGTTGTCAGACGCACTTGTGTTGGAGTACTTGTGGGAGCTGGGCATCGGTGTGCTCAGGGAGAAGCCTCGGCGCTGATGATGCTGTCACGCGTGCTGGCCTTAAAAGTGCCAAACCATGTTCAGGGCTGAAAGTTGTGGCTTGGTTGGTAATAATTTCTAGAACATTGCGGCGCAAATCTCCTGAGATCTGAAGGGTTGCCAAAACCTGACATCTCTCTCACAGCTGCCCCCCGCCATTTTCCAGCAGTTGGATTGATGATTAGCTGGTGGGTTTCCAGTCTTCGATCCTGGTGCCATGTACCATTGCAACCTGATATATTGTCATACTGGCACGGATGCCCTTGCCCAGCACGACAACTTTGGAGGTTTTCTCAAGCTAAAGTTTGCTCATGGATGGGCAGCGTTCCAGTGTGTTCAAGTGAACGGGTGACGGGGATTGTGGACATTTATGCACCGCAGTTATCGGGGTGTCCTCACAGGGACCGGACACAGACAGATGTGAAGGGCGCCAGTTGAACACGAGCGTTGTTGCAACCCCGGTGGTGCACCTAGCTGTGGGATTTGGCACTTTTGATGGAAGTGATGGGGGCCTCCTCCCGCTTCACCGCCCGCATAGCATTCTGCACCAAGGAGTCCAGATTCGCCGTGTTCTTTTTTCCCCATGGGTTTGCTTAACGAAAGATTGGGGCCATGGCGGCCATGGAGGACCAAAAGGGACCTCCCCGGACTGGCGCCAGTCGGGGGGCAGGTGCAGCTTGCGCGGGACCCGAAGAAGGCCATGCGGGCCGCGGAGTGGGCGCCAGGGGGCCCAGGGGCCCAGGTGTGGCCAGGTGAAGCGCCGTGCCTTTTTCGTGTTTGGTTCCAATGGATCCAAAAAGAACCCGCCCCCTGGGCTTGGCATCCCAAGCGCCCGGGCCACAAAAGAACATGGTACAATCTGGGAGTTGCTGAGAGGGAAAGTGGAAAATGGAGAGGATGTTCGCGGCTGTGTTCCAGGTCCGAGCTGTATCGCCAAACTGGCGACCAAGTGTCCTGGGCAGATGCTCTCATATTGCTGAGCCAGGCAAGGAGAACGATTGTTGGCTGGAGGTCGCCGGCACGGCATGCACTCCGTCTTTCTGGGAACCAAAACAATGGCTTGCATCAACCGAGAATTGAGAAGGCGCCCTGCGGTAAGGGGCCACCAGAAAGGTTGTGTGTGACATTGCTACTGCAACGGGCCACTGTTCTTGACTAGTACTTGGACAAGTGCAAAGAAAGCGCTGGGTGCACGCCATACTAGAGGCCTTCATTGACTCCTGACAATTCACCTTGCAAACTCGTTTTCGCTTGACTTTCAACTTTCCTTTTTTTTCCTTTTTCATAAATCGAATGCAATTATCCTTTTCTTTAAATGCACTGGATCCTTGACTTCTCTTGCTAGGCAGACTGTGCTGGGACCTTGGAGCCGTTTTCCAGGCGCTCGAGCCAGGCTGCCCTGGCCGGCGTCTCGCAGGGGCACTTTGCCCCAGAGCTGCTGCCTGCCTTGCAGGCAGGGGGTGGCCAGAACCTCCGGCTGCCACTTTGGGGGGCGGAGCTAAGACGTGGTTCCGCTTTTACAAAAACCCACCGGGGATAGATATTCGTGTTGTTCCAGTTCTCTAATTTGACATCCAGAAATGTTTGTTTGCCATTTGCCTGCTTGCTGATTTTGTTGCCAATGGCAATTGTATTTGCCAGCAATGCATGATCGCACGTTTCTGGCCAGCAATTCCAAGCTCCGGCGCAGCATTGACAGCACCCGAAAATATGTTTTCCTCAAGTTGTGTGGTGCGCGAGGAGCGCGGGGTGAATGTTCGTGCTACCTGCCCAAATCCGCATAGACTTGGAAACTTTGTTTTTCTACGGCATCCTTCGGGAAGACCGGCCTGGCAGAACCTAGCAGCACAAACCCGGCAATGATCATAAGATGTCGGCCCGAAAAGATGACGTCCTTTGCGCTTCCATTTTGAAAACCATCCATGTTGTGACAGATACCCAACATAGAACACGAGATCCTGGGACCAACAGTCTCGAAAACATTCTTGGTCGGGAATCATGCACCTCGTTCGTGGCTGCCAACTCCACCAGCCATTGTGGTTATGTGAATTTAATTGAGAACCATCTCCAGAGTGGTCAGTGGACATGAATCCAGACCTAAATGATGTTTACCGAAGGATCTCAACACCACATACGCAGTTACATGGAGCTTTCCCTTGTTTCTTTCCCTTCTTTCCCTTGTTTCTTTCCCTTGAATGGTTCAAGCTCTTCCCTTGTTTCTTTCGTGAGGCTGCCCAGGATGCGTTGGCCATCGCCAAGCACCTGGAGGAGCACCTGTTGGCGGCGTATGCGCACCTGGCCCTGGCGCGGGTCCAGGCCAGAGACATCGCCGGGAGCAGGAAGGGGTTGGCCTGGTGTTATGGCCAGAGACAGTTTAAAGGGTTGGAGTACCTGGGACCCAGACGACACCAGCAAACCTTTTTGGTTTGCAGGAGGAGGCCGCGCATTTTGGGGACAGTTAAAGTGAGAGAGAGAACTGAGGGAGTGCGGACGGGACGGAGGGAGGGGCAAAAGGGAGAAGTTACCTAAGATGTGACATGACCCATCAACTTACTTGAGTTCCCTGTGCAAATCCACAGTTCTATTGGCAGGTGGTGGCACGTCCCCTGTTGAAGGAGGCTTGGCAGAACTCTGTCCAGGCGCGGCTCGTGTGCGGGGTGTGTGGATGTCCTTCTTTTTTTGTTCTTGTTTTTTTTCCGCACACATGCGTGGGTGGGTGGGTGGGTGGGTGGGTGGGTGGGTGGGTGGGTGGGTGGGTGGGTGGGTGGGTGGGTGGGTGGGTGGGTGTGTGTGTGTGTGTGGGTGTGTGCGTGTTCGTGTGCGTGTGCGTGTGCGTGTGCGTGTGCGTGTGCGTGTACGTGTGCGTGTGCGTGTGTGGGTGGGTGGGTAGGTGGGTGTGCCAGGCCTGCGAGTTGTTCAGCCTGGCGAGTTCCGCTAGCGGCCTGGGGTGTGGCCTGGAAGTGCCGGGTGCCCAGGACATGAGTTCGCGACTGCTGATGGTTGAAGATAGATTCAGCATGACTGATTCTCTTACGAAAAGTTTGAATTAGTCTTAAAGTTAAAAGTTCAGTGGTTAGGATTGCTGTATACTTGGCCAACCGTTCTATCTTGTTTAGTTCCGTTTCGCAACCAGGAACAGCAACGCATGCAGCAACTCGTCAACGCATCATGCCTTCAGATGGACTGGGACGATCCCGATCAATGTCCAAAAATCGGAAAGGCAGAGCATGAGTGATGTTTTGCTTGCGGAGCGTTCGAGCTCAAGATCCTGGATCGCTTGTGGCCAGTCTCCCACGTCTTTTGGCTGCCATGGCCATTCTGCAGGAGGTGACTCAGGTGACTCAGGTGACTCAGGTGACTCAGGTGACTGAGGACAGAGGTTGAAGTGACCTTTCCGGAGTTTAAACATGTTTGAACTTTCTTCCTTCGGTGCCTTTCAACTATAAGAGCACCCCTCCCAACTGACTGAGCCTCATGTGGAGCGGAGACGCGTTCACGCCCAGGACTCCCGGAAGTTCTTGAGCTCCGAGCCGGCCGCGGCTGGCGGAGCGCGTCCCTCCGCCAAGCAGCGCTACGTCCCGGAAGAGGACCAGGGGCAGGGCTCTGAGGGTTGTTGGATCTTATGAGGGTTCTTTGACCGAGGCAACCATCCAGGAGCGCCAGGCAAAAAGTTGAAGCAAGTTCTGATGGCTTCGATCGCTTCTCCGAGCCCCCCAGGATGAATACGAGGTCCAGACGGCGCTCGTGCTGGTCCCCAGTCCTTTGGAGGACATCCTCCGAGCCAAAAGGCGCCAGCTGTTGGCGCTGCGGGGCCGCATCAAACGCGGCGGCGAATTCGACACGCAGTAGCCAGGCAGATCCAAGCGGAGGTGGAGGAGTCTCCCGACTGCGGGGGGGGGGGGGGGACAGCAAGTCCTTGTTGTTGGCATTGTTGGACCTTGTTTGGACCCTCCTTTTTTCTTTTGTGTGTGTGTTTTGTTCCATTAGGAGGAACGTGTCCTTTTTGCCTGAAGCCTTTGGGGCGCCTCAGGCTTCAAAGAAGCCTCCACAAGATGCATGATGTGCCCTCCCGCATGAGCGAGACGAAGCCGGATGCAAACGCCGACACGGGCTCGACCAAGACCTGCGACGTGTCCTGCTCCACGAGTGAGTGGAAGACCAAGGCTTCGAGTGCTAGGCGAAACAAGCAGAAGTTTGGATGCTTGGCCAAGTTGGGAATGCTCGCTTGGGAGCTTTGCGGAGGCTCCTAGGCGCCCTCCTGAAGAAAGCTCGAATTCGCTGAGGCTCTCCTTGAGACAGCCGAGGCAGCTGCATGCAGAGGGTTGCGGCTCAGATTTGGAGATGCCGGCAAGTTGGAGTTGGCCATTGTTCCATTGCCCGTTTGTACAAACAGGTTTGCTTTGCTACTATTTACTGTAGCTGCCGTGACTTGTGGCGTGTTTGCGGGGGCCTCCCCACTGAAACCCTCGTCCTTGTCTCTAGACAAAAAACCATCGCATGGCCGTGCTTGCCGATTCTGAGCTAGAGCCAGCGTTAATGCATTTGAGCCGTGGCTCGTGCCCGGCGACCGTCAGCTGGGTTCGCGACTGAGCAAGCCAGGGAGCGGACCCTGCTGATGGTTCAAGATATAGATTCAACATGACTGATTATCTTTCGAAAAGTCGCTGGGCCTGCTGTGCTCCAAGTTGGGAACTTGGGGGTTAGGATTGCAGCATTCTTGGCCAACCCTATCTCGTTTAGTTCCGTTTCGCAAACGGGCACAGCAACGCATGCAGCAACTCGTCAACGCATCATGCCTTCAGACGGACTGGGACGATCCCGATCAATGTCCAAAAATCGGAAAGGCAGAGCATGAGTGATGTTTTGCTTGCGAAGCGTTCGAGCTCAAGATCCTGGATCGCTAGTGGCCAGTCTCCCACGTCTTTTGGCTGCCATGGCCATTCTGCAGGAGGTGACTCAGGTGACTCAGGTGACCAGGTGACCCCAGTTTAAACATGTTTGAACTTTCTTCCTTCGAACTATAAGAGCACCCGAACTGGTCCGGAGACGCGTTCACGCTCCCGTGAGCTCCGAGCCGGCCGCGGCTCCCGTCAAGCAGCGCTCGTCCCGGAAGAGGACCAGGGGCAGGGCTCTTGTTGGAGGACCGATCCAGGAGCACCAGGCAAAAAGTTGAAGCAAGTTCTGATGGCTTCGATCGCTTCTCCGAGCCCCCCAGGATGAATACGAGGTCCAGACGGCGCTCGTGCTGGTCCCCAGTCCTTTGGAGGACATGTGTGGCGCTGCGGGGCCGCATCAAACGCGGCGGCGAATTCGACACGCTCAACCATTACGAGGCAGTAGCCAGGGAGATCCAAGCGGAGGTGGAGGAGTCTCCCGACTGCGGGGGGGGGGAGCAGCAAGTCCTTGTTGTTGGCATTGTTGGACCTTGTTTGGACCCTCCTTTTTTTCTTTTGTGTGTGTTTATTTGTTCCATTAGGAGGAATGTGTCCTTTTTGCCTGAAGCCTTTGGGGCGCCTCAGGCTTCAAAGAAGCCTCCACAAGATGCATGATGTGCCCTCCCGCATGAGCGAGACGAAGCCGGATGCAAACGCCGACACGGGCTCGACCAAGACCTGCGACGTGTCCTGCTCCACGAGTGAGTGGAAGACCAAGGCTTCGAGTGCTAGGCGAAACAAGCAGAAGTTTGGATGCTTGGCCAAGTTGGGAATGCTCGCTTGGGAGCTTTGCGGAGGCTCCTAGGCGCCCTCCTGAAGAAAGCTCGAATTCGCTGAGGCTCTCCTTGAGACAGCCGAGGCAGCTGCATGCAGAGGGTTGCGGCTCAGATTTGGAGATGCCGGCAAGTTGGAGTTGGCCATTGTTCCATTGCCCGTTTGTACAAACAGCTTTTTTGCTTTGCTACTATTTACTGTAGCTGCCGTGACTTGTGGCGTGTTTGCGGGGGCCTCCCCACTGAAACCCTCGTCCTTGTCTCTAGACAAAAAACCATCGCATGGCCGTGCTTGCCGATTCTGAGCTAGAGCCAGCGTTAATGCATTTGAGCCGTGGCTCGTGCCCGGCGACCGTCAGCTGGGTTCGCGACTGAGCAAGCCAGGGAGCGGACCCTGCTGATGGTTCAAGATATAGATTCAACATGACTGATTATCTTTCGAAAAGTCGCTGGGCCTGCTGTGCTCCAAGTTGGGAACTTGGGGGTTAGGATTGCAGCATTCTTGGCCAACCGTATCTCGTTTAGTTCCGTTTCGCAAACAGGCACAGCAACGCATGCAGCAACTCGTCAACGCATCATGCCTTCAGATGGACTGGGACGATCCCGATCAATGTCCAAAAATCGTAAAGGCAGAGCATGAGTGATGTTTTGCTTGCGGAGCGTTCGAGCTCAAGATCCTGGATCGCTTGTGGCCAGTCTCCCACGTCTTTTGGCTGCCATGGCCATTCTGCAGGAGGTGACTCAGGTGACTCAGGTGACTCAGGTGACTGAGGACAGAGGTTGAAGTGACCTTTCCGGAGTTTAAACATGTTTGAACTTTCTTCCTTCGGTGCCTTTCTTTCAACTATAAGAGCACCCGTCCCAACTGACTGAGCCTCATGTGGAGCGGAGACGCGTTCACGCCCAGGACTCCCGGAAGTTCTTGAGCTCCGAGCCGGCCGCGGCTGGCGGAGCGCGTCCCTCCGTCAAGCAGCGCTACGTCCCGGAAGAGGACCAGGGGCAGGGCTCTGAGGGTTGTTGGATCTTATGAGGGTTCTTTGACCGAGGCAACCATCCAGGAGCACCAGGCAAAAAGTTGAAGCAAGTTCTGATGGCTTCGATCGCTTCTCCGAGCCCCCCAGGATGAATACGAGGTCCAGACGGCGCTCGTGCTGGTCCCCAGTCCTTTGGAGGACATCCTCCGAGCCAAAAGGCGCCAGCTGTTGGCGCTGCAGGGCCGCATCAAACGCGGCGGCGAATTCGACACGCTCAACCATTACGAGGCAGTAGCCAGGGAGATCCAAGCGGAGGTGGAGGAGTCTCCCGACTGCGGGGGGGGGGGAGCAGCAAGTCCTTGTTGTTGGCATTGTTGGACCTTGTTTGGACCCTCTGTTTTTCTTTTGTGTGTGTGTTTTGTTCCATTAGGAGGAGGGCGTGTCCTTTTTGCCTGAAGCCTTTGGGGCGCCTCAGGCTTCAAAGAAGCCTCCACAAGATGCATGATGTGCCCTCCCGCATGAGCGAGACGAAGCCGGGTGCAAACGCCGACACGGGCTCGACCAAGACCTGCGACGTGTCCTGCTCCACGAGTGAGTGGAAGACCAAGGCTTCGAGTGCTAGGCGAAACAAGCAGAAGTTTGGATGCTTGGCCAAGTTGGGAATGCTCGCTTGGGAGCTTTGCGGAGGCTCCTAGGCGCCCTCCTGAAGAAAGCTCGAATTCGCTGAGGCTCTCCTTGAGACAGCCGAGGCAGCTGCATGCAGAGGGTTGCGGCTCAGATTTGGAGATGCCGGCAAGTTGGAGTTGGCCATTGTTCCATTGCCCGTTTGTACAAACAGCTTTTTGTTTTGCTACTATTTACTGTAGCTGCCGTGACTTGTGGCGTGTTTGCGGGGGCCTCCCCACTGAAACCCTCGTCCTTGTCTCTAGACAAAAAACCATCGCATGGCCGTGCTTGCCGATTCTGAGCTAGAGCCAGCGTTAATGCATTTGAGCCGTGGCTCGTGCCCGGCGACCGTCAGCTGGGTTCGCGACTGAGCAAGCCAGGGAGCGGACCCTGCTGATGGTTCAAGATATAGATTCAACATGACTGATTATCTTTCGAAAAGTCGCTGGGCCTGCTGTGCTCCAAGTTGGGAACTTGGGGGTTAGGATTGCAGCATTCTTGGCCAACCCTATCTCGTTTAGTTCCGTTTCGCAAACGGGCACAGCAACGCATGCAGCAACTCGTCAACGCATCATGCCTTCAGATGGACTGGGACGATCCCGATCAATGTCCAAAAATCGGAAAGGCAGAGCATGAGTGATGTTTTGCTTGCGGAGCGTTCGAGCTCAAGATCCTGGATCGCTTGTGGCCAGTCTCCCACGTCTTTTGGCTGCCATGGCCATTCTGCAGGAGGTGACTCAGGTGACTCAGGTGACTCAGGTGACTCAGGTGACAGAGGTTGAAGTGACCTTTCCGGAGTTTAAACATGTTTGAACTTTCTTCCTTCGGTGCCTTTCTTTCAACTATAAGAGCACCCGTCCCAACTGACTGAGCCTCATGTGGAGCGGAGACGCGTTCGCCCAGGACTCCCGGAAGTTCTTGAGCTCCGAGCCGGCCGCGGCTGGCGGAGCGCGTCCCTCCGTCAAGCAGCGCTACGTCCCGGAAGAGGACCAGGGGCAGGGCTCTGAGGGTTGTTGGATCTTATGAGGGTTCTTTGACCGAGGCAACCATCCAGGAGCACCAGGCAAAAAGTTGAAGCAAGTTCTGATGGCTTCGATCGCTTCTCCGAGCCCCCCAGGATGAATACGAGGTCCAGACGGCGCTCGTGCTGGTCCCCAGTCCTTTGGAGGACATCCTCCGAGCCAAAAGGCGCCAACTGTTGGCGCTGCGGGGCCGCATCAAACGCGGCGGCGAATTCGACACGCTCAACCATTACGAGGCAGTAGCCAGGGAGATCCAAGCGGAGGTGGAGGAGTCTCCCGACTGCGGGGGGGGGGAGCAGCAAGTCCTTGTTGTTGGCATTGTTGGACCTTGTTTGGACCCTCCTTTTTTTCTTTTGTGTGTGTTTATTTGTTCCATTAGGAGGAATGTGTCCTTTTTGCCTGAAGCCTTTGGGGCGCCTCAGGCTTCAAAGAAGCCTCCACAAGATGCATGATGTGCCCTCCCGCATGAGCGAGACGAAGCCGGATGCAAACGCCGACACGGGCTCGACCAAGACCTGCGACGTGTCCTGCTCCACGAGTGAGTGGAAGACCAAGGCTTCGAGTGCTAGGCGAAACAAGCAGAAGTTTGGATGCTTGGCCAAGTTGGGAATGCTCGCTTGGGAGCTTTGCGGAGGCTCCTAGGCGCCCTCCTGAAGAAAGCTCGAATTCGCTGAGGCTCTCCTTGAGACAGCCGAGGCAGCTGCATGCAGAGGGTTGCGGCTCAGATTTGGAGATGCCGGCAAGTTGGAGTTGGCCATTGTTCCATTGCCCGTTTGTACAAACAGCTTTTTTGCTTTGCTACTATTTACTGTAGCTGCCGTGACTTGTGGCGTGTTTGCGGGGGCCTCCCCACTGAAACCCTCGTCCTTGTCTCTAGACAAAAAACCATCGCATGGCCGTGCTTGCCGATTCTGAGCTAGAGCCAGCGTTAATGCATTTGAGCCGTGGCTCGTGCCCGGCGACCGTCAGCTGGGTTCGCGACTGAGCAAGCCAGGGAGCGGACCCTGCTGATGGTTCAAGATATAGATTCAACATGACTGATTATCTTTCGAAAAGTCGCTGGGCCTGCTGTGCTCCAAGTTGGGAACTTGGGGGTTAGGATTGCAGCATTCTTGGCCAACCCTATCTCGTTTAGTTCCGTTTCGCAAACGGGAACAGCAACGCATGCAGCAACTCGTCAACGCATCATGCCTTCAGATGGACTGGGACGATCCCGATCAATGTCCAAAATCGGAAAGGCAGAGCATGAGTGATGTTTTGCTTGCGGAGCGTTCGAGCTCAAGATCCTGGATCGCTTGTGGCCAGTCTCCCACGTCTTTTGGCTGCCATGGCCATTCTGCAGGAGGTGACTCAGGTGACTCAGGTGACTCAGGTGACTGAGGACAGAGGTTGAAGTGACCTTTCCGGAGTTTAAACATGTTTGAACTTTCTTCCTTCGGTGCCTTTCAACTATAAGAGCACCCGTCCCAACTGACTGAGCCTCATGTGGAGCGGAGACGCGTTCACGCCCAGGACTCCCGGAAGTTCTTGAGCTCCGAGCCGGCCGCGGCTGGCGGAGCGCGTCCCTCCGTCAAGCAGCGCTACGTCCCGGAAGAGGACCAGGGGCAGGGCTCTGAGGGTTGTTGGATCTTATGAGGGTTCTTTGACCGAGGCAACCATCCAGGAGCACCAGGCAAAAGGTTGAAGCAAGTTCTGATGGCTTCGATCGCTTCTCCGAGCCCCCCAGGATGAATACGAGGTCCAGACGGCGCTCGTGCTGGTCCCCAGTCCTTTGGAGGACATCCTCCGAGCCAAAAGGCGCCAGCTGTTGGCGCTGCGGGGCCGCATCAAACGCGGCGGCGAATTCGACACGCTCAACCATTACGAGGCAGTAGCCAGGGAGATCCAAGCGGAGGTGGAGGAGTCTCCCGACTGCGGGGGGGGGGAGCAGCAAGTCCTTGTTGTTGGCATTGTTGGACCTTGTTTGGACCCTCTTTTTTTCTTTTGTGTGTGTGTTTTGTTCCATTAGGAGGAACGTGTCCTTTTTGCCTGAAGCCTTTGGGGCGCCTCAGGCTTCAAAGAAGCCTCCACAAGATGCATGATGTGCCCTCCCGCATGAGCGAGACGAAGCCGGATGCAAACGCCGACACGGGCTCGACCAAGACCTGCGACGTGTCCTGCTCCACGAGTGAGTGGAAGACCAAGGCTTCGAGTGCTAGGCGAAACAAGCAGAAGTTTGGATGCTTGGCCAAGTTGGGAATGCTCGCTTGGGAGCTTTGCGCAGGCTCCTAGGCGCCCTCCTGAAGAAAGCTCGAATTCGCTGAGGCTCTCCTTGAGACAGCCGAGGCAGCTGCATGCAGAGGGTTGCGGCTCAGATTTGGAGATGCCGGCAAGTTGGAGTTGGCCATTGTTCCATTGCCCGTTTGTACAGGTTTTGCTTTGCTACTATTTACTGTAGCTGCCGTGACTTGTGGCGTGTTTGCGGGGGCCTCCCCACTGAAACCCTCGTCCTTGTCTCTAGACAAAAAAACCATCGCATGGCCGTGCTTGCCGATTCTGAGCTAGAGCCAGCGTTAATGCATTTGAGCCGTGGCTCGTGCCCGGCGACCGTCAGCTGGGTTCGCGACTGAGCAAGCCAGGGAGCGGACCCTGCTGATGGTTCAAGATATAGATTCAACATGACTGATTATCTTTCGAAAAGTCGCTGGGCCTGCTGTGCTCCAAGTTGGGAACTTGGGGGTTAGGATTGCAGCATTCTTGGCCAACCGTATCTCGTTTAGTTCCGTTTCGCAAGCGGGAACAGCAACGCATGCAGCAACTCGTCAACGCATCATGTCTTCAGATGGACTGGACGATCCCAATCAATGTCCAAAAATCGGAAAGGCAGAGCATGAGTGATGTTTTGCTTCCTGAGCGTTCGATCTCAAGATCGTGGATCGCTTGTGGCCAGTCTCCCACGTGTTTTGGCTGCCATGGCCATTCTGCAGGAGGTGACTCAGGTGACTCAGGTGACTCAGGTGACTCAGGTGACTCAGGTGACTGAGGACAGAGGTTGAACCGGAGTTTAAACATGTTTGAACTTTCTTCCTTCGGTGCCTTTCAACTATAAGAGCACCCGTCCCAACTGACTGAGCCTCATGTGGAGCGGAGACGCGTTCACGCCCAGGACTCCCGGAAGTTCTTGAGCTCCGAGCCGGCCGCGGCTGGCGGAGCGCGTCCCTCCGTCAAGCAGCGCTACGTCCCGGAAGAGGACCAGGGGCAGGGCTCTGAGGGTTGTTGGATCTTATGAGGGTTCTTTGACCGAGGCAACCATCCAGGAGCACCAGGCAAAAGGTTGAAGCAAGTTCTGATGGCTTCGATCTCTTCTCCGAGCCCCCAGGATGAATACGAGGTCCAGACGGCGCTCGTGCTGGTCCCCAGTCCTTTGGAGGACATCCTCCGAGCCAAAAGGCGCCAACTGGTGGCGCTGCGGGGCCGCATCAAACGCGGCGGCGAATTCGACACGGTGAACCATTACGAGGCAGTAGCCAAGGAGATCCAAGCGGAGGTGGAGGAGTCTCCCGACTGCGGGGGGGGGGAGCAGCAAGTCCTTGTTGTTGGCATTGTTGGACCGTTGGACCTTGATTGAACCCTGTATTTTGTCGGTGTGTTGTGCCATCAGGGGAGGGGGCGTGTCCATTTCGCCTGAAGCTTCTGGGCGCCTCCTGGGCGCCTCAGGCTTCAAAGAAGCCTCCACAAGACGCACGGCCTGCCCGTCGGCCTGCCCGTCTTCACAAGCGAGAGCAAGTCGGACGCTCACGCCGACACGAGCTCGTCCAACAAGACGCACTCCTTCTCCACGAGTGAGAAGACGAAGGGTTTGAATGCTAGGATGAGCACACAGTGGGCCCGATGCTGGGCCAAGTTGGAAATGCTCGCGTGGGAGCTTTGCGGAGGCTCCTAGGAGCCCTCCCGAAGAAAACTCGAATTCGTTGAGGCTCTCCTTGAGACAGCCGCGACAGCTGCGTGCAGAGGGCTGCGGCTCAGATTTGGAGATGCCGGCAAGTTGGAGTTGGCCATTGTTCCATTGCCCGTTTGTACAAACAGGATACTATTTTTACTGTAAGTGCTAAAACCCTCGTTTCTATCTGCTTCAATCCCGCCGCATGGCCGTGCTTGCCGATTCTGAGCTGGAGCCAGCGTTAATGCATTTGAGCTGTGGCTCGTGCCCGGCGACCGTCAGCTGGGTTCGCGACCGGCGGCTGAGCGAGCCAGGGAGCGGACCCTGCTGATGGTTCAAGATATGGATTCAACATGACTGATTATCTTTCGAAAAGTCGCTGGGCCTGCTGTGCTCCAAGTTGGGAACTTGGGGGTTAGGTTTGCAGCATTCTTGGCCAACCGAACCAGGAGTCGGACCGAAGTAGTCCGTGTTTCCATTTACCAGGGCAAGCCATTTTGGGGATTTCCATATGTTTGACCCACAGCCATGTGGGTATGTCCTTTTTTTGCGGGACACCAAAGGGAAAATCACCATTTTGCGGGTCAGCTAACAAAAGACACACCCATATGGGGGTTGGGGCCCCTCCAAAAGTGAGGTATCTCGTTTAGTTCCGTTTCGCAAACGGGAACAGCAACGCATGCAGCAACTCGTCAACGCATCATGCCTTCAGACGGACTGGGACGATCCCGATCAATGTCCAAAAATCGGAAAGGCAGAGCATGAGTGATGTTTTGCTTGCGGAGCGTTCGAGCTCAAGATCCTGGATCGCTTGTGGCCAGTCTCCCACGTCTTTTGGCTGCCATGGCCATTCTGCAGGAGGTGACTCAGGTGACTCAGGTGACTCAGGTGACTCAGGTGACTCAGGTGACTCAGGTGACTCAGGTGACTGAGGACAGAGGTTGAAGTGACCTTTCCGGAGTTTAAACATGTTTGAACTTTCTTCCTTCGGTGCCTTTCAACTATAAGAGCACCCGTCCCAACTGACTGAGCCTCATGTGGAGCGGAGACGCGTTCACGCCCAGGACTCCCGGAAGTTCTTGAGCTCCGAGCCGGCCGCGGCTGGCGGAGCGCGTCCCTCCGCCAAGCAGCGCTACGTCCCGGAAGAGGACCAGGGGCAGGGCTCTGAGGGTTGCTGGATCTTATGAGGGTTCTTTGACCGAGGCAACCATCCAGGAGCACCAGGCAAAAAGTTGAAGCAAGTTCTGATGGCTTCGATCGCTTCTCCGAGCCCCCCAGGATGAATACGAGGTCCAGACGGCGCTCGTGCTGGTCCCCAGTCCTTTGGAGGACATCCTCCGAGCCAAAAGGCGCCAACTGGTGGCGCTGCGGGGCCGCATCAAACGCGGCGGCGAATTCGACACGGTGAACCATTACGAGGCAGTAGCCAGGGAGATCCAAGCGGAAGTGGAGGAGTCTCCCGACTGCGGGGGGGGGGGGGGAGCAGCAAGTCCTTGTTGTTGGCATTGTCGGACCTTGTTTGGACCCTCTTTTTTTCTTTTGTGTGTGTGTTTTTGTTCCATTAGGAGGAGCGTGTCCTTTTTGCCTGAAGCCTTTGGGGCGCCTCAGGCTTCAAAGAAGCCTCCACAAGATGCATGATGTGCCCTCCCGCATGAGCGAGACGAAGCCGGATGCAAACGCCGACACGGGCTCGACCAAGACCTGCGACGTGTCCTGCTCCACGAGTGAGTGGAAGACCAAGGCTTCGAGTGCTAGGCGAAACAAGCAGAAGTTTGGATGCTTGGCCAAGTTGGGAATGCTCGCTTGGGAGCTTTGCGGAGGCTCCTAGGAGCCCTCCCGAAGAAAACTCGAATTCGTTGAGGCTCTCCTTGAGACAGCCGCGACAGCTGCGTGCAGAGGGCTGCGGCTCAGATTTGGAGATGCCGGCAAGTTGGAGTTGGCCAGTGTTCCATTGCCCGTTTGTACAAACAGGATACTATTTTTACTGTAAGTGCTAAAACCCTCGTTTCTATTTGCGTCAATCCCACCGCATGGCCGTGCTTGCCGATTTTGAGCTGGAGCCAGCGTTAATGCATTTGAGCCGTGGCTCGTGCCCGGCGACCGTCAGCTGGGTTCGCGACCGGCGGCTGAGCGAGCCAGGGAACGAACCCTGCCGATGGTTGAAGATAGATTTAATATGACTGATTCTCTTTCGAAACAAAAAAGGAAGATAAAAAAGTGGGGGCTGCCAAGTTGAAAACTCGGGGTAGGATCACTCGTTGCATGATGTGGCCTTTGTTTCTGTGTCGTTTAGTTCCATTTCGCAAACGGGAACAGCAACCAGTCAGCAACTCATCAATTCATCATGCCTTCAGATGGACTAAAACGATCCCGATCAATGTCCAAAAATCGGAAAGGCAGAGCATGAGTGATGATTTGCTTGCGGAGCGTTCGAGCTCAAGATCCTGGATCGCTTGTGGCCAGTCTCCCACGTCTTTTGGCTGCCATGGCCATTCTGCAGGAGGTGACTCAGGTGACTCAGGTGACTCAGGTGACTCAGGTGACTCAGGTGACTCAGGTGACTCAGGTGACTGAGGACAGAGGTTGAAGTGACCTTTCCGGAGTTTAAACATGTTTGAACTTTCTTCCTTCGGTGCCTTTCAACTATAAGAGCACCCGTCCCAACTGACTGAGCCTCATGTGGAGCGGAGACGCGTTCACGCCCAGGACTCCCGGAAGTTCTTGAGCTCCGAGCCGGCCGCGGCTGGCGGAGCGCGTCCCTCCGTCAAGCAGCGCTACGTCCCGGAAGAGGACCAGGGGCAGGGCTCTGAGGGTTGTTGGATCTTATGAGGGTTCTTTGACCGAGGCAACCATCCAGGAGCACCAGGCAAAAAGTTGAAGCAAGTTCTGATGGCTTCGATCTCTTCTCCGAGCCCCCCAGGATGAATACGAGGTCCAGACGGCGCTCGTGCTGGTCCCCAGTCCTTTGGAGGACATCCTCCGAGCCAAAAGGCGCCAACTGGTGGCGCTGCGGGGCCGCATCAAACGCGGCGGCGAATTCGACACGGTGAACCATTACGAGGCAGTAGCCAGGGAGATCCAAGCGGAAGTGGAGGAGTCTCCCGACTGCGGGGGGGGGGGGGGAGCAGCAAGTCCTTGTTGTTGGCATTGTCGGACCTTGTTTGGACCCTCTTTTTTTCTTTTGTGTGTGTGTTTTTGTTCCATTAGGAGGAGCGTGTCCTTTTTGCCTGAAGCCTTTGGGGCGCCTCAGGCTTCAAAGAAGCCTCCACAAGATGCATGATGTGCCCTCCCGCATGAGCGAGACGAAGCCGGATGCAAACGCCGACACGGGCTCGACCAAGACCTGCGACGTGTCCTGCTCCACGAGTGAGTGGAAGACCAAGGCTTCGAGTGCTAGGCGAAACAAGCAGAAGTTTGGATGCTTGGCCAAGTTGGGAATGCTCGCTTGGGAGCTTTGCGGAGGCTCCTAGGAGCCCTCCCGAAGAAAACTCGAATTCGTTGAGGCTCTCCTTGAGACAGCCGCGACAGCTGCGTGCAGAGGGCTGCGGCTCAGATTTGGAGATGCCGGCAAGTTGGAGTTGGCCAGTGTTCCATTGCCCGTTTGTACAAACAGGCTACTATTTTTACTGTAAGTGCTAAAACCATCGTTTCTATTTGCGTCAATCCCACCGCATGGCCGTGCTTGCCGATTTTGAGCTGGAGCCAGCGTTAATGCATTTGAGCCGTGGCTCGTGCCCGGCGACCGTCAGCTGGGTTCGCGACCGGCGGCTGAGCGAGCCAGGGAACGAACCCTGCCGATGGTTGAAGATAGATTCAATATGACTGATTCTCTTTCGAAACAAAAAAGGAAGATAAAAAAGTGGGGGCTGCCAAGTTGAAAACTCGGGGTAGGATCACTCGTTGCATGATGTGGCCTTTGTTTCTGTGTCGTTTAGTTCCATTTCGTAAACGGGAACAGCAACCAGTCAGCAACTCATCAATTCATCATGCCTTCAGATGGACTGGGACGAGGCCGGATCAATGTCAAAAATTGGAAAGGCAGATGAGATTCCCACCCTCAAATTGTGGGTTTCGGCGTTGAATCCCGCTTTGGGGAGGTCCCAGCGGAAATTGGGGAAAAAACCACCTGGGGGAGGTGTTTTTTCCAATTTCGTGTCAGGGAATATCCCCCTTCATTTTCCGAGGGGGGGGAGGTGTATTTCCTGCATCCAGTCAAGGAAAATCCACCTCCCCCCTCTCAGTGTTCCATTTTTAGGCGCCGGTGCTCCATATTGTAGCGGTTTTGCAGGTAGAACCACCTTCCCCTTCTTGAATTTCATTATATGGGTGTGGAAGGGGCGCACAGTAGCCCCATGAAATTTGGTTGGGGGGGAGGTCAGAGCTCAAGATCCTGGATCGCCTGTGACCAGTCTTGGACGTCTTCGCATCGCCGGCTGCCATGGCCATTCCGCACGACGTGACTCTGGTGACAGAGGACCTCGGTTGAAGTGATCGTTCTGGGGATTAAACATGCTTCAGCTCTTCTTCCTTTGGCGCCTCTCAAACTTAAGAGCGCCCGTCCCTCGCGCCTCTGGAGCGACGCGTTCAAGCCCAGGACTCCCGGAAGTTCTTGAGCTCCGAGCTGGCCGGCGGAGCGCGTCCAACCTCTGTCAAGCAGCGAGGTTGGACGCGCTACGTCCTGGAAGAGGACCAGGGGCATGGCTCTGAGGGTTGTTGGATCTTATGAAGCAAGTTCTGATGGCTTCTATCGCTTCTCCGAGCCCCCCAGGATGAATACGAGGTCCAGACGGCGCTCGTGCTGGTCCCCAGTCCTTTGGAGGACATCCTCCGAGCCAAAAGGCGCCAACTGGTGGCGCTGCGGGGCCGCATCAAACGCGGCGGGGAATTTGAGACGGTCAGCCTGAGCGTGTCGAATTCCCCGCAATTGCGAGGCAGTAGCCGAGGAGATCCAAGCGGAGGTGGAGGATTCTCCCGACCTTGGGAGGGAGGGGAGCAGCAAGCGCTTTGTTGTTGGCATTGTTGGACCTTGATTGGACCCCGTGTTTTTTGGTGTGTTTTGTTTCATCAGGAAGACGCGGCGTGTCCTTTTCGCCTGAAGCTTTTGGGCGCCTCGTGGAGAATGACACGACGTGCGTCTTGTTGAGGCTTCTTTGAAGCCTGAGGTCAGGCTTCAAAGAAGCGAGTCAGGCTTCAAAGAAGCCTCAACAACACGCACGACGTGTCCTTCTCCACGAGTGAGAGGAGAATGTCAATGCCTTGGTCTTCCTCTCACTAGTGGAGAATGCTAGGATTAGCACGCAGAAGTGGACCCGATGCTGGGCCAGGAATGCTCGCTTGGGAGCTTTGCGGAGGCTCCTAGGCGCCCTCCTGAAGAAAGCTCGAATTCGCTGAGGCTCTCCTTGAGACAGCCGAGGCAGCTGCATGCAGAGGGTTGCGGCTCAGATTTGGAGATGCCGGCAAGTTGGAGTTGGCCATTGTTCCACTGCCCGTTTGTACAATCAGGCCTCGTTTTGATATTATTGACTGTAGGTGCCATGATTTGTGACGTGCTGGTTGAGGGCCTCCCCACTAAAACCCCACCGCATGGCCGTGCTTGCCGATTCTGAGCTAGAGCCAGCGTTAATGCACTTGAGCCGTGGCTCGTGCCCGGAGACCGTCAGCTGGGTTCGCGAACGACTGAGCGAGCCAGGGAACGGACCCTCCTGATGGCTGAAGATTGATTCAACATGCCTGATTCTCTTGCGAAAAGTCGCTGGGCCAGCTGGGCTGCAAGTTGGGACTTCGAATGAGACTAGAAATCCGTGCCCCAACTCATCTCCCAACCTACGGTGCTTAATCAATGCGGCGCATCTTCAGGACGAACCAGATCTTGGAAAGGAGAGCATGAGCGAGCATGAGTACAGTTTTGCTTGTTGAGTCTGTGCTCAAACATAGATTATCCGATCCTATTGCTCTGCTGGTGCCATGCTGCGCAGCTTGGCCAAGCAGGTGAAGAACTTGAGCCAGGACTGCGGTTGGGACGGCCTTTGAAGTCTTTCGGCACAGGCCTCCAAAGGTAGAACAGCCCAGACCCCTACTTTCAGCAGCCCCATGCTCTCCGTTTCAGCACACAAGCAAAGAACGGGCGTCTGGTTGTCTGAAATGGACGTGAAGTTCAAGCCCAGGACTCCTTGGCATTGCTACAGGAAGTTCGGCAAGAGGCAGTTGGTCTCTTGGAGGATGTGAGCCGCCCTGAGCCGGCTCGGCGTCCGCGCTTGGAAGTCCAAGAGAAGCCTTACAATCCCTGGAAGGACCAGGGGGCGTTCGGAGCGAAGTCTTCGAACTTTCTTGCCCATGTTTCAACGAGAATCCTCAAAAGCGAAGAAGGGAATCCCCCGAGGACGACTACGACGTCCAGACGGCGCCTGTGCTGGTCCACAGTCCCTTCGAGGACATCCGGAATCCGTGTTCACTAAAATGAGCATTGGAGGCGATCTCATGAAGCCGGATGATGTCGCTTGAAAAGCTTCAGGCACGTTCCATCACGTTCCCCTTGGTTTGACTGGTGTGTTCAGGGTCTCACTTTCATGAGGACATCCGGGCCAAGAAGCGCCAGCTGTCGGCGCTGCAGGGCCGAATTAAACGCGGTGGAGACGTGGAGATGGTGCGGCACTACCAAGCGGTGGCCAAAGAACTTCAGGCGGAGGTGGCGGAGTCTCCCGACTCGGGGTCCAGCAGCCTTTTTCTTTGTGAGTGTGTGTTTTTGGATTCTGCTCTGATGTGCTCTAATCCCCCCTCAACCCTGTTCGGGTTGCAGGCCCCCTTTGCTTCTTTTCGACCGGGTGGGTTGTTTCATTTTGTAACCGGGACCCGCCAGGCTTCAAAGAAGCCTCGACGCTGACGCACATGTCAAGACATACATGTCCTTCTCCACCCGAGAGAGGAAAAAGCAGGCGATCGAAGCCTCGAGGCTGAAGATGCAGAATTGGCCCTGGGAGCCTCAGTTGCGGATGTGTATTCTTTTCTTTGGGCCTTCGGGTTTCCGGTCGTTGGCCTATGTTATAGGCTATAACGGTCATGACGTGTTCTATTGTCCCAACAACTTGGTGCAGTCTGAGTCGCAACTTACAGGTGAACCTGTCATTTCTCGGTGCTTCCAAGCGAGGAGCGGATGCCGTGGCACTTCGTGGGCACAGAGGACGACGGTGAGTGGACCGTGGTCGCTTGAGCGCCAAGGCGTCCTCCCAGAAGAAAACTCGAATTCGCTGAGGCTCTCCTTGAGACAGCCGAGACAGCTGCATGAGGGCTGCGGCTCAGATTTGGAGAAGCCGGCAAGTTGGAGTTGGTCTGCCCGTTGGTACATGTTGGTACAAGCAGGTGTTTTTTGATACTATTAACTGGAGGTGCCATGACTTATGACGTGTTTGTGGAAACCCTTCCCACGACAACCCTTGTGTTTCTATGTTTGCGTTAATCCCACGGCATGGCCGTGCTTGCCGATTTTGAGCTATAGCCAGCGTTAATGTGTTTGAGCCGTGGCTCGTGCCCGGCGACCGTCAGCTGGGTTTGCGACCGGCGACTGAGCGAGCCAGGGAACGAACCCTGCTGATGGTTGAAGATAGATTTAATATGACTGGTTCTCTTGCGAAAAGTCCGGACTGGGCTCCAAGTTGGGAACTCGGGGGGTATAGGATCACGCGTCGCAAGATTTGGCCGACAATACTTGCCGTTTGGGGTCGCAACTTCATGTGACAATTCCAAGCAAAGAAGGCATGGGGGCTGGCAAATGACACCAATGAGCCTAGGCAGGCGATAGCCTTGCACCACTTAGAGTACAAGCGGGAAGCTGCTGAGACCTTGGAGCAAGGGCGGGCATCAGAGTCGGGGATTTGACCAGTGGCTGTTGAAGCCGACAAGGCCTGCAGGGGACAAGATGCATTTCGCACCAATTGGTTGGTGGTTTCTTGCTATAGTATGCAATTTGGGTTTCATCCAACTGCTGCGAAATGGATGTTGGCCATGGCCATCCGAGCGAGGCCGAAGCCTGGCAGAAGGCCAAAGAGGCGTACCGCCAGGCTGGCGACCAGGAGAGCGCGGGCCTTGGCGAGGTTGGCGCCGGGTTGAGAAGGCGACGTCCCTGAAATGTGAAACAAATTGTGAATCATTTGATTCCTCAGAGTTCAACTGATTTTAGAGGATGGTCCGTTCCGACGAACCGCTTGCTCAGGCGCTGCCCGCTGCGACCAGACCCTCCACGAGATGGGTGCGAGCAAGGCAGCTACCCAAGCTCCGGCGCCGGAGGCGAGACGCTTCGAGGGGGGCGAGGGTTTGGCACTCGCCGCGTCAAGGCCGTGATGCGGAAGGCCTAAGAGTCTTGAGATCTGTTGGATGCTTTGCGGATCATGTGGGGGTTTGCCAGCTGGTCAGGCCGGCGTTATGGGAGGCAATTTGCCACACTACGACCAAGCCGGTTCTCAAGCACTGTTGTCCCTTTGGCCCCCGTTGTTGCTGGTTCCCGATCAAGACTGACCAGTCCAAAACGGGCCGCTCTTTTCGTCCCCATGAGGTCGCCCTGCACCCCTCTCTGCAGCCGGCAAATGCCAGGAGCAATTGATGCAGCTGGAGCCTTTGATGCCGTTGGCGCTGAAGGAGCCCAAGAGGGAACGCAAGGAGATCCAGGAGAGTCCGACCGGGTGAGAACGGTGCCGTGGGGAAGTCGTGTTCTTTTTTTGGTCTCCCTGAAAAGGCGAATGTCCCTCCAAAAAGCACACACTCACTTTACGGACTCAGCTGCCCAAAAGACTGGAAAAGGGGTTTTCTCTTTTTGGAAAAGACTACATGAAGTGAACGGGAGGGAGTGCCCCCCGTTCTTCACTTGATTGATTCTCCTTTTCTCGCATCAACCAGGTGCACCACATAGATCGCAGCCATGGGATGCTCCTTGCAGTGCGGGTTTGGATCGTGGCTTTTCTGTCTTGGATCCTGGTTGTTGCCAGGACCTGTCCCTCTTGCATGGAGAGGACCTCGTCATGGCCCAGCTCACAAAGATCATGCAGGCAGACTGGGAGACCCTGATGAACATGGAACTTGAACATGCTTACACCCTGAATAGCAAGTCCTTTGTGAAGGACAAGTTTCCCAAAACTGAAGGACGCTTGAGATGGTGGCATTCTTTTTGAACCCATCCACACAAGGGGCCAACAAGTGCCCTACGCGCTTTGACACATACCCGCAGCCCACGCACCCTTAAAAAAAAAGTGAGTCAAATAGGGGGATCCCCAGCAAAAGGTGGTGTTTCTTGTAGTGTGCCTTCAAAATACCAAGAAGCGGTGCCCTCAAAAGGAGCTTTGCGCTTTGCGGACAGGGGAGCTCACACTTGGCTTGACAAATCTGGGCAGGACCTGGGGGTAGACGATATTGAAATGGACGAGGGCCTGATGAGTGCAGGGATGACCAGCAGGCGCCGCTGGGTTGGCAAACCAGGCTCATGCGTTTCTTTGGGTGGGCTAAAGATCCCTCCTCCCCCTGTTCCAGGGATGCCTGGTTTACTACTCTTGGTCTCCATTGTTTGCATCCAACGTTGCGGACCGCTGACCAGTGCAGCCACCAGCTGTGCAAGAATATTGGTGTTTGTCACAAACGTGTTTGCGCGCTCCCATCAAAATATGATTGTTCAAACGTGTGTGCGCTATCCCATCAAAATCTAACTCAATCAGGCGAGGCCCGCGCAACAGAACCATATCAAGCATATCCAGCGGGACAGCCTTTTGGCACGTTCCCAGCATCAGTCGATATTTTCCGCCAGGGCTGCAGTGCAGCTCAGAAGCGAGATGGAGCAGACCTTTGGGAACCTCCGGATCCCGGGCACTCTGGCCTTCGACCATCCAAGCATCAGGCAAGTGTCGAGAAGTTTTTGTGTTTGGTGGCTGTGTGCCAAAAGGGAACGGGAGCCAAGGTGGACAAAAGCATCACTTGGAATTATACTTCATGCATTGATGATTGTTCAGTGGCCCCTTTTTGCCATGTGGGTTTCAGCTGGTGCCCCACGAAAGAGGGCAAGCGCCTCATGTACTGTTCCATGGCCATAGCTTCCCAATGGAACCTGTGCTTGGGCATTTCCTTGGAGCCTCCACCAAAGGGAGTTTCATTTAATTGGCTTTGGGTGAATTTGGAGATTGCATGGAGACTCTTTGTTCCAGGTCAATAGCAGGCTGGATGGCGGAGAACACTGACCTTGTCGCAGGGTGAGCATTTCGAGTTGCGCCAGCGCGAAGCAGAAGGAAGGCCCAGTTCTCAAGGGACCCGATGCGGGGTAGCGGGTTCCAGCTTGCACCAGGGGAGAAGGAAACGTGTCGCACAAGCACAGCTTGCTGGACCTCAAGGGTCACCGATAGATTTAGAGCCACAAGATGTTTACAGTGCGCAGAGGCCCGGCTTCAAAGCTAAGCTGCGGAGGAAAAAAGGCGGCGCTGCACAGGCTCTAGTTGTTTGGGGTTCCGATTTAGGTCAGAGACCAATTCCTGGTTCCATTTCCTTTCAATTTTAAGAAAGGGGCAATTTTGGTTTAAGGGGGAACAACGATGAGACTCGTTGACAGAGCCGTATTGAGCAAGGAAGTGGCTGAGATTCTGTGGCTCAATTTGAGTCTGCTCAATCTGTCCAGTTTTCCCACGGGGGGGGGGGCCGCGAGGGACTAGGCAACACTACCCACCTAAAGTTTCCCTCAAACGCTACGGCGATGAGTCCGCGCTTGGCAGGAACGAGACCGCCGTCTTCGAGCAGCTGGCGGGGTCATGCGGGGTCATCCTCGTGTTTCCATTGTTCGAAGGTTTCGAGTCCCCAAACCACTACCATTGGCATGCCTTTTGTTTGCAAACTACTGTTGGTGGGTAGAAAAATGCTCACGTGAGCGTCACACCTCGAATTCATGCGCACCTTGAAGTTTTCGGGGGTTGCCTTTTTGCGGGTAGTAGAAATCCTGGGCTCCAGTGTCACGTCGTCGACTGGCTGGGATGAATTGACAGGTGCCTGCCGTTTGGGACTACACGCCCGAGCCTCGGGCTTTCAAGAGATGCTGCTCAGGCGTCGATGGGTTCGATGTGGCTGGGACCTGTTAGACCGAACCAGTTTTGCCCGGAGGCCCAAGAGCAGCTTCCAAGTGCAGGCTGGGGGTCTTTTTGAGCCATCGAGGATTTCCAGTGCCCTTTGACACCTCAAGCTCTTCGGTTTTCTTCGAGTTGTGAAGACTGGCCAAGCCCAGCGCCATGGTAAAGGGGAATCATCGTTCAGCTAAACGTGCAGGCCTGGTTGGCTCCGAGTTGTGTACTCGAGGGTTAGGGCCGCAGACCCGCACGATGTGACCTCTTGTTCCGTCTTCACACTGTCCGTTTCGGAAGCGGGACAAGAACTCCGTCGCCCAACTCTGCCAACCTGCGACGTTTCATAAGGGCCCGCGACCTGTGACAGAGCTGATGCTTAAGCATTGATTTACCCCTGCTTAACCATTGGTTGCAAGTTGGGGACTGAGGGATTCCGGCACGATTTGGCCTCTTGAGAAACACGGCAAGCAATCCGTGCAACTCATCTCCCAACCTGCGCCTCAAATTTTGCTTGGAATGGCACATGAGCCCCGCCTGAGAGGTGACCATCGATGTGCCGCCGCAGTTGGTGTACTATGTGCCGCTGGCTTCTGAGGCCATGGATAAAGGGGTGCAGAAACGGGATGGTGGCTGTGATATGATTTGGCACATCCTGGGGGAAATTGTAAAACAACATATCCTGGTGTGAAAAATGGTCAATACGGACAAGGAGATGATTGGCATTGTGTAGCTGCATTCAATCAAAGGTAACTTCGAGTTGTTGCTTCCGTTGGCCCATGCAGGCAATCAGTCCATTCCATTCCAGTCCAGCGTGCTGATGGACTCCCTGAAAGCTTGATTTCGAAGAACCATGTGAAGACACCGTGTTTCTTAAGGAGTCCAGCGTGCTATTCCTTTTTCCCGGAGCTGTCCCCCTTCCGCAGGTCTTGAAACTTGCCTGGGTGCAGATCCTGGCGTTCCTCATTCCGACCTGGGTGTTGTTGGAATGGTTCAAGGCTCGAATCGGATGGGACTGGCCTGAGTTTGCCTCGGCTCGGAGTGTTTCTGCGTGCACCCTTCGTTGGTTTGTTTGTTCCAAAGGAAAGGTGACGGACGCACATGGCTCCTGTCAGATCAAGACATGTGGGATTATTGGATATGAGTTGCCACCCACGCGCAAGCTTGCTTGGTTCAAGCATCGGATGTGGCTGAAGAGCAACATTGCTTCATTGCTTCCTGACTTCCTACCTGCATTCCTTCGCTCTTCAGAAAACATGGGCCCGAGCAAACTCCCTGAAATGCCGAGCGGTACCAACCCACGCACCATCCCGAAATGTTTGATCCCACGGAGTGAGCAAAAGAGTGGCTTGCTACTTCCATTGTCCTTGGCTTAGAATGCAGGCTGTCTAGAGCTTGCCCGGCCATCCTGGGCCATGGATGATCAGCGCTCCACAAGTGCAGAGTGGCTCGGCTCAGTTGGCGCATGCCGCTGGTTCTCGCTTGATCATTGCATTCAGTAGTCCCCATTTTTCGCTTTTTTGGTGGTAAACACTACCTTGTTGGCCCATTTAAGGCGAGCTTCCCCTTGGAGGCCTGGTTGGGGTGTTTCGTTTTTTAAGGCGGACGTATAGGAGACCTGGCCTTTGCTCGCGTGAGCAGCTTTGTTCAGATGACGGATTGTAGCTTTTGGGGAAACTCCCAAAAGGTCTGCGGCGAAGGCCATTGTGCGAAGGCTCGCGCTCGCGAAGCCTCTCGCGAAGTTCCCGCTGTTTGACACTGGCGAAGCCACTTCGTGAAGGCTAGCTAAATGCCATTGGCTAGCTAAAGCACGTCCACGAAACCGCAGCCACCGTCTTGTCGCGAAGCCACCGTCTTGTCGCGAAGTTTGTAAGCCCTGAATCAACAAACACTGCTCGCCTGAGCGTTGTGTTGTTGTGGGAACTGAGGTTATGGCGCAAAATGCCTCGAACCTGTGCCGCTGCTTCTGCGGCAATGGGTGGCAGGCCAGAGAGATGGTTCTTGGGGGCATTCGTTTCAATCTTATTGTCGCCCTTGCCTGATGAAACAAAATCCTGTGAAAGATGTATCATGGAATGCCAGTCACCGGAGGAGAGTAAATGGGTAAATGGTTTCAGGAAATCCCCAACTAGTTTGGCACACTCGTGGTTGTAAGCTGGATTAATGCTGCTGGGCAGATCAGTGGATTTGAAACCCTGAAGCAAACCACAAAGACGGTGAAGCTTCATGCGGTCCCTTGTCCAAGGCTCCTATTTGCCAGCTGGTTGGCAAAAGTCGGGTTGCGTGGAGTGCCTTGTAGGAGAACGAGGACGACAAAACCTTTGGCTCTGTGTCGGTGGGTGTGGGCGCGATCTCATCGCTGGATGTGCCGGACGACCTGCCACCGGTGGGCGCCAAAGAGAACCGGGGGCTTGGAGGGTGTCAAGCTCCGGCAAACGCAAAGGTATCCAAATTGGCAGACGTGTCCGCTTTGGGAAGAAAGCAGTTTCGATCTATGCAAGTCTCAGCCCCTTCTTGGCATTCCGCATCAGAAGCAGTTCAAGTATGATGGAACTGATGCGGCACGCCCTGCTATCTACTGGTCTGCTCACAAGGCCACCTCCGCCACCTCGATCCTGGCAGGTCACGGGCATGCTGTCGTACAGTGCTGACATGGTCCAGAGCTGAGTTCAAGGGTCGATGTTCTTGAGTAGCTGAAGAAAAACCCGTCAAAGTACATCAACCAATCAACCAGCCGATTGGTTCAGTTTCGGATCATCAAACCAGATCCAAAGCTGACAACAAGCACTGTTGGCCCTCGTCCGAGGAGCAGCCCTTGCGCAGCCGACTCAGCCGCCAGTGTGATGGGCGGATTCATCATGGTTCATCAAGTGGTTGGTTTCCGAATTGAAATGGTGGGCTCCGAACCATATCTCAACAACATGTAGGACCCCAAGCGGCAGTTGCAGCCTGACTGGGTTCGTTTTTTCTTACCATGGGGGGGGATTGTAAGCCAACTCACCAAAGAGCAGTTGCTCAAAGGGCAAATACCCTCCTTGTCATTCCAGGTCCCTTTCAAAGTGCCGTTTGATTCTCTTGGGCGGAATATGGCGGAATCAACACGTCACCGGAGGCGGCAAGCCCATCCGTGAGGGCGATCTGTGGCATCTCTCCACAGAGGCCAGCCCCCCGGATCGGTTGGAGTGCTGAAATTCCGCTTCAGGAGAAACGCTTGTTGGGGTGGGTTCAAGGGGAATTCAAAAGGAAACCACGGGTTTGGCGCATATCCAATGCAAGGCACCTCAAATCGGAAATACACCCATTTGCTTTCGCACATCTTCCGGGGAGTTGAGGGTTTTGCTCAACGCGTTTCACGGAGATTGTTAAGGTTTGAGCCTCCTTGATCATCTTGACGCAACCATCGATGGGCTTTGCTGCGATTGTCAAGTGACCTCTCGTTAGGACTTCACAGTTCCAAACATTCGAACTGCCATTGGTCGTCCTGGGTGAGAAACTCTAAGCTCGTTTGATTTGCGTTCGCGCCATGCGTAGGAGGCGGTCCAAAGAGTACGCCTGGCCCTCTTCGTCAATGGCCTGTCCCTTACCAACGACACCAAGAAGGCGTTCAAATCGTTCCGGGCAACTCGTGCCTATCGAAGACCGCCAGGTCTTCGTGCCGTTCTCACCCTTCACGTTGGCTTCAACCTCGGGGACCGGTCAGCTTCACGCTGGAAGTAACGGGGCCCCATAGGTGTGAACACATTCGAGGGCCCAGGGAGGCACCATGGAGGCATCATGGAGGAGGCACCATGGAGGAACAAGGTGATTTGCAGTGTGCTCCACTTGACCCTGGTAAACATAGCTTTCTGATCTATTTTCATGAAACTCATTTGTGTTCCACAACAGATGGTCAGGGCTGCCCACGGAAGCTGCCGTGCTTCAGGTTCGTAACTGCAAATTCCAGACGAACGCATGCGATGTGCAGGCGCGTTGACTGAATGTGGGCTTGGAACGGACATCCTCGCAAGCAAGCGATGGCAAGCAAACCTTAAACCTTGCAAGCCTGGGTCATCTTGCCTGCCAGGAATTCAGCTGCTACAAGATTTTCAAGGCTCTGCTCCAGAAGGCGCAAGATCAGGCCGTGTTGCCGACTCCGGCAGGTGCATTTGTTCAAATACGGGCGGTGCTACTACTTTGGCGTGAAGGCGACAGAGCTGTGCGCAGGCGCCGTGGTTGGCGGTTGGCTGTGACTGTTGCGTCAGACTCACAGCTATTTTCGCAGGAGAAGAGGCGCGGTCCTGTGTATACCGCAAGCATCACTCGGCATGCCGCATTGTTTCCAGAGGGTTGTGGATCAAGGGCTCCATTTTTGGCGAGCCCCTTCTTGAGGGGGTTAAATGGTTGTTAGGAAACTCAAGGTGGCTTTCACTTTGTATTTGAAGGAGCGCTCCAGCTGGGTGTGTGACATCTCCACCACGGTGCGCTTGGTGAGCCAGTCCCTTTTCCCACCCTTCCGGATTCTGCCGCTGCCTCAGAATTCGTCGCTCATGGCTTCTTTTGGCGTCTGTCAGATAAAACTGGGGCAATAGCCTGGTTGAGGTGCGATCCCCTCTCCTCCATGGCCCGACCCTCAACGCAGGGTCACATCGAGTCACCCAAATGCGACATAGCTCAATGATGCCACCTCCAAGACTTCACGAGTGAGAAATACTACATGTGTCTCAGTTCGAAAGTTGAAGCCCTTGTTACGTGCAGCGCACATCGCTGCAGGAGCGCACACACAGACGATTGGTAGCTGGCTATTTGCTGCACAGCGCGCCGGCCTTACCGCACACGTACTACGCAGCGCTATTTCCGGTTGTTGTCAGCTTCCGCAGTGCGAGGACAGCCCATGCGTCATCTCAGTCTTGTACTGCGAGTTGCAGGCCCACCATCAGGGAAAGGCGCGGACTCGTGGGCTGAGCTTGCAAAACGTCCACTTCTGAACATGAGTTTCAAGCGGGTCCGGATTCATGCAGGCCAACGGGAGCAGCGCAAAGCATGCATAAACACATAAAGACTGTTCTTTCAACATTCGGAAACGGCGCGAAGTGCATCCAGCGCGGGTAGATGTGCCAGCAAGCACTGGTGTGGGATTTGCTACGGGCGACGTCCTTGCAAAATCGATAAATTGTGTGCATCATCCCTGATGCTCTTGCTCCATGCCTTGCCATACTTGGTAGGTTGCCTGTAAGTGATAGTTTGCACTTAGCTTGGCTTTGCCAGAGGCCATGATGGTTCTCTATGAGAACGAGAGTTGCGAGGCCAGGTGTCGTATTCGCGGCTTCGGGCAACCTGCTGTTTGCAAAGCGCCGAGCTCTAGGCTCTAGGATTCCATGTTTGGTATTATGATTTCACAGGGGAAGACTGGATTGCATGGAAATCTTCACCTGACGCCCGCCCTCAAGGCATAGGGGATGGTTGCGCTTTGTGTGAGTGTGCATCGCTCCCTTCCAGGATGTCTAACTGAGGGGAGTTGTGCATTTGACCAACGGCCTGTTCAGTTGCCCAAGCTGCTATTGGAGTCAAGCAACGACCACATGACTAGCGAGAAGCACCTCGTGATTGATTTGATTGATTGAGTTGCTTGTTAGCAAGCCTGCATTGCGTGCTTGCTTGCTTGCTTGCTTGCTTGCTTGCTTGCGTGCGTGCTTGCTTGCTTGCTTCTGAGTGCGTCAATGCAAGCTTGCTCCTTTGTTGCTTCCTGCGTGCATGTGCGCGCTTGTGCGTGCACTGTATGCGTGCGCGTGTGTGCTTGCTTCTTGCTGGCTTGCTTACTTGATGGTTTTTTTGCTTGGATATCGTTTTTTTTTTTGTGTTTGTGTGTGTGTGTTTTTGTTTGCTTGCTTGCTTAATTGCTTGGCTTGCTTGGCGTGCTTGGCGTGCTTTGCTTGCTTTGCTTGCTTCTCCTCGCACGCTCACTTGCTTGCGAGCTCGTTTTCTTGCTTGCTTGCCCTATTTTCTCGTTTAAACTGTGCCGTGTTTCTTTGTTTTTTTCTTTCTTTTTTTTGAGTGTTGGTTGTTTGTGTTGTTTGTGTATATGGGTGCAGTGTTCGTGTCGGGATCGTGCACGTGTTGCTTGTGTGTCTTGTTTTCCGAATCCGAGAGGTCCCGGTGTCGGCCCTTGTCCTCACCGCAGACGCGGTGGTTGCCGAGAAGGCCAGGGCCACACCCTAAGGGAGGTGAAGGTTGGCTAAGGGTCGCCAGTTTGGGTGGTTCTAAAAAGGAAGCTTCACAAGGAAGCAAGAACAAAATGTCAGTTGCCGAGTTCGGCGGACTGCTTCTGGACTCCAAGACTGTAGGATTCAAGTTGGCAGAAGCGGCAGGCGCCAACACTTGGATGTGAGCAATCCATCAGCAAAGCTCTCTAGATGGAAACGGTTTCGCCCTTCACGAGAGTGGAAAGGAGCTGTACAAATTATGGCGAGCTCAAGGGAACCAGCTCATTCATGAAGGATTCCTTTGTTTGCAGTTTGATCCGTATATTTTTTGCCTGAAAAGGACGGCGCTGACCCGCTCCAACCGACCCATTCATTGCCAGATCGGGATCAACTGCAGCTGCTTCAGCGCCCGGGGCTTGGAACGGGCAAAGATTTGGCCGGCCGTTGGGGCGCAGATGCCGGCACTGTTGCGCGTACAGTTAGAGCCTCGTTGAAGGGTTTCGATGATTAGCTCCCAGTCCCCTTCAGTCCCCCCCTCTTCAGTCCCCTTCACTCCCCTCTTCAGTCCCCATCAGTCCCCTTCAGTCCCTTTCACTCCTTTTTCACTCAGTTTTTTTTGAGTCCCTTAGTTCCCCTGCAGTCCGCTTCAGTCCCCTTCAGTCCCCTTCAGTCCCCTTCAGTCCCCTTCAACCCCTTCAGTCCCCTTCAGTGCCCTTCAGTCCCTTTCGGTCCTTTTTCACTCAGTTTTTTTTGAGTGCCTTAGTTCCCCTGCAGTCCGCTTCAGTCCCCTTCAGTCCCCTTCAGTCCCCTTCAGTCCCCTTCAGTCCCCTTCAGTCCCCTTCAGTCCCCTTCAACCCCTTCAGTGCCCTTCAGTCCCTTTCGGTCCTTCTTCACTCAGTTTTTGTTCAGTCCCTTAGTTCCCCTTCAGTCCCCTTCAGCCCCCTTCAGTCCCCTTCAGCATCACCTTGTTCCCACTACGAACAAGGTGGGGCCAGGCTGTGCACACATTGCGGAGCGGTCGCGCGAGAAAATGCTTCACGCGCTGGCGGTTGATTGCATGGCCACCCCAAAGGAGGCGCCACATGTTCGCGCATGTTCACCTCAGAAAGCTGGGGCCACCCCGGAAAGGACTGACTGGTTGCGGGCCCGCTTTTTGGTTGATCCAAAGAAACAATCGCGACGTGTTAGCCGCTCCATTTCATTCAGGTGGAGCAACACGACTTCAGCAGCCGGACCTTGTCAGAGAGGAGCCTTCTTCAGAGCCGTGTGGCGTGAGCTTGCACGGTTTTGGGTAAACTCCTTTGAGACATATGGTTGTTTGGGCGGGGTTTGCGTAGCTTGCCCACAGCTTGTCACACAAAAGGACACCTTTGCGGCGCTAATGCGAAAACTGCTACCTTCAAAGGGCACGTACCGTCAGTGGTTGAAGCAGTTGTTCCAGAAAGAATCTGGTCGGCCGTAGGAAACTATGGCTGCGAGCCATCTCCAACCTGAAGGTGAAGTTGGCGAACGGGGCCCGAACCTCAACTCCACGTTGAGTGGATGGGGGGGGCGAACCAAGTTGAAGCTAGGTAGAAAGCTTGAGTCCTGACTTGGGAATTGGTGACACCTTTGCGTTTGGTCGCACAAGGGTGTCTAAAAGCAAGCTGCTCAGCTCGGGGTCTACAATTGGACTCAGGCGCCGACACCATCTTCAGATGAGATGAAGCACTATCGAGAGGCCTGGGACATGCTCCAAGAACCAGGAGGGCGTCACCCCAGCAACGCCAGACTTTTGATTTGGCTGGCTTTCCTCGCGCAGTCAACACAGAAAGGGCGCAGGGAGTGTTTGTTGCTTGTTCTTGAAACTGACCGGAAGCTGAGATGCGCACAAATTTGCAGGCAATCAAGGAGCACTTGCACGAGCAGATGGCTCAGGGTCCATGACAGTGATTGCAGGGCCACAGATGTCCGGCTATTCAAATGTGTTTGCTTGAAAAAGTTGGATTTTTCACGGGATCCTAAACGGTTCTTCCGATCGCTTGTGATGCTTGTGTCAAAAGACAACCAGGCGTACCGTCCGAAAAGAAAAGCCCATCAGCAGGCCACCAACTCCCACCCCCAAAAAGCAGCCCACCCACCCTCAACCAAAGTTATTTTTGCTGGTCACCCCCAACTGAAACGGGCTCGCTCCTTTCAGTTAAGTAGAATTCGAGTCGATTCAACGGGCGCGAGCCGAGGATCCGGGGCTCCTTGCAGTGCAAGGTGCGCACTGATGCCCTGCTGCCGCCGAGCCCGCAGAACACCTTCCGGGCGCCGGCCTTGGCCACCAGCCGGAGTGGCTCAGAAACTTTAGATCCGGCTCAGTCCGCATTGTCCTCTCCCTTTGCTCCTTCCTCTCCCTTGTCCTGTCGCCCTCTCTCCCTCCTCCCCATCCCCCCAAGTCTCTCTCTCTCTCTCTCTCTCTCTCTCTCTGTTTGTGTCTCTCTCTGCATTGCACCTTCACGACTACCGGCTTTTCCCTTGATTTCTCCTCTATGTCCTTTTCACGTTTTGCAGGATGCGCTGGTCATGTCCCTTCCATTCTTTTCAACCATTCTTTCGTTGTGAGTCATGTCCGTACGAGTCATGTCCCTACATCTCCCGTCGTGCCGATTGGTTTCCTTGTGCTTTGTTTCCTTTTCATTCCCCCTGCACACCCCTTGTTTTCATTTCTGTCTCTGTCATGCCCCTTTCAGTTCCCTTTGTTTCCCTTTCATTTTCCGTTGCTTTCTTGTCATGGCAACTTCCTATGTCCTCCCCTCATTTCCTTGCACTTCCTTGCATTTGCTCCCCAGTATTTCCCGCACAAAAAACCCACGGTTTTTGCAGCGTTTTCGCAAAGAGGACGTCCAGTTTCGGCCCAAGGAGGCAAGAAACCCAAACCAGCAAAGAGCCGGCAGGGGGAATCGAGCCTGGGACTAGTGGAACGTCAGCAAGTCACCGCGGGGGTGTAGGGGGGGGGGGTTATCCTCTATCCTCTCTTAGGTGCCCGACACGCCGAGCAATGTCGGCGGACCCTTTGACCAACAGGCTTTGTGTACATCATGATGAATACACAGAAAGGTGAGAGCTGGCGAGCTCAAAGATTCATAGGTTGTCATATATTCATGTTTGTAGCTTTATGTACTTTAGGTCAAGGGCGCCCTTGGATGTTGTGTCGATTCGCGGGCTGAGGGGGAGCTGTCCCCCTTCAGCGCTGGGCTTTGGGCCAGCGTCACAGGCGCGCCTGGCTAAAAGATCAGGTTCTGAGAGATCTGGGCAATACTTTTGCGAAACTCACTGCGTGATGAAGTAAGTGCGTAGCTTAATGCACACGTCACGCATGGTGACCAGAGGCAAGCCAGTCATTTGGTTTGTTTCGTCTATGTGGGGTGAGGTTCTATGTTCCAGCGTCGATGCTGGTAGCGTCGGTCAACTTTTTCAGTCTAAGGATTTCTCATGGCAGCTACTTGTAAATAAAAGAGCTCTGCCTCTTGGATCAACGCGACAGCCTGAGAGCGCAAAAAAAATCACGGCTGGACTCCAAGATCACGCACGCAATTCGCACGGACGTGCGCCCACCCACCTGCACACGCACACGCAACACACTAGACCACGGTTGGCCCGAAAGCATCACAGCCCGGCGATCGTTCCCGCGCAAGTTTTTTGCTCGATGTGACACAGCAACTAACCTTGTTCCTGCTGTCTTGCCACCTATCGGAAACCCCCCCTCACAGGAGTTTGCCAAGCACGTTAAAGATGACACATATACCGCCCTCGAGCAAAACAGTGACTACAACGCAAGTGACTCTCATGATGACTCTGCGCAATGACTCTCATGATGATTCTGCGCAATGACTTTCATGATCATTCTGCGCAATGACTCTCACCATAACTCTGTACAATAGCTGTTGTGATGACTCCGTTCAATGACTCTTGTGTAATGACTCTACGCAATGGCTGTCATGATGACTCTGTGCAAGGACTGATGACTCTATGCAATGGCTGTCATGATGACTCTGCGCAATGACTCTCATGATGACTCTGTGCAATGACTCTCATGATAACTCTGTGCAATGACTCTCATGATGATTTGGTGCAATGACCCCCATGATGACTCTGCGCAACGACTCTTGTGATGACTCCGTTGAATGACTCGTGTGTGATGGGTGGCTCTATGCGGTGGCTGTGATGGCTCTGCGCAATGACTCTCATGAGGCTTCTGTGCAACAACTCTCGCGGTGACTCTGTGCCATGACTCTCATGATGGTTCTGGGCAATGACTCTCATGATCTGTGCGATCACTCTCGCGATGACTGCGTTCAATGACTCTTGTGCGATGACCCTACGCAACGGCTGTCATGCTGACTCTGTGCAATGACACCTGACTGTTGGTCTGCCCAGGTTGCCCTGCGCTAGCTGCTATGTGCAAGCACTCTGTGCAATTTGCTTTGCGCAGGTTGCTCTGCGCAAGCGGCAGCGCTCTGTGCAAGTTGCTCTGCGCAAGTGCTGCCGGGGCTTTCGGGAAGTACTTCGCATACTAGTTTTCTGATTGAAAAGTTCTGCAGCCGGAGCTGCAGGACTGTGCTCCGCGTACTACAGTTGTACAAAAAAGTTGCGATTTTCCAGCCGGAGCTGTGCCCACGTACTACGTTTGCGCTTAAAAGTTGCAGTTTCTGTCTAGAAAAGCTTCCGCGGACCAGGCGGGGATCGACCCCGCGACCGCGCGACTCCGAGAGCAGCCGCGCAAACCACGCGACAACTTCCAAAGACCACTTCGCAACAAATTCGCACGGCGCCACAGCGAGAGCGCTTCGACACGACACGCACGATCCTCGCAAACCACGCCGATCCCCGTAGAGGGTTCATCCTGGCATGTCAAAATCGCAAAAAACCATCAGTTTTTTGACCTCGACTGCACGAATCTCTGCAGAGGATCGCTCGCACAGATCAGAAATCGTAAAGAAAATCCTCGGCCACACGAATCTCTGCAGAGGGTCGCTCGCACAGATCAGAAATCGTAAAAAGTCCACAGTTTTTTGGCCTCGGCCACACGAATATCCGCAGAGGGTCGGTTTTTTAACCTCGACCACACGAATCTCCGCAGAGGGTCGCTCGCACAGATCAGAAATCGTAAAAAGTCCACAGTTTTTTGACCTCGACCACACGAATCTCCGCAGAGGGTCGCTCGCACAGATGAGAAGCCGCAAAAAGTCCTCAGTTTTTTTCACACGAATCTCCGCAGAGGGTTGGTTTTCGTAGAGTGCTGTCGGCCCTGTAAGAAGAGAAGGAAGTAATTTACAACTCGTCATGAGTGAGAACTCTCATGAGCATTGCTCCTCGCCAGTGACTCTCACGAGCGTTGCTCCTCGCAAGTGGCTCTCACGAGCAGTGTTCCTACTCTGTGCAATGACTCTCATGATGATGATGACTCTGTGCAATGACTCTGATATCTCTTTGCAATGATTCTGATGATGATGACTCTGTGCAATGATGGTAACTCTTTGCAATGACTCTCATGATGATGATGACTCTGTGCAATGACTTTGATGATAATGATAACTCTTTGCAATGACTCCCATGAATCCAACGGAAGAACCCTTCGCCATGCTTTCGGGAAAACAAAACAAAACAAAGCAAAACACGCGCACACACACACACACACGCTAATTGCCAAGCATGAATCATGAATGAAAGATCGGTTTCATACGCGGGTAGGGCCGAACGCGTTTGACGTTTATGACCAAAAACAACACGCTCGGATGTTTTTAAGCATCTTTAAGCAACAGCGTCACACATGTCAGAGGCGCTGCAGCAATTTTGTGTCCAATGCATTTTTGTTTGCTGCTGGACTGCCAGGGGCCGCCACTGCAGAAGAGGCGGGGGCGAACGATGTATGATTACAAGTGTTTGCTGATTTTGGGGACAGACCTTGAAAGCGCTTGACATATTCAATCTACGCCAATGCGCGCGCTTGGCAGGGCTCACCGGGGGACTTTGTTGGCAGCCTGAAGCAGGGGCTGTAGTATTGACCGAGCTGTCGCGCAGCTGACATCTCATGTTTCACCACTGGTCTCAAAGACCAGCCCAGTGTGGACGAGCGGGAAAATCGAGCAATTTTTTGGCATGGCCTTTTCACCCTGCGGCCTCGGCAATCATGTTGTCAGCAGCTGTTTGAAGGCGAGGCCGAGGTCCTGTTGTGATCAGTGCTCATGCATCAGGGCGTCGCATTTGACCAGCGTCTTGTTGAAACGCGCGAAGCCCAGAAAAGCTTGTGGTTTAATGCCTGGACGGTCGCTCTGTGCAGCACCTTGCTTTTGCTGAGGTATGTGATTCCGCAATTGCCCTCCAAACAATCCTAATTCGGAAAAAATGAATGAAGAAAAGAGAAACCGTATCATAACAATTGCAATTCATCTTGTTGTCTCGCTTTATGTTTAATCTTTCTCTGATTTTAAAACCATTTGGGTTAATAATGAAGCGATGTGTTTCACCATTGCATTGTTTGCTTGGCCGAATTAATCAAATGAATATTTAATGAATTTATTGGATGAAAATGAATATATTATATATTTATTTTATTGATTAAACAAATATCTTTGTTTGTATTGTTTGATTGATTAATTGAATAAATTAAATATTTGTATATAAATTATATACATGATAATTAAAAGATATTGAATTGAATATGTTTATTTAAATTTGTTTTAAATAAATATAATATATATATATATATTGAATTATAAATAATATGTTATTTTATAATATTAATAATATTATAATTTGTATATTTTGATTTATAAAAATGTTATTTTTTTAATGGTATTATAATTTGATGAGGTTTGAATTGAATTTGGTGTAATTGATGAATATGTGTTTATTTATAATTATTTAATATCTTATAGAAGGAATAAAATGAAATAATGGTTGAACTATAATTATAGAATTAAATATATTTAAATTATTTTATTTGTGTTTTTAAGAAATACAAATATGAATTTATAATATAATAGGTAAAATTATTTTTATAAATCGAAATATTCGAGGATATAAATAATATAATAGAAGTGGGAAATAAAATCTTTTTTATTTATAATTTAGTATTATGTTGAGAGTAATAGATATTATTTTTGGAATATGTTTTTAAAATATATAATTGTTTTTTTTGTAATTTAGAATGAGATTTGGGGTTTAAATTGGATTTATATAATCTTACACTATAATGGTATTTGTTTATTATATAAGGAATTCGAAAGATTTTTTTTGTTTTTCGATATTTAATTTATTTATATTTTCTTGAATAAAAGATTTGTTTTAATGTTTTGAACTAAATGATTCTTATATTATTACTCTTAACATATCAAATTGGAAAGGAGATATAATTATTATATCCGGGGTTAATTATGGAAAACAACATTAATAAGATTGAAGGCATCACCAGAATATCCGTAGATCTTATTTGGGAATTAGCGGGTAAAATTTGCTCGTCGTATTTATATACGATTGGTTTGGGTTATTTTTGGAAAATGTAATCATTTTATATATTTTAAATTTGTCTAGGATTTATTTAAATTTGTTTGTGGTTATCCGGGCCATAACTCGGAAGATATAATGATTTTATTTTTTGTAGGAATAAATTTTTGGAAAAATAATTCGGATTTTCAACGAAGCCGTTGTATTTTTTAGATAAAAAAATGAAGCATATATTCATAGTTATTTTGGCTGAAATCTTGCATCTATTTTTCGAGGAAATGAGAAATTGTGAATCGCGGCCGATTGTTGCGACCAATGGTGTTTTCCCAATGCTTTGGGCGAAATTTATTTAGTTGTATGTTTTTGCATTTAAAATATTTTCTAATTGATCGTATTTTCGCTTGCAACAACTATGTATATGGATGAATCTTTTGAGGCCAACAGCCCGCGGATCCGTTCTCACCTTGCTCAGACGACCGCCTTTCATTGATTCTTTGGCGTGACCTTATCGCAACCAGCCCGGCCCTTAGTGCATCTCGTGACCTGTGTTTGGAGAACGATGTGCATTTCGTATACGAAGAATATGTATTTGTTGATATATATAATATAATATATTTGTGCCTGAGTTGCAAGAAATATCTTTCTACAAGATTTATTCTGTTCTTGGCATACCCAACACGGCCTGGATTTTAGCCCCTGAGAGCTCGATTCATGCGATGTTTTACGAAGAGAGCATGAAGGTTCGTGAGATCGCGTCTTTGTGGACGCTCTGGTCCCGGTTTGTGGTTGTTATGGAAAGGTAGAATATACTAGAATGTTTTCTTTTAATTGTTTTTCGTTTTTTTCTACCCGCCTTAGTTTACCTTTAATTGTTGGTTTGGATTGGCGGTTTATGAATTAAATTCCTAAATCATATTGAAATTAAATAGGAAATCCCTCCTAACCTCCAAAACCCCATTCAAAATTAAGAATTGGGAGATTACGCTATGCACTTTCGAATAAGTGTATATCATGTTTCTATATCCATAATTGGTTTTTGGTATATCCTTAATTGGGCCGCTTTTAGCGACATAGGCCTCTTTTTCCAGGCGTATCTGAGAGCGACCAGCCTGGCCCCTCAACGTATCTCGCGACCTATGCTTGGAAAATGGTGTCTTTTCATATATGAAGAATTTTTATTTATAAAAACAAATATATTAATACCTGAATTACAAACAATGTTTTATCGACGTAGGCTCTACAAGATTTGTTCTGTTCTTGGCACGCCCGCCACGGCCTAGACTTTGGTCCCTGAGAACACGATTCATATAATATTCCATCATTTTTTTTCCAGATATTGTTTGATCGTCAGCCGAACCTTTTCAAAATCCGCATGAGGTATGGAAAGCGCCGGCGGAGCTGTAGGCCTTGCCCAATTACGAAAGCCAATCCGGCGGGCTATGGCCTTACCCATTTTATAAGAATTTATTAAGAATTTATTTTAAATTTAAGTTGGGGATATTTTGGTGGCTTCTGCACTTACAACCGGGCATTTTGGGCTTTTGGGAGTGCATTAAGAAATAGGATACAAATTATGAAAAAGATATATTCCTACAATTTCGGCTTTTCAACCTATTTAATCATGAAGCGACCTGTCGCATTATCAAATGCCGAGGCATAAAAAGATAAGAGACATCGTAAGAACGTTCAGAGGAATCGAATTATAATCATAAAAACACAACGTAAAAACATCACTACTAACCCAATTTCGTGCTATAAATAACGATTACATACAAAATATATATAATTTTTAATATCTATATTATTCTTTTTCATATAATTTAATCAATTATTTTTTGTGTTTTTTTAAAAATATATATATATTCATAATATAAATATATATACATATATATCCCAAATTCATAAAATTAAGTTTAATAAATCATTATAAATTAAATAATAAAACAAATTCGAATTACATTAACAAAATATATATATTAAGAAAAATAAAACTAAAAAACTCTTAAATATAATTTATTCTTAAATTAAAAATTATATTTTGCCCAATTATTTATTATATTAAATTCTTTCATTATGTTTTATTTATTCCCCAAACAATTTACTGTGAGGGGTTCTAAATTCATTTAAGGTGGCTCGCCTGTTGCCAAGCCCTAGCCTGGATGCCTGGCACAGCTCTCTGCGGGTTCATTTGTCTCCCTGTGTCTCCCTTCATTTGTCTCCCGTTGTCTCCCCGCCTGGATGCCTGGCACGGCTCTCTGGGTGGACGCGTTCGTTTGTCTCCCTGGGTTCACTTGTCTCCTTTTGTCTCCCTTCATTTGTCTCCCGTTGTCTTCCAGCCTGGATGATCCAGTCTGGGTGGACGGGTTCATTTGTCTCCCTTTGTCAATTGTTTCCCGTTGTCTCCCAGCCTGGATGCCTAGCACGGCTCTCTGGGTGGACGGGTTCATTTGTCTCCCTTTGTCTCCCTTCATTTGTCTCGCAGCCTGGATGCCTGGCGCGGCTCGGGTTCATTTGTCTCCCTTTGTCTCCCTTCATTTGTCTCCCGTTGTCTCCCAGCCTAGATGCCTGGGTGGACAGATTCACTTGTCTCCCTTTGTCTCCCTTCATTTGTCGCCCGTTGTCTCCCAGCCTGGATCTGGCACGGCTCTCTGGGTTAACGGTTTCATCTGTCTCCCTTTGTTTCCTTCATTTGTCTCCCATTCTCTCCCAGCCTGGATGCCTTTCACGGCTCTCTGGGTGGACGGGTTCATTTGTCTCCCTTTGTCTCCCTTGATTTCTCCCGTTATCTCCCAGCCTGGATGCCTGGCACGGCTCTCTAGGTGGACGGGTTCATTTGTCTCCCTTTGTCTCCCTTCATTTGTCTCCCGTTGTCTCCAGCCTGGATGCCTGGCAAGGCTCTCTGGGTGGACGGGTTCATTTGTCTACCTTTGTCTCCCAGGATGTCTGGCACCCCTTTGTTTCCCTTTATTTGTCTCCAGTTTTCTTCCAGCCTGGATGCCTGGCACTGTTTTTTTGTGGACAGATTCACTTTTCTTCCTTTTCTCCTGTCTGTCACGGCTCTCCAGGCGGACGGATTCACTTGTCTCCCTTGGTTCCCCCTCATTTGTCTCCCATCTCTGTGGGTGGACGGATTCATTTGTTTCCCTTTGTCTTCCTTTATTTGTCTCTCGTTATCTCCCAGGATGCCTGGCACGGCTCTCTGGGTGGACGGATTCATTTGTCTCCCGTTGTCTCCCAGCCTGGATGTGTCGCACTCACACTCCGCGGTTTCCTTCACTTCCCGCGGTTCTGTCCTTTTGGCGGGGCCTGGTTTGCCTTCGGCTTTGGCCCTGGCTTCGGTCATTTCTTGTCTTGTGGATGTTGGGGACAGGGTCCTCCTCTGTCTGCCCTTCATCTGGACTTCGATTTCGCTTGGGCTCGTGGTGGGTCGTCTTCCTTGTCTATCGTTGGCTACACGAAACAAACATGAATCACGCTGGAGTTAAATCCTTGGCACGGTTTCCCTTCATTTGTCTCCCGCTGTCTCCCAGCCTCGATCTGGCACGGCTCTCCAGGCGAACAGATTCACTTGTCTCCCTTTGATTTGTCTCCCGTTATCTCCCAGCCTGGATGCCTGGCACGGCTCTTTGGGTGGACAGTTTCACTTGTCTCCCTTTGTCTCCCGTCACGGCTCTCCAGGCGAACGGATTCACTTGTCTCCCTTGGTTCCCCTTCATTTGTCTCCCATCTCTGTGGGTGGACGGTTGATTTGTCTCGCTTTGTCTCCCTTTATTTGTCTCCCGTTGTCTCCCAGCCTGGATGCCTCTCTGGGTGGACGGATTCATTTGTCTCCCTTTGTCTCCCTTTGTTTATCTCCCGTTGTCTCCCAGCCTGGATGCCCCTCTGGGTGGACGGATTCATTTGTCTCCCGTTGTCTCCCAGCCTGGATGTGTGGCACTCACGCTCCGCGGTTTCCTTCGCTTCCCGCGGTTCTGTCCTTTTGGCGGGGTCTGGTTTGCCTTCGGCTTCGGCCCTGGCTTCGGTCATTCCTTGTCTTGTGGATGTTGGGGACAGGGTCCTCTGTCTGCCCTTCATCTGGACTTCGATTTTGCTTGGGCTCGTGGTGGGTCGTCTTCCTTGTCTATCGTTGGCTACACCCTGTCTGTTCGTTCAGTGCCTCGTTATCAGTTGCGGGCCTCTCTCTGTCCTTGCTCGCATTTGGAGTCCCGAGCTGACGAGAGCGGTGCGCTGCGGTGCACGGCTTCAGCTACGAGAAGGCTCTGTTAACCCCCCGGTGGAACAAACGTGAATCACGCTGGAGTTAAATCGTCTATCGATTCTTTGATGATGTTCAACGAACCTACGCCGAGATACCTAATGGTGCTCTTGGCACCTGGGATTGTTTCGGCTGTCGCGGCGGACGGGTTCCTCTCCCTTCATTTGCCTGACAGATTCATTTGTCTCCCTTTGTCTCCCTTTATTTGGCCCCGGTTGTCTCCCAGCCTGGATGCCTGTCACGGCTCTCGGGGTGGACGGATTCGTTTGTCTCCCAGTTTGGATGTCTGGCACGGCTCTCCGGGCGGACGGGTTCATTTGTCTCCTTCTTGTTGTCCCCCAGCCTGGATGCCTGGCACGGCTCCCTAGTCATTCGCGGTGTATTCCGCGGGCACGCATGTGTGTTTAAGGCTCAGAAACGTGTGTTTGAGCGCGCGCGTGCGCTTGATCAAGCCACAGGCAGCATGCTGCGGATGCACGTACGAGTGCTTCAAGTAAATGATTGTGTGTTCTTGGTGTGTTCCAGCTGACCACATCGGCGCGTTCCAAGTGAACACGCACTTTTTGCATGTGACCACATGAGTGTGTTCCACGTCAGCACATGTTTGTGTTCCAGGTGAAAGCATGCGATTGTTCTGATAAAACACATATGCGATCCGGTCAAAATTCCTAGTAAGGGGGTTTAGTCTACAGAGGCCACCGTCGCGGTCACTTTGTGCAGTTTTTCATTCACACAAAGCGGAGTCCTGCAAATACTAATAGATTGCCCGCTCCCCACTGGAGGCGCTAGGATGGCGCTTGGTTTGCGCTTGGGTCTTCGGTGATCTTGGTTTCCAAGAGTTGGCGCGTGGGTTGCCGCGATGGGCTTTGCGTGGCTTTTAAGGGTGTAATGTTGCAGTTCTTACTTAGTACTTGAAGCCAGCCCGCACGGTTACCTTCATCTTACGTGGCCTTAATTTGTCAAATCCACACAGATGGTCGCCGTGACTCCAAAAAATACGGCGAACCCGCGCTAGCCGCGCGCTAGCAAGGCGCTAGCGCAGTGGTCAGCTGTGACCGGTTCCCAGTTACGCTTCAATCCAAATTTGCTTCCGCTCTCCTCGCATGCAATTATCATGGAGTGCGATTACCTGGACAAAGGGGAGAAACAATGGCTGAGGCAAGACGGCAGGGATACCTTGTACCGAGCATACGGAAGAATTGGGTTGCGTATTTCCCTACGAAAGCAAATGCTTTACTGAATCGATACGAAGAGTTACCACAATACGATCAAAGCACTTTAGCAATCGATACGAAAGACACTGTGCAGCTAAGCGAGAAAGAAGCGCAATGCGCCGGAAAGCTTTTGCTAAGCTGAAGCCTGTAACTGCTGGAGACGCATCCGATACTGATAGTACTAGCAGTAGTAGCAGCAGCAGCAGCAGGCTCGCGCGCTAGCAATGTGTTGCAAAAATTAGATTGATCGTACACGAACACTATTTTCCTACTTGGAACACGCATATAAAACACAAGCGTTGTTCAAGGCAGAGCCCCATGGAATAGCGCCTCACAGCCGGCTTCGGGAACTTGATTTATGTGTCGCCCAGGCGTGCAGGAAATGTAAATTCCATATGAACACATTTTTGTTGTCCAGGTGAACGCATGTGTGTTACACAATTGTGTTGCATATATTTCTCCATATGTGCACGCACGTGTATTCCATGTGTACACATATGTGTGTTACAAGTCAACACAGAAGTTTGTTCTGGTTAAACATGCTTGTGTGATCCAGGTCTGCACCAGTGTCGCACGTGAACACAAATGCCTGTTCCAAGTGAGCGCATATATGGGTTCCAGGTGAACACATATGTGTGTTGCAGGTGAATAGAAATGTGCTTTCCAGACATACACACATATGTGTTCCAGGTGTATGCATGTGTGTGTGTGCGTGTTCCAGGCGCGCATATACATATATATATATATATGTGTGTGTATATGTTCGCGTGTGCACATATGTGTGTTCCACATGTACACATATGTGCGTTCACGTGCGCACATATGCGTGTTGCACGTGTACACATATGTGTGTTCACGTGTACACACATGTGTGTTCTTATCAGACACGTATATGTGTTCCAGGAGAACATATGTTTGTTATCAGATGAACACGTGCGTGTGTGTCTGCTCCGCGTGCACTTTTTTTGTATGTGTGTTCACGTGCACACATTGTGTGTTCACGCGTGCGCACATGTTCCAACTGGACACGTGTTTGTGTTCCAAGAGGACACATGTTTGTTATCAGATGAACACGTGTGTGTGTGTGTGTCTGCTCCGCATGCGCACGTGTGTGTGTTCATTTGCACACATATGTGTATTCCACGTGCACACATTTGTGTGTTCACGTGTCCACACATATGTGTTCCAAATGGACACGTGTTTGTGTTTCAGGTGAATACATGTTTGTTTTCAGATGAACGCACGTGTGTGTGTGTTCCGGGTGCGCATATATATGTGTGGTTGTTCATGTATACACATATGTGTATTCACGTGTACACATGGTTGTGTTCCAATTAGACACACGGTTGTGTTCCAGGAGAACACGTGTTTGTTATCAGATGAACACTCGTGTGTGTCTGTGTTTTCCGCGCGCACATAAATGTGTGTGTTCACATGTGCAATACACATGTGTGTGTTCCACGTGTGCTGTGTTCACGTATATACATATGTGTGTTCACGTGTACACACGTCTGTGTTCCAATTAGACACACGGTTGTGTTCCAGGAGAACACGTGTTTGTTATCAGCTGAACACTCGTGTGTGTCTGTGTTTTCCGCGCGCGCATACTTGTGTGTTCACATGTGCAGTACACATGTGTGTGTTGCACGTGTGCACATGTGTGTGCTCACGTGTGCGCATTTGCGTCTCCCACGTGTACACATATGTGTGTTCACGTGTACACACATGTGTGTTCCAATGGACACGTGTTTGTGTTCCAGGTGAACACATGTTTGTTTTCAGATGAACACTGTGTGTTCCGGGTGCGCGTATATATGTGTGTGTTCACGTGTACACATATGTGTGTTCACGTGTACACACGTCTGTGTTCCAATTAGACACACGGTTGTGTTCCAGGAGAACACATGTTTGTTATCAGATGAACACGTGCGTGTGTGTCTGCTCCGCGTGCACTTTTTTGTATGTGTGTTCACGGCACACATTGTGTGTTCGCGCGTGCACACATGTGCGTTCCAACTGGACACGTGTTTGTGTTCCAGGAGGACACATGTTTGTTATCAGATGAACGCGTGTGTGTGTGTGTGTCTGCTCCGCGTGCGCATGTATGTGTGTTCATTTGCACACATATGTGTGTTCCACATGTACACATTTGTGAGTTCATGTGTCCACACATGTTTGTTCCAATTGGACACGTGTTTGTGTTTCAGGTGAATACATGTTTGTTTTCAGACGAACGCACGTGTGTGTGTGTTCCGGGTGCGCATATATATATATATATATGTGTGTGTTCACGTGTACACATATGTGTGTTCACGTGTACACACGGTTGTGTTCCAATTAGACACACGGTTGTGTTCCAGGAGACCACGTGTTTGTTATCAGATGAACACTCGTGTGTGTCTGTGTTTTCCGCGCGCGCATAAATGTGTGTGTTCACATGTGCAGCACACATGTGTGTGTTCCACGTGTGCACATGTGTATGTATGTGTTCACGTGTGCGCATTTGCGTCTCCCACGTGTACACATATGTGTGTTCACGTGTATACACATGCGTGTTCCAATTGGACACGTGTTTGTGTTCCAGGAGAACACATGGTTGTTATCAGATGAGCACACGGGTGTGTGTTCCGGGTGCACATATATGTGAGTGTTCACGTGTGCACATATATGTGTTCACGTGTGCACATATGTGTGTTCCACGTGTACGCACATGTGTGTTCTAATTGGACACGTGTTTGTGTTCCAGGTGAACAGATGTGTGTTTCACGTGAACACATTAGTATGTGCTAGATGAATTTTTTTGGCATCTGACGACATATTTGCTCTCCAGGTGTGCACATGTATGCGCTCCAGAAAACGCATGATTATTTTCGAGGTGCGCGCATGTGTGTGCGATTTAGGTGAGCATTTATGTTTGCTCACGTGTGCGCATATGTGTGTTCCACATGTACACACATGTGTGCTTTAATCGCACACGCGGTGTTCCAGGTGGACACATGTTTGTGTTCCAGTCGTATACATATGTGTGTCCCACGCGTACACACATGTGTGCTTTAATTGCGCGTCTTTGTGTTCCAAGTGAACGCATGTGTGTTCCACGTGTACACATATGTGTGTCTGAATTGGACACGCGTTTCATTGTGTTCCAAGTGAACACACATGTGTGTTCCACGTGAACGCATTAGCGTGTCGTAAGTGAACACATACGTGCGTTCCACGTTTGCACATGTGTGTGCTTTCCAAGAAGCACATGTTTGTTTTCCAGCTCAACACATTTATGCGTGTGCCGCAGGTGAATGTATACTGTTTCAGTCGTATACGTATGTGTGTTCCACGTGTACACACATGTGTGTCTGAATTGGACATGTGTGTTTGAACTGCCCGTGTGACTGCGTGCTTGCGCGGCCACACTTGCGTTCACGCGCGCGCGCTCGCCCGCCATCGCGCGCGCTTGCCCAACCTCAGTTCTGGCGCGGTGCTGAAGCGCGAAGCATGCCAGCAACACACGTGCAGCAACGCAACGCGCGCCAGGTTCACGACTGCATCATTTTGATTCATCCGTGTTCAAGCGCAGAAAGTCACAAGCTGTTAGCATGTTTGTGCTCGCCCGTCAGCCCTCAACTGTTTGGGATCTCTGCTGGTGTAATTTTTAAAATTCAATTAAACAATTCCAAATTATACTAATAGTATATTAAATTCAATATTATATCACAGCCAAATTATATTTTATAAATTTAAAATTTAATTTTAAAAAATAATTAAATATATAAATCGACGATAATGTTCTTCAAATTCTAATTTGAAATCAAAAATATTAATAAAACACAAACACAACCCCCACAAAACATACATCACACAAAATCCCAAATACCAATATAAAATACATTCAAACCTATTATAAATAAACAAAATCATTTAATCTATAAAATTTCATTTATATCCATAATATAGAATAAGATTCATTCATTCATAATATATCATAAACTTATAGTAATTAATATATCTTATCTCTAATATATTTCAATACCATTTATATCTATCAAGTATTGAATTAAAAAACTACATTTTTAATTATTAAATCTATATTACGAATCTTCGATATTCTAAACACACACCATCAATCTATTACATATATACTTTGAAAATTCAATATTATCACCATAAACAACAAATTACATCTAATTTCATTAACTCTTCATACATGTCTCTACATTACATTTTGAAATTCAAATTCAATATCAATAACGTTCAGGGCCTCAAATAAGACTCGGCTCGCCGCATCCGCAAAACATCCATGCCAGGGGCCCGGCAGCTTGTGTGCTTTGCCATCGAAGGCAGACTTCATTGGATCGTCTCGTCCCTGAGCACGCGTTCTTCAGGAAACGCTGGCTGATCCCAAACGGTTCATTCCTCCTGTTCATTGATGCCGGAACGGAACCAAGTTCGTTCATGTCAAACAGCTGGGGCACCCGCCGTTCTGCCCTGACGTTCCTCGGAACAGTCGGACCCAAACACTTGTGACTGACCTTTGCAAATAAAAGCTGTTGCACATGCTCGTGGAAGATACCCAGGTGGGTCATTCCCACTTTCATTTTGAAAAGGAATTTCTGGGTTCTCAACAACAGCAAACCTAGAAGATGAGTTCCGCCACGACCGGCAGGCTTCAACTCTAAGTTGGGGGCTGTGTGCTGGATCACGGAATTGTAGATACGTGCCTGAGGAGTGCATGTCAGTCACGATCGGACCCGTTGGATGATGGTGTCAGGGTTCTCCAAGCATTCAAACTCAGAGTCAGTGCCTGCTCCGTACTGGCATAGAAAGGCTCTTCCAACCTGCCACAGGTGACAATCAATTCCCAGTTCACAGAAGTCAGCTCACAGGAGTTTCAAAGCTGAACATCAGGCAAGAGGCATTTCTATGTGAACCTTCCCACATTAAGTTGAATCCCCTGCTTGGTGAACTCACCTTGGTTTGCGGAGATCGATGATGACCGATACATGCAGAATTATTCTGCTTACATGCAGTGTTGCTCGCAATCCAAGCAATCAAAGCATTCTCTTGGCTACGTGTCCAGCAAGCTACGAGGACCTGCACGGGCCATGAATGTTTGACTTCACCAAGATTCGTGCAAGTGCCTGTTCTGCAAAGGGCTGGCTGGGAACTGGGGGTGTGGTCAAAATCGGACCAATTGAAATGCTTGGATTCCTGGTGTGCTTTGGAAAGGCGGCCAAACCAGGGAGGCCTCGGTTCGACACCCTAACCATGCCCAATTTGCTCCATGCCGGCAGGACTCTTCTTCCAGAGCTTCGGCCTCCTCCAGGTGCACGCCCGAGCGCGAACCCCACCTCTCTTTCGGCTCTCAAGAAATACAGACGTAAAACCCGGGGGCTTCAATCGCTCTGCACCAATCAGAATTAATTGTTTTGGCATGACAAGCGTGCTGCCACATCATACCCTTCTGTCCCTGTAGAGCAGGTAGGCGACCGATCCAGAGGCAAATTGGGTTGCCGCCTGACTGCATCCCACAATCCGGATCTGCACAAATGGCAGAAAATTGCAATGATGAGACAGGCAAGACTGGACTTCATATCGATTGGTTACCGAAGAATGTTGCTGGAAGCAGCCTTCACAACTTCCCCAGCTCCCGGACAGTTAAGATGGAATGCCCAAAAAGCCAGACAAAACATACTCGGCCAACCACGATCGTTTTGTTCCATGTCAATCTGTAGGAGTGAAGCACCATTTCCTGTGAGATGGCATGTACTTGTTTCTGAGCGGCAGGCACATGTGAGGTAGAAAGCTGGCTTGGCCACGCCTGGCGGAAGTCAGCAGCGCAACCTCAGCCCTTGCTAAACCACGGAAGTCGTATTTCACTTCGTCAACTTGCATGATCAAGCCACACAAGCGCCAGAAAAAGAACGGACACAACACGCATGCCTCATGACAATCCTGGCCAGTTCGGCTCTCAATGTCCTTGCGGTCCCAATGCCCGTAGTGCCACCTTTGTGATCGAGGCAGGGGGGCTCCCACTTGATCCCTGAGTGGCGGTTGTGTGGCTCGAAAGCTGTTGTATCTGTTTCACAGAGGCTCAAGCATCACTTCAAGAATTTGCCAACCCTTTTACTTCAGGCGCCAGGCCATGTCTCAAACCCATGGATTCGCAATTTGACTGATCCTTGGGGCGCGGCTCTATCCACAGCAGCTTTTCTATGGCGAGGTTGGCGTCTAGCAGCCCGCAAACCTCAGGCAGTTCACTCGCCCAGTGCCCCGTTGACATGATTACACTGAGAAGCCCCACATCTTTTTCTTCGTGGGCTTTCAAGACAAAGAACTGAACACCTCTCGCTTGCAAAGCGCCCCATTGAAAACCCCGCCAAGCGTGGAAGGGGGCAGCCGAGTTGGGAAACAGTTTTCCTCGTGACTAACTGATGACTGTGCAGGTTTGTAAGGCAGCTGAAAGGATTCCTATTCATCTACTGAAGCAATGCACAGTGGGAGATGTTGAGCTCCCTGCCATTGCCATGAGGGCAAAGTAGCCGGAATAGATGCTATCCACCTCTGCACGTTGGCGCAAATGCTATCACGCCTGGTCGCTCATAAACTTGCCAAACGTCCTCAAGCATCTAGCAAGCCGCAATCAACTAAATAACGGAACAATCACCATGCCTGGCTAGCTGTACCTGAATTCTTGCTCAGTGGCTTCTACTGTAAAATCTGGCATTGACAAGAACTTGACAAGAACCTCAGAATCCGAACCCGCGAGCAGCTTGGCTCTCAACTCCAACGGGTAAGAACCGCTTCCGTCCTCGCCCATGCGAGCTGTGATTGCCAGCACCTGGGTCAATACGAGCCTCTGACTTGTGGAGAACGACATATGCAATCAATCCTAAAAACTAACTGGATACACTTAATTTGGTAAGCTGCGCTACCCTGGTCCGCTTGTCAGCTTATTCCGGCCCTGAAAGACATTGTCCCCACAATGATTCTAGGCCACCGACTGCCAACATGCCCCTGGCACCGTCAAGCACCTTTGCATCCTCATCCAAAGCTTGCCCCATGCCTCCCCAAAGTAAAGGCTCTCCAAACGGTGTCTTTTCTAGGAGAGTCCCTTCATCTCGCTCAACTTTCAACCCGCAACCCATGCATGCCTTTTAACATCAGCCATTTATTAAACTGGGAAAATATACGATGCCACCAAACATGAACAGCGGAGCAGCTCTTTCGCCCACAAACACAGCGCGGACGGGGCTGAAATTGGTCTAGCTGGGTTCAAGACATGCCAGTCACCAGCTAGTTTGGCCCAAGGCACTCCAATCGCCAGCACAGCCAACATCAGCAGGGACCCGTGAGCATCCCCGAGGTGCCAGCGCACTGCCAGGAGCATCGCCTGAACAAAGAGCAAAGACAGCTCCCATAGGATTTGGGTTCTGTAGATGGAACCCTCCACATGGGTGGTTACCATAAATCCCCTTTGGCCCTCTGGAAATGATTGGTGCGGGTTTGTGTTTTGCCTCCCAAATTGTTTGGAGAATGAAAAGACCAAAGGTGAATCCCTCTGCGTCCATGTATGGAAGGAGTGGGGGGCCTTTGGCAAGAGGCAAGTCCTGCTTTGCAGCCGCTGAGTGCGCCAAGGTAAAAAGGGCAAGTGCAACATTGACACAAGTCCGATTGCAAAAGCTCGGCTGTGCCGATGTACACTCCCACAAACACGAATGCAAGTCAATAGATCTAAGTGAATCATTTGCCAACCAGAAAAAAGAAAGAAAGAAAGAAAGAAAGAAAGAAAGAACGAAATAATGAAAGACAGAAAGACAGAAAGACAGAAAGAAAGAAAGAAAGAAAGACAAAAAAGACAGAAACAAAGAAATAAAGAAAGAAAGAAAGAAAGACAGACAGAAAGAAAGAAAGACAGAAAGAAAGAAATAAAGAAATACATAACATAAATACATAAATAAGGAAAGACAGACATAAAGAACTAAATAAAGACAGAAAAACAAAGAATAAAGAAAGACAGTAAGACACAAAGAAAGAAAGAAAGACAGAAATGAATAAAGAAAGAAAGAATGAAATGAATAGAGAAAGAAAGAAAGAAAGAAAGAAAGACAGACAGAAAGAAATAAAGAAATAATGAAAGAAAGACAGACAGAAAGAAAGACATCAAGAAGGAAGGACAGAAATAAAGAAATAAAGAAATAAATAAAGACAGAAAAGACAGACAGACAGACAGACAAACAGAAAGAAAGAAAGAAAGAAAGACAGAAAGAAAGACAGACAGACAGAAAGAAAGAAAAAAAGAAAGCAGAAAAAAAAGACAGAAACAAAGAAATAAACAAAGAAGAAAGAAAGAAAGAAAGAAAGAAAGACAGACAGAAAGAAATAAAGAAATAATGAAAGGAAGAAAGACAGAAAGAAAGAGAGACATACCACCCCACAAAACAACACATACACACACACACACACACCCAGGGCCCTTCACAGGCGACGATTGGCCCAAGCCGCTATAACTGCCCCGATCTGCTCCTCCAGTTGGCCCAGCCTGGATCACCAGCAGCACAACGAAGCGCAGTCGCAGCTTCCTGCTTGCAGTGCTGGGTTCACCCTTGAATGACCCTCTGAAACAAACAACTCTGGGGATTGTTGCCCTCTTTTTTCCCTTTAGCGCATCGAAGGTCTGGTCAAGTTTAATCCAGCTATCCACAGGGTTGGCGCTGAGGGCGCTGCAGAGAGACGACTGGCAGCGCCTCGCGAAAACGGAAGTGGACTGTTGGTGGCTTCCCCAAAGGGAACTCCAGTCGAGGTCAGCTTTCACGACTAGGAGGGCAACCAACGCAGCTTTTTTGGGATCCCCGGAATCAACCTGGCAGATTAGCTGGTGCCTTCCAGTGCAGGATCGCCAGCACAAGGCCCCCTATAGAATCCACCAGAATTTACCCAGGGTTTGTCCATCTTGGGTTCCCCACTAAGGGAAACCAACACGAAAGCTTCTCCTCATTTTGAGACAAACCCCAATTTTCACGGCTCAATCCATGAGATGTCTTTCCGAAAGCCTCCTCATCGGCTTCTTCTGCGCTACTCCACATTGAACCTAGGCACTTCATACGATGCGACAGCCAGCGTCAGCGCGAGTGAGCCTAGTGCAGCAAGCAGAGTGAGACAACGGTTTTTTTTCACACTGCTTTCATGGAAGCCACTGGTACGTTCAGCCTGGACGTCTGCACCATACGAGTGCCAAGTAATTCAGGCGCTGAGACCGACGCGGACATGCGCGAGCATGGTCTCCGCACCCCGAGACCGCCTGGCATGTTACCAAGCAACAAAAACAACAATGCCCCCCAGGAGAAACAACCAACACTGGAACAAGGCAAAAGGCGAATGACTGATCAAACAGAATCTGAAACATCAGTCGGCTGGCAGCAGCTAGACCTTGAACAAAGGAGGGCAGCAAAGGTGGAGAGTTTAGGGCTGTACATAGGACACGTCTTTGTTCAACATGCTCAGTGCTGCAGACGTTCAGGAGATGCCTTGTACTCAACTGTGACTGATTTAGCTCTCACACGCACTTGTACGTTCAAAACAAATGCCGGCCTTATGAGCCTCTATGTAGAAAACTTTGGATTTCGGGACTCTTCCAACCAGAATGCTGCTATCAAGCCAAGCCTTCTCCCCGCCGCAGGCGCAGGCCATGCTCGACCCGGCTTGAGCCAGGCTGTTGCGGACGAAACGACGCCGGAGCTTCTGGGCCGTGGTGCTTTTACTTTCAAAAGGCAACAGCAACCCTTCATCGTCCTCAGGCTTCCGCCACACAGCGCTTTGCGGCGCTTCGTGCAAGCGCTTCCTCGTAATCCGCCAAAGGTCGATCTACAACCCTTGAGGAACCCAATATGTCAACGCAGCAGCAAGTCATGCAACATGCCGCATGCAGTGGACTTGGTGATGCCGAAAGGTTTCCCGCTATAAGGACCAGCTCGTGGGCATCTGAGAACCGCCACAAGCACAAGAAGCGCCCAACATGTCGAGCGCTAGCCGCTAGCTTTTCAAGCGCTGAGTTCGCTGATTAACCAGCGAGGGGATAAGTGGAGTCTTTGTCCAGTAAGATGAATCTTTGTAACTCAGCTCTGCGCAGGTGCGCGCATATCGGGCCCAATCAGCCTTCTTTCCAGACCTGATATTCACGGAAGGTCTCAAGCACAGGGATACTAAGCTTGTCCGTGGGATACCATGCTTCCACATCGCCTGGGCCATCTGTTTCCACGCTTCCGCGGCCCATCCCATCGACCAACCGGAGGTCCCGAGGTCCCTAATTCTCGAGGGTTGGCCAAAGATGAGGCCCTCGTTGTGTCTCAAGCAGTTCCTTGGCCCAGAGTCGATTTGGACAACCCTCCTTTGCGCAACGAGCATATCATCAAGCGCGCCTACCTTGAACACACCCAAAAATAGTCCAAAATCTTGGGTCTAAGGATGCCTTCGAATTTGTGATAGCTGCAAGGCCATCACAAGCCACGCGTGCTTATCCTTGTCTTCGCGGCTTTCCAGCGGCAAGACATGAACTCAGCACTCTGCTTGGCCAAAGGCTAGTACTGAAAGCTGCGACAGAATCACAACATTGTGTGTGAGCTGTGACTTTCTGCACCGAAGTCGTCGAAACACGAATTACTCACAACGCCTATTCTGCATGAGAACAAATGAACATGCTCTGCGGAGATTGCCATGACATGATCCACGCCTCAATGTCACCCAAATGATTCCTGCACACAGCTACTCTAAGATTGAGCCGCACGTGCAGCTTGGTGCTGCACGCGCAGAAATTTGCAAATGGAAGCCACTGATCCATTGAGCAGTAGGCTTACCCAAAGGGGGGATCACACGTGCTCCATCGAAGCAGGTCCCAAAAATTTGCTTCACAGTCCCGAGGTTGTCAAACTTGTCAACCCCTTCCTTTGGCCCCGGTGTTCTTGCCTCACGGATCCTCATAGTCTTGTGCTTTCAGGGATGGTCTGACAACCCATTTGATGCGCCGCGCTTCTGTGCCTTGACCGAAGGCAGCGAGTTGGTTCCTTCGGATGTCGTGAGCCGATCCAACTGAGGACCTTGCACTCAGTTGGCGACGGCTCTGATGGAGCCCGCCTAGAGGGAGGGGGTCACCCCGTGCCAGCAAAACGACTGGATGGTTGCCCTACTCTTTTAAGAACCATGGTGTGCATGTGGTGTGCATGCGGTGTGCATGTGGTGCGCATGTGGTGTGCGTGTGCATGCGGTGTGCATGTGGTGTGCATGCGGTGCGCAGGTGGTGTGTATGCGGCGTGCATGTGGTGTGCATGTGGTGTGCATGCGGTGTGCATGCGGTGCGCATGCGGTGTGCATGCGGTGCGCATGTGGTGTGCATGCGGCGCGCGTGTGGTGTGCATGTGGTGTGCATGTGGTGTGCATGGGGTGTGCATGTGGTGCGCAAGTGGTGTGCAAGTGGTGTGCATGTGATGTGCATGTGTTGTGCATGCGGTGTGCATGTGGTGTGCATGCGGTGTGCATGTGGTGTGCATGCGGTGTGCGTGTGGTGTGCATGAGGTGCGCATGCGGTGTGCATGCGGTGTGCGTGCCGTGCGCATGCGGTGCGCATGCGGTGCGCATGCGGTGCGCATGCGGTGCGCATGCGGTGTGCATGCGGTGTGCATGTGGTGTGCATGTGGTGTGCATGTGGTGTGCGTGTGGTGTGCACGCGGTGCGCACGTGGTGTGCATGCGGCGCGCACGTGGCGTGCATGCGGTGTGCATGCGGTGTGCGTGCGGTGCGAAGCGGTGTGCGTGCGGTGTGCGTGTGGTGTGCATGGGGTAGGCATGGGATGTGCATGTGGTGCGCATGCGTTGCGCATGTGGTGTGCATGTGGTGCGCATGGGGTGTGCATGCGATGTGCATGTGGTGTGCATGTGGTGTGCATGTTGTGCGCATGCGGTGCGCATGTGGTGCGCATGTGGTGTGCATGCGGTGTGCATGTGGTGCGCATGCGGTGTGCATGCGGTGTGCATGTGGTGTGCGTGCGGTGTGCATGTGGTGCGCAGGTGGTGTGCGTGTGCATGCGGTGTGCATGTGGTGTGCATGCGGTGCGCAGGTGGTGTGTGTGCGGCGTGCATGTGGTGCGCATGTGGTGTGCGTGCGGTGTGCGTGTGGTGCGCATGCGGTGTGCATGCGGTGTGCATGTGGTGTGCGTGCGGTGTGCATGTGGTGCGCATGTGGTGTGCGTGTGCATGCGGTGTGCATGTGGTGTGCATGCGGTGCGCAGGTGGTGTGTATGCGGCGTGCATGTGGTGTGCATGTGGTGTGCATGCGGTGTGCATGTGGTTTGCACGCGGTGTGCGTGCGGTGTGCATGCGGTGTGCATGTGGTGTGCATGTGGTGCGCATGTGGTGTGCGTGTGCATGCGGTGTGCATGTGGTGTGCATGCGGTGCGCAGGTGATGTGTATGCGGCGTGCATGTGGTGTGCATGTGGTGCGCATGCGGTGTGCATGTGGTTTGCACGCGGTGTGCGTGCGGTGTGCATGCGGTGTGCATGTGGTGTGCATGTGGTGCGCATGTGGCGTGCATGTGGTGTGCATGTTTTCTGGGGGATCCACTCGAACAAAGAGAAGAAGAGCGAAAGGGTGCCAAGCCACCGGGGGGTTGTAGAGTTTGCTTGGTGTTGTAAACTGCACTTCCGTTTGCGTGATCAGTTCATAAGGGTTGCAGGTCGCTTCGTTGTCTGGAAGCAACATGGGCACAGCAGTGCTAAGCAAAATGTTAGACACGTGCTGGCAACTGTGTAGGCGCCTTGCTTGGCGTGTTTGAGGCGAAACATGTGGTGGTAACTGCTCTGGAGGACGCTACTCCCTTTTAGGCAATCATTCCTACAAATAGTGAAGCTGGCGCAATGTGTCTGGCCATTCTATGGACACATGTTTTGAAACAACCACATACACACAGAAACACATATGTGATGTGACCTTTTGCATGTGCATGCGTGATGTGTAATATCTCTTGGACACACGTGTGCCACGACTCACTCGGGTCATATTGGCTGCCTGAACTTTGGACTTTAACAGCAGCCTGTGGCAAAACCTTGGGCAACCACTCTCTCTCTGTCTCTCTCTCTCTTGTTGGAGCATCGTACGGGTATTGACTGGGAACTCTGCCAATGCCAATCTTCGGCTGTGTATTACTCAAACTGCTCAACAAATGACGGGGCGATAGGAGTGGGCTCCAGGTACCCTTCAAAACAACACCCCCCTCCCACAAGGCCAGCCACAAAGCAAAAAAACAAATCCCACCATTCTGCCCAACCTTCCACACTCCAGTCGTTCAGTGGCAGAAAAAGAGAACCTTCACTCTTTAAAAACAAAAACATAAACAACCAATCAATGCACATGTCGATATTTGCCGGAAAACCAGATTCGATATGTTGCGAACATGGGTGGAATCCAGCCCTACACCGAGCACCGCGCGGGCTCCAGGCCGCAGCTGTTGCAGCAGGCGCCCCTCAGCACCTGTGCTGAAGGTTATTCGTTTCAGCAGGTCGCGGCTTGACATCTTGTTTGACAGCTGCGGGTTTTTGGGGGGGACCTACGGTTGAAACCTTGGGGAGGACAATAACAACGCGCATCTTCGGGAAGGTTTGGGGAAGCAAACACTTCAGGTGGGTAAGCCTTTAGTCTGGGAAGCCGAAAGAAAACCGGCATGTTAAATGGAAAGTGGAAAGCAGGTTTAACCACACTTAGTTCACTCCAACACAAAGAATGGAAAAGGACATGACACTGACTGGGCGCCTGAAACTCCTCCCAAAAAGAACCAAAAACAACGACACCACTTCAGCTTCCACTTGGTGGTTGACTTAGAATGGAGTTGTTTCCCATTTTACCCCCAGAAATCCAAATCCAAATCCAACCCACTCCAAAAGGGTCTCACGGGGTCGATTTCTCGGGCCTGGCGCGCCGCGCTAAAGGCGGACCGCGCCACCGTGGCGCTGAAGGCCAGCGGTTTCCTCGTGAACTGAAGCGCTTAGATTGATAGAAAAATCCCAGCCGAATTCGTCCAAAAGGTCCGCAATGAAAGAAGAAACATCTCTATATATGTTTCAGGCCGTGGACCCCCCCCCCCCCTCCTCCCCCCAACGCCCCCCCCCCCGCTGTGGGGTGGTGGGGTGGGGTGGTGGTGGTGGGGTGGTGGGGTGGTGGGGGGTGGGGTGGTGGGGTGGTGGGGTGGTTGGGTGGTGGGGTGGTTGGGTGGTTGGGGTGTGGTTCGGAGTTGGTTTAGGCTTGGTGGGTTGGTTTAGGGTTGGTTCAGGGTTGGTTCAGGGTTGGTTTGCGGTGGGTTTCGGGTGGGTTTGGGGTTTGGGTTGATTTAGGCTTAGGGTTGGGGTTAAGGAGGGGTTGCAGGGTGGTTTGGTTTAGGGTAGGATGTTGCGAGAGGTGCGGGGGTGTTGGTTCACGGGGTGAAAGGGGGACCGAAGCTGCAGGGCTCACACGGTACTGGACAGCATCCCCAGCATTGCCAGCATCATCCCCAAGATGCGGATGATGCGGGGGAGTGGGGGGACCATACCATTGGGGGGGGGGGGGGGACGTGGCCCAGGGACTGGTACATATATGTATACTTGATATGGAATACATGGAATACATGGAATACATTGAATATATTTATATAAACAATATGACCTAAGCAATTGTAGTGGTGCATGTCCGAAACAGACAAAGGTATTTTGCAAGACTTCCCCGTGACACACCACCCCGGGGAAAAAAAACAAACACTCACCTTGAATGAGGCAAACAGGTGATGCGTAAAATCCGCCGACCCCTTCTCCTCAAAGGGGAGGCGCACGGGAAGGGTGGTTGCATGGATTAATCTTTGAGGCAAGCATATGACTACTGGCATCATACGGATGCCCATCATCATCATCATCATAATCGATGTGATCCTTCATCATTCTTATCGTCAACATCATCATCACCATTTCTATATCCTTCAACATCATCATCTCTTATTAGCCGGCACTGGTGATGCCGAGGATGTCATCATCATCTCTTGTTAGGCAGCACTGGTGATGCAAAGGGTGTTATGATGATAGTTGTCATCATAATCATCATCATGATCATCCTTATTATGATGTCATCGCTCTTCTCATCATCATCATGATGATCATCATCATCTCACTCTTATTCTTATTCTTATATGCATTTCAAAAGTGACGTTAGGCCCCATTGGCAATGCAGAGGATGCTACGATGATAGTTATCATCACAGTCCTCATCCTTATCATCACTATCATCATGGTCATCATCATCTCTTGTTTGCCGGCACTGATGATGCCGAGGATGCTACGATGTTATCATCACAGTCCTCATCCTTGTCATCAGTATCATCACGGTCATCACCATCTCTTATTAGGCAGCACTGGCGATGCAAAGGGTGTTACGATGATAGTTATCATCATAATCATCATCATGATCATCCTTATTATGATGTCATCGCTCATGATGATGATCATCATCATCTCATTCTTGTTCTTATTCTTATATGCATTTCAAAAGTAACGTTAGACCCCATTGGCAATGCTACGACGATACTTATCATCACAGTCCTCATCCTCGTCATCACTATCATCATGGTTATCATCATCTCTTATTAGCCGGCACTGGTGATGCCGAGGATGTCATCATCATCTCTTGTTAGGCAGCACTGGTGATGCAAAGGGTGTTATGATGATAGTTGTCATCATAATCATCATCATGATCATCCTTATTATGATGTCATCGCTCTTCTCATCATCATGATGATCATCATCATCTCATTCTTATTCTTATTCTTATATGCATTTCAAAAGTGACGTTAGGCCCCATTGGCAATGCAGAGGATGCTACGATGATAGTTATCATCACAGTCCTCATCCTTATCATCACTATCATTTGAAATGTATATAGAAGAAAGATAGAAGAAAGAGATGATGATGATGATGATCATGATGACAGTGATGAAGGCGATGACTATGATGACAATCATCATGAAGATGATGAGGATTATGATAACTATGATTGTAGCATCTTCTGCATTACCAAAGGTTCCTAACGAAATATGAAGTTATTATTTTATTATTATTTGTCGACTCAGGCTGGTTAAAAGTGTGTGTTTGTCATCAGAGTTTTTGCTCAAGCTGGAGCCAAGAGATGTCATGATAACTATCATCGTAGCATCCTCTGCATTACCAAGGGTGCCTAACGCCACGATTGAAATGTACATGGAAGAAAGATAGAAGAAACAGATGATGATGATGATGATGATGATGATGATGATGATGATGATGACACTCATGATGACGATGATGCAGGCGATGACTATGATGACAATCATCATGGAGATGATAAGGATGATGACTGTTATAACTATCATCGTAGCATCCTCTGCATTACCAAAGCTGTCATGATAACTATCATCGTAGCATCCTCTGCATTACCAAGGATACCTAACGCCACATTTGATGCAAAGGATGATGACTCTTATGACAACTATCATCGTAGCATCCTCTGCATTACCAAAGCTGCGGATGACTGTCATGATAACTATCATCGTAACATCCTCTGCATTACCAAGGATGCCTGACGCCACAATTGAAATGTATATAGAAGTATAGAAGAAAGATAGAAGAAGAGATGATGCGACAATTCATGATGACAATGATGATGACGATGATGAAGACGATGACTATGATGACAATCATCATGAAGATGATAAGGATGATGACTCTTATGATAACTATCATCGTAGCATCCTCTGCATTACCAAAGCTGCGGATGACTGTCATGATAACTATCATCGTAGCATCCTCTGCATTACCAAGGATGCCTAATACCGCATTTGAAATGATAGAAGAATATCATGATGACGATGATGAAGGCGATGACTATGATGACAATCATCATGAAGATGATGAGGATGACCAAAGCTGCGGATGACTGTCATGATCACTATCATCGTAGCATCCTCTGCATTACCAAGGGTGCCTAGCGATGATCATAATCATGACTACGCATCACTGTCGAAACGGCACCTCGCCTCAGATGCCATTTAGGTCAAAAAGAAACCAAAGAAACCAAAACCAAGGGCACTGTTTTGGTTGCTCGAAAACCACAACTAAATCCAGGGGTCGGCGGCGCTGGGCGGCAGCCCTTAAATATGGGGATGCCAGGGGTGTGGTGGACACTCCATGTCGCACATGGTTTGCAGATGGAGGTCTGAATCAGGGCTCAGTGATATGTCACCCACTCGAGTGTTGCACGATTTGAGGGATCAAATCAAACCCTTTGAATGGCAATCGGACTGCAACTACCCATTCAAGGGAGTCCCTACGTATAAGAGGGTCTGCAAATTCAAACAGCCCATGCACCTGTTTGTGGCTCTTTGCCTTTTCCCAAAGTGGTTCACTGCAAATTGGCATCCAGGAAACAAAGGGACCATCGGTCCGTCCCCTTTTGCTCCACTTTACTAGGGTCACGCGGTCGCCTCTTGGCCTCACAAACGACGCCCCTGAAAGAGGGAGGGGGGCCATACCATGAGACCATGGGGTCCCGTTAAGATCGTCCTCCAAAAAAAGAAGCCTTAGGCATATTTGGGCCAGGGGGACGCCCCGTATGGTCTCACAAACATAGCTTTGACACAACCGTGCGGTACGGAGTACTAGTGAAGTTTGCCGATTCAGAAGGACAGTCTCGGCTGAAAACGTCCACTTGCAAGCCTGCTCAATGCTCCTCATTACACTGCTGTAACCGATCAGTTTTGCTGCTCTACCCGCAGTCTGCATTTCTGGGGCAAGCGATGAGGTACCTCAAGAGTAGAGCTCCCCCCTGAATTGCCGTTTGACACACCTTCACAAGGGAACCCTCACAAGACACACACACACACAGACACACACACACACACGTCACATATCCCCTTGCACACCTGTGCTGCGAATGTTCTGGCTCACTGGAGCAGTGGTCTAAACTAAGTTGCGGCCGAAGAAAAACACTATGTTTTGGGAAGGCTTTCGCGGATCTTTCGCGGCAGGACAGATTCCTTTTGCGAGAGGTTTTGATGAGGGAATCAAGTCCGCGTCGGTTTCGCAGATTGAGAAATGTGTTTGAAGCTTGTCTGCGCGTTTGCGCAAAAACGAAAATTACAACTTCTTACCTTCGGGGAAGCGGACGAGCTTGGGCCGATTGAAACTTGATTGGGCAACGCCTGCGGCGAGGCTGTGAAGTTGCAGGGCTTTCGCAGAATTCCGGCTGCGTTTTCGAGTTTTTGGCCAGTGTGTTTCCCACTGTGTGCTTTGGCAAGGGTCTTGCGTAATAGGCAGCTTTTCAGGCGGGCATCCCAAAGGTTCTTTGTCGTTGTTCTAAGCAAGCAAGAGCTTCCACAAACGGATTTGAAGGCTCATGCCATACCTGCCTCCTCGACTTGAATCGAGTGCTTGTTCGTAAGCTTTGACACTTGCAGTTGCTCCATGCTAAGCCCACCTGCCCAAGCGATACTTGCAGTCATGCATGGAAACTTTAACACATAAAAGATCGCGGCCCTTCCGCAAGCATACAGATCACAGGTGCATAAATGATAAACCCCTTTCGCGAAGCTTGCTGGGCGCGTTTGGAGCCTAGGAAAAACAGCGTTTTGAAAACGATATTTCCTCCCGGGTTTTAGAACGTCGCTCACTTGCGCAGCTTGAGCCGGGATCTGCGTAGTTGAAATCACTGTGTGTGCGTGTGTGTGTGTGTGTGCGCGCGCGTCTTTGATTTGAGGCTCCGTGCGCCTTCTCAGGTTGGCTCAAAGGGAAATTTCAAAGGAAGACTGCCATTCTTGAGGTTCCCCCCCCCATTTTTACACATGCCCACCAGCAATGCTTGTGATCACTTGGTGACTTGAAACAGAATCCTTGCGCAAGCCAAAGGTGCCCAAGCTGTGCAAGCGATCCCCTTGCGAGGTGCCCAAGCACCCCCAAAGAAAGTGGGTTCTCAAAGCCAAAAATGGCCGGACAATCTGACTCAAACAGCCGTAGCGCCTGTTTAAATTGGCCTTGGCCGCAAGGAGATCTTGCTTTGCAAAAAAACTTCGTCCAAAAAATCATGACCTCCTTCCTGTTGGCCAGGCCTGTCTGATGTGTCTGAGACTAGCCTCACGGCCCAGCCAGAAACCCACCCAAGCAAGGCCTAGCAGCCGCCCAGCCCAGGCAGGCCCGCCAACCAGACTTGCCCACCCCAACCCAACCAGTGCGTGAGACTACTCGCCTCAGGCCCAGCCCAACCAGCACCCACGCAAGCAAAGCCCGCCCAAACCCGGCCTTTCGGCTGGCTGCATGACTGGTCCTGTGCATCGCCTTGCCCTTGCCTGAGGGATTCCTGCGGGCCCATGACATCAGATGGTCCAACAACGCCAAACCCTGTCCATGCCTGAATCGCCACTTGCTTGCAGTCGAACCACAGACGCTGCGCGCTCGGCTGGGCCGAAGCGGGCAACGCGCAGCATTTACGGGTGTCTTTCTTTGAGGGCACCGCTTTTTTGTATGTTTTTGTTGGAAGCCACAAGTAAAACCGAATTCCAGCAAAACACAAATAATGGAACATCCATTCTGGGAGGTCCGAATCCCCAAACAGCACGAGCAACCCTAATGGCAAAGACGTGCAGCCGGAGCGCGGTTTCGGACGCGGCACCTCCTTGGGGGCGGTGTCTGTGGTGCTGCATTCGGAGAAGGAGCTGCGGCGAGGGAAGAAGTCGCCCCAGGAGGGCAACGACACCCGGATGCCGTCCTACGGCGTTCAGGCTGCAAGCTGCAAGCTGCAAGCTGATGGTTGCTTGGTTGCTTGGTTGCTTGCTTGGTTGCTTGCTTGGTTGCTTGCGTGGTTGAATGCTTGGTTGCTTGGTTGCTTGGTCGCTTGGTCGCTTGGTTGCTTGGTTGCTTGGTTGGTTGATTGCTTGGTTGCTTGGTTGCTTGGTTGCTTGGTTGCTTGGTTGCTTGGTTGCTTGCTTGCTTGGTTGCTTGGTTGCTTGCTTGGTTGCTTGGTTGCTTGGTTGCTTGATTGCTTGGTTGCTTGGTTGCTTGGCTGCTTGGTTGCTTGGTTGGTTGCTTGGCTGCTTGGTTGCTTGGTTGCTTGGTTGCTTGGTTGCTTGCTTGGTTGCTTGGTTGCTTGGTGGCTTGCTTGGTTGCTTGGTTGCTTGCTTGGTTGCTTGGTGGCTTGCTTGGTTGCTTGGTTGCTTGCTTGGTTGCTTGGTTGCTTGCTTGGTTGCTTGGTTGCTTGCTTGGTTGCTTGGTTGCTTGCTTGGTTGCTTGCTTGGTTGCTTGGTTGCTTGCTTGGTTGCTTGGTTGCTTGCTTGGTTGCTGCTTTGGTTGCTTGGTTGCTTGGTTGCTGGTTGCTTGTTTGCTGGATGCTTTGGTTTGCTTGGTTGCGGTTGCTTGGTTGTTGCTTGCTTTATTGCTTGCTTGCTTGCTTGGTTGCTTGGTTGCTTGGTTGCTTGCTTGGTTGCTTGGCTTGCTTGCTTGCTTTGCTTGCTGCTTGGTTGCTTGCTTGGTTTTGCTTGGTTGCTTGGTTGCTTGCTTGGTTGCTTGCTTGCTTGGTTGCTTGCTTGGTTGCTTGGTCGCTTGGTTGCTTGCTTGGTTGCTTGGTTGCTTGGTTGCTTGCTTGGTTACTTGGTTGCTTGGTTGCTTGCTTGCTTGCTTGGTTGCTTGGTTGCTTGGTTGCTTGGTTGCTTGGTTGCTTGGCTGCTTGGTTGCTTGGTTGGTTGCTTGCTTGCTTGCTTGGTTGCTTGGTTGCTTGGTTGCTTGGTTGCTTGATTGCTTGGTTGCTTGGTTGCTTGGCTGCTTGGTTGCTTGGTTGGTTGCTTGGTTGCTTGGTTGCTTGGTTGCTTGGTTGCTTGCTTGGTTGCTTGGTCGCTTGGTTGCTTGCTTGGTTGCTTGGTTGCTTGCTTGGTTGCTTGGTTGCTTGCTTGGTTGCTTGGTTGCTTGCTTGGTTGCTTGGTTGCTTGGTTGCTTGCTTGGTTGCTTGCTTGGTTGCTTGGTTGCTTGCTTGGTTGCTTGGTTGCTTGCTTGGTTGCTTGGTTGCTTGGTTGCTTGGTTGCTTGATTGCTTGGTTGCTTGATTGCTTGGTTGCTTGGTTGCTTGCTTGCTTGCTTGGTTGCTTGGTTGCTTGGTTGCTTGGTTGCTTGGCTTGGTTGCTTGGTTGCTTGGTTTGGTTGCTTGGTTGCTTGGTTGCTTGGTTGCTTGGTTGCTTGGTTGCTTGCTTGGTTGCTTGGTTGCTTGGTTGCTTGGTTGCTTGGTTGCTTGGTTGCTTGGTTGCTTGGTTGCTTGCTTGGTTGCTTGGTTGCTTGGTTGCTTGGTTGCTTGGTTGCTTGCTTGGTTGCTTGGTTGCTTGGTCGCTTGGTTGCTTGCTTTGTTGCTTGGTTGCTTGCTTGGTTGCTTGCTTGGTTGCTTGGTTGCTTGGTCGCTTGCTTTGTTGCTTGGTTGCTTGCTTGGTTGCTTGGTTGCTTGCTTGGTTGCTTGGTTGCTTGCTTGGTTGCTTGGTTGCTTGGTTGCTTGCTTGGTTGCTTGGTTGCTTGGTTGCTTGGTTGCTTGATTGCTTGGTTGCTTGATTGCTTGGTTGCTTGGTTGCTTGCTTGCTTGGTTGCTTGGTTGCTTGGTTGCTTGGTTGCTTGCTTGGTTGCTTGCTTGGTTGCTTGGTTGCTTGGTTGCTTGGTTGCTTGATTGCTTGGTTGCTTGCTTGCTTGCTTGGTTGCTTGGTTGCTTGGTTGCTTGGTTGCTTGGTTGCTTGGTTGCTTGGTTGCTTGCTTGGTTGCTTGGTTGCTTGGTTGCTTGGTTGCTTGCTTGGTTGCTTGGTTGCTTGGTTGCTTGGTTGCTTGCTTGGTTGCTTGGTTGCTTGGTTGCTTGCTTGCTTGGTTGCTTGCTTGCTTGGTTGCTTGGTTGCTCGGTTGGCTGGTTGGTTGTGTATTTGTTTGTTTGATGGTTTGTTTGTTCACTTGTCAGGTTGCAATCTTCCCAATAGTTAATCAAAGGCCGAAAGGCCAATTTTGTGAGCCAGGGTCCAAGAGCTTATGAACAAATCTCAATATTCAAAATTGTGCACTGTAAAACAACCACTATATATAGTTATATAACTCATTGTATACAAGCTCTTATTATGCGATTTGCCCTTCCGAAGCCTTTGCAAACACTGGCAAAAAGGCGGAAAGGCGCTTGTTTGGTCCAAAAATCCATTCGGATTCCGATTCCTCGGCATGGGCCGCGCGAGGTGCCTCTGAGGCGTTGAAGAAGTCCGGCACCTCGCTGGGTCCGCCGCAAATGGGTCGGTCTTTGTATTTAGGGGGGACACCCTTTGGAAGGCTTTTGAAGGGAAACCACAAGGATTTTGAGGCTCTGTGCCCCCTTTTGGAAGGACTTTAAGTTGGAAACCAAATAAAACCCAAACTTCTTTTAAAGTTCCCATGTTTCCCCGAAAATCAGACACATCCGAATTAGTGGCAGGAGCCGCAGGGGCTCCGCCAAAAGGCGTTTCCCATGGGCTTCTCGGGTTCCAGCTCAATCACGGCATCGCTGCAAAATAGAAGGCACACTGGGCTGGAAACAATGTGAACTAATAAACAAGTCGAGTGCACGCAGCGTTCCACAGCTGGCGGTGAGTTGGTGTTGTAAGGTGCCAGCCGGGTACACAATCGGCTCGATCCCACCTGAGATGCGCTACACTCTGCAGAACCACTTTGGTGCCCTGACGATAGCTTGTTTTCGACAGAGGCAGTCGGGAAGAAACAGACTTGGATGTTGCTTCGAATTGGTAGCCATTTTTGCAGCATCTTGAAGGCACCTCGCGCCGAACATATTCCAGATATCACAAGTCGGAACAGCAACCCGAGCCCAAGCAGCAACTTATTCACACCCACACACACGCACACCCACGTGCACATACACAAGACATGCAAACTTTCCCACGCTGGGGCAACCGCTGGTGGTGGCTCTCGGAATCGAGGGTGGCGCGGGCATTGATCAGCTCGGACACCCCGTCTTTGGGGGGGAGAAGCCCGGAGTCCCCAAAAAAACTCGAGCCGAAAGAGGGTCGAGACAAGATTTCGCTGGGTGCAACCAACCAAGCAGAGGGCGACTTTTGGCAATTTCCCCTAGTCACTTAAAAGCACATCATTGGGAAGAGGACTTTCTCAGGAGAGCTCCGTGAACTCCAGAGATGAAGCGCAAGTGCTGCAAAAAAGCACAAGCCGGGCTAGAAGGACTCCTTTGGGACAAGGGCTGATTCCCCAGTTTCACAGACATCTTGCCCAAACCGAACTGGACTTGTTGCTCTGTGCCAAAGAGCTGCCAAGAATCCCTTCTGCTTCAATTGGGTCCTCCAATACGGAGCCCTGCAATGGATGCTTTGAAAGCGGAACCAAACAAAATATCAATGTAACCGGCTTCAGAGGTTCTGCATTTCCGAAAACACCTCCGCAGCCTTCCTAAAAAGTGTTGTATCACCGAAGTTGAGAACTCGGTTTCCCTTTCAGGCGATGGCAGGGACCTCTAGAAACGGGACCCAAGCCGCGCACCTCTCAAGGCACCTCTCAAGGGACCTTCGCGTCTTCACGAGTCGAGGAATCGTCCGGGTCTCGCGTCCGAAAGACGGGCTGCCTTCGCAACCGGCAGCTTTTGCTCGGTTCCAAGATCTCCCAGGTGTGACGTGTCAAGGGGCTGAAAAAACAGCAAAGCCATCTGGGCTTGTTTTTTGGGTTTGGAACCCCAAAATGGATTTAACTGCTTTCCTTTCGTTTCCCTCTAAAACCAACCAAAAAGGGGAACCAACAACAACAAAACACCCATTGGTGATCCCCTTCTGGATTTCAAACATACCCATGCCCTTCTGCTTTTTGTTGAGCAAAGAATATTGGCTATTTAGCACCCAGGCGAGCAACCCGGCTTCCCCCTCCGTTCCACTTTCAAATTTAAATGTTAAACCAAGCAAACAGGGGCCAAAACAGGAAGCCTGGGTGACTTGTTTCAAATAATAGAGTGATTGTGATGACTGCTCTTCCGGATTGCTGCATCCGGCTTCTACAATACGAAGAAAATACCCGTTCCTGTCAGCAAATCCTGCAGTCTGCCATTCGTGTCTGGCAGCTTCTCATTGAAAGGCTTAGGACTAAATAAGGAACGGATTGGCACCTGGGATCTTGGAAACTGGGCTCTAGATCTGCAGCTCCTTAGGAGCGCAAGGTTGGGGCTTGTGAGATTTGGCCCGTGACTTGAAGCCTGGCAACAGGCGCAAAATATGTTGGGCGATTGCCCGCAGCGCGGCCTTCGGCTGCAAACCGCACACCTGCACCTAAGGAATTCCTGGCTGAGGGCATTCAGTCAAGCTTTAGGGGCTGGTCTTCTCCTCTGGTGATTGAGAACCCCTTTATTTACCCCCGGGAGATTGAAAATGTCAACTCTCAGCTTGTCCCTGGAAAGAAGGCAGGGAACCAGTGAAGGTGCTTCGGCGTAGGGAGACCCCGTCTGTGGTGGATGTTCACCGAACATTTGGCGGGGTCCCACATCTCTAGAGACATGCCGCCGGTGTCTTCAGCAGCGCTTGCGCCGCAAAAAAGTTCTGGCCTCAGATGCGCTCGGAGTGGCCAGGAACGCTCAAAGAGTTCAGCCCTGAACGAAATGGTTACCGAATCGGTGCCCAACAAGTTAAAACAAAACAAGTGGCCAAAACGGTAACCTGAACGATGATTGAAGAGGTTGCTTCAGAGGTCACCAACAAACATGTGGGTCGAGGACGAAAAGGTTTCGGAAGGAAGATGGCACAGGGATGACCCACTGCTGGCTTCTTTGTCCACGCCAACCAAGGCAGCTACCACACAGGCAATATCAGGAAGACCCAGATCATCTGCAAGCCATCAGTGAAACTTCTGAGCCTTGCCAGCTTTCTCAATGCAAAACCTTCAAACATTCTGAGGCACCTGTCAACATGCGCTCAGTTGCTTTGCAATCAACTCGCTGAAAATGCTTTGTCACATGGCTGTGGGTCAAAACCCCCGTACCCCCAGTGAACATCCCAATCCCCACTAAAATAGACGAAAATGGGTGCACCTACCCCGAAATGGTACCATTGATTTTGACCCACAGCCACATCGCTGTCTGAGTCGCGAGCAACTAGGAATCAGAGGATCGCCTCCTGCCGAAAAGGAAGTGGTCGGTTTGCCGAGTTTCCCTCGCTGACAGCGGCTTTTTGCAGGAAGGGTCATTGGCGCTGACCCCCGAAGAAGGAGCTCATTGGAATGGAACACGGGGAGAAACAATCGCACGTGTGGCATTGTGACAAGTTATGAAAACTAGGAACCCTTCCAAATGGCTTGCATCATGTGGTCGCTTCTGTTTGAGACGGATTAACTGCCCCCTAGCCCGCTTCGACACACAAACAAACTCACGCAAGCCAAACGCAAACACAAGCACAACCAACAGCACAAGCACAAACCCAAGCACAAGAAACAAACATCAAAATAAAAACAACAAAGACAAATGACAAAACAACACAAGACACACAACGCACAGCGCATAGCACAAAGCACCAAGCACAAACCACAATGCACAACACACACACACAAACAAACAAACAAACACGGAGAGAAACAACAGCAGGGGCACAACCACAACCACAAACACACGTGCAGACTCACGCACGCAGGCGTTGCGCAGTGACACGCACACACACACACATGCACAAACACAGACATAACACACACACACACCCAAACACGGAGAGAGAGAGAGAGAGAGAGAGAGAGAGAGAGAGACAGAGAGAAAGAGAGAGAAAGAAACGGAAACAGACACACACTTCTTCACTCATGTTGTAGTTTGATCTTGCTTTGGTGGACCCAAACGGAAATCACAGTCGCTGAGCACGTCCCGAGTGGCCTGGCAGCCTTGGAGTCAGAGCGCACTTGGAGGGCGGAGCCCACCAGGCCGCTCAGGCCATGCCCTGCGCACATGAGGGTGGCTCGCCTTGTCTAGGGGGACCCCGCAAAATGGATTTAGCGGTTTTCCGCCTGTTTACTTTTTATTTAACGCACACAGCGGTACCCTCAAAGAAAGACACACCCACCCATGTGTCGAAATCGGAGAACCCCTTCCTTTCTCAGATTGGTGTCCTTTTAGCCTCTCTTTAAACCGCTCCAAGAAGGGAGGCCTCAAAAGCACACACACACACACCCTCAAATGAACCGGCTGGGCGTGTCTTTTCTGGAGCAACCCCTTGTTGGTTCTTGCGCAAGGGAAAGCAAAGAAAACTAATTAAAACTTGGTCGTTAATTTCAATGGCTGGCACAAGCTGCAAAAATATTGATGGACAAAAATCCCCAATGTGCATAATGTCCACGAAAGCGCCCCCACTGAAATTCACCCTGCCACGCTTCCTATCCTCCCCTTACCTGAGCTGTGGCCCAACTCAAGTCATATTGAGATTCTGGTCGTTCTGTGAACCACACACACACACACGTGATGTCAAGACAGGTCCCGTCCCGCTTCGCCTTGTGACGGCTCAGAGTTCCCGTTCCGCGGCACCGAGCCACTTCGGCCCACCTCAAAAGCAGCCCTCAGGAACGCTTTTTTTGGGTAGGAATCGCGCCTGTGGAAATGTCCTTCTAAAGGTGGACATCAAACAAATATGATTTGCTTACTTGGGGATTCGTGGCCACAACCACTTTGAAATGCTCCAACGAGCAAATATCGTGTCCATTTGGGTAGAGCCGGCCCTCCGCGTTTTCCAATTTTCATTTCGCGGGCTGCACGAGACTGCAGTTTCCCTTATCAAATACCTTAACCGAACTTGCAATTCAGGTTGGTCCATTGCGAGAGATGTTTGAAATCTTCAAAAGGTTTGACAATCTTTTGGCAGGAACTCTGCACCGCGAATCTTCCACACCACATAAGCAGGATATTCGAGGCATTTTGTCTGGAATATGGTTCGGCTGCTCATTCACAAGTGAGCAAGACCCGAAGAGAAACTGTCTGGGTGCCAAAGCACGTGGCGTTAACGTTAAACTATGTTGTTGCAAGCTTACATGACAGGATGTGAATCGAACCTTAGCCCGGATAGATCTGTACAAAGACAAAGGTTGGGCATCTGCTCTGGTTTGATGTGGTAGGTTTTAGGTGTTGAGGCCTAAGCAACCCTCCGTGCTAAATTGCCAACCAAAGTTGCGTCAAGAGTGGGCAACAAAGCTGGGAGATTCGGTGCAAGGCCGAGAGCGGCCTCGACTCCAGGTAGCTTGATGCTCAGCATTAGTTTCCAGAAGCTATGCAGCAATCAAGCTTGCCTGTGAGCGCTTGTCTGACAGGCTTTCTGGGCATACCACCGTCGCTGGGCTTGTTTCTGGATGCCGGGACCATAGTCCAAAGCGAAACTCGCTTGTACATTCAGGTGATGCTCATGAGACAACAGGGATAAGGGCAACCATGCTCCCCTCCCCACCCACCCACCCACCTCCCCACCCACCTCCCCACCCACCCACCCACCCCCCCGCCCCCGGGGCCTTGGGAGCAATGATCGGGCGCTGGCTGATGAGCTGCTGAAGCTGCTGCTTCAGGCGCGCCTCGGTCCCGGTAACCCAAAAACCCCGAGAGGAATCTCCTTTTCGACCCCCAAAAGTGGCCATCCAAGACGATGCGCGTAACAAGTCTGGTCAAAGTGGAGGCTTGGCCAATCCTGAGCCATTATCCTTTTGAGACACACACGCGCACAACTTCGTGAGTGCGTGCGTGGGAAGGTGCGTGGGAAGATGTGTGTGTGTGTGTGTGTGGTGTGGGTGTGTTTCTCCCAGAAATTATTTTCGCAACTCTCGCATCACAGCTTCACAGTTTGATGCATCCCGGCATGTCTTCTTTGGCTCCCGGCGGCTGGCGCCCGCGAGGAGGTCGTCGGGTTCCGCACCCTACCTGGCGACGATCAGGCACGGCCACACCGCGCGACAGAATGCTGGTGCAAAAGTTTTGCCTGGTCTGCCGGTTTTGAGCTAAGATTTGTTCGTTGAATCATTGCTTGAAGTGCCATTATCCCTCAAAAATCACGACCGAAGCTCACTGAAGATTGGCAACCCAGGGGCTTGATGCGTGACTCGGTGGAAAACTTGAGCAGAGAGATTCACGTGTTGAGATACATACGATTCATCATCAACACCTGGAACGCAAACCGTGTATATAATTAGACAATCAACAGGGTGGATATCCGCAGCAACTTATTCATGCTTGTGAATGTTTCGCTAACCTTCTCTCACATTTCTGATTCAGCCTCACCTTTGAGAATAGCCGACGCCCCAAAGCCCAGGCGCCTTGCGCGCTCATGCTTTGGCTTGGCACGGCCCCCGGCAACGCGGGCGTTTCGCCTGGCAAACCCCCACGATTTGGTTTGAGATCTTTGTCGGGTTCGGGCTCAAGGCAACCCAAAAATCCCCAGTCGCATCCCCAGGCCGCCAAGTCAGGCTGTCCGTGACGAATCAGTCAACGCGGTCTGTAGCTTCTTTGACGCTCGCTTGTGTTCGCTTGTTGGCCATGCAACGCTTACAGGACCACAAGACTCGGAAAAACATGGGCGGGCAGTTGAGAGTGGCCATAATACGGTCGTGCCCCTCCGGGGTTCAAGCATTGAGCGTGGATGTTTGTGTGTCAAAAAAGGGGGACCTCCAAAAATGTCTTTAACCACCCCAAAACAGTACCCTCAAAAACGCAAACCCTGAAAGGAATTCAGGACCTGTGTGTGGCAACGTAAACTTTGTCACACACGCGCACACGCGCACACACAAACACACACACACACAGAGACACACAAACAAACACAAACACACAGGCACACACACACACAGACACACAGACACACATACACACAAACACAACAGACACACACACACAGATACACAGACACACAAACACACAGACACACAGACACACACACAGACAAATATACAGACACACACACAGACACACAGACAGACAGACACACACACACAGATAAACAAAGACACACAGACACACAGACACACAGACACACACACACACACAGACACACAGACACACAAACACACACACACACACAGACACACACACACAAACACAAACACAAGCCCAAACACACACACAAACGCAAACACACACACACACACACAACCGCAAACACGCAGACAAACACACACACACACAAACGCAAACACACACACAACCGCAAACACGCAGACAAACAAACACACACAGAACTGCCCCGGCCAGTGCCTGAGTAGACGGGAGACTCGCCTCAGCTTTCGGGTTGAAGCCAAGCTCGAATTTATTCATCGTTCTTGGGCGTACTTGGGTGTCTGATGATGCGCAAGGCCTCCAATTCCAGAACTTCCCCTTGCGCTTGGTCGAGGGTGCCCCTCAGTTGTCAGTTCGTCCAGCACTCACCTCCTTGGTTTGACAAGTTCCAGTGCAGGTCGGGAGCCCAACTAAACGGATGTGTCACGACAAGCAAAGCGGCAAAGAGAACTCTGCCTTTTGGTGCACGTTCAAGGCTCCCTCAGAGTGACAAAATCGCTGAACGCCAAATCCAAGTTGCTGTTGGGACTGTCCAACACCACCACTTGGACTCCTACCTTAAAGCATGTTCCAGGTGTCACACTGCATGCCTGTCCAATGCAACTCGCTGTTCCTGCGCTGTAGAACTGGCAATACTAAACAGAGCAACGCCGCAAGAAAAGAACGTGGATTTCATCAATCCTCACAAGGCAACCCCCCAAACTTTTGGAGATTGCCTGAAATCACCTCTCAACCCCCCAGCTTTGTAAGATGCCCAGCCCCCCCTTCCCTCCCCCCCTTTTCGCCGCGCCACGGGGGTCTCGATCTCGCTCTTTGACCTCCTTCTCTCGAGGCTCTCGAACCTGAGCACGAAATCACCGTCACCTTGCTACTGTTGTGGACTCCTTGATCACCTCAAAAATTGCCAACACCTCCACTTCCAAGAGTCCCTTATCAGCAAACAAATGGCTGTGGGTCAAAACCAATGCTTCCATTTTTGGGGTCGGTGCAACACCAATTTTTGTCGATTTTAATGGGGATTGGGACGTTCACTGGGGGTACCGGATTTTGACCCATGGCCAAATGGCCAAAACGCCCAACCGCATTGGTCACGCCTCCCGGGACTCCCGTTCCACGCCGCAGCCCTCCAGCAAGACGCCCGCCAGTGCGTCGTGGGCGCCCTGTCGGATTGGATCGGATTGGGGTTTGCCGCTAGGCGCATCGGTCTTTGTCAGAGGGTAAAGGAACTGAAAGGCAACCAACCATTCTGGCGGCTCCCCTAACAAAAAGACACCCTCTGCCGGACCCCCCCCCCCCCGCCAGACAAAACATGGGCAGTCTCTTGGTTGGTTGGCTCTCTGGTTGGCTGGTTGGTGGGAAGGTTGGTTGCATCACCGACCTCACTCGGACCTAGGGTCGTGGTGGCAGTGGAGAGGTGTTCGGGTGAGATCTCAATGAGGGCCGGTCTTGGCTACTGCAAAAATGCACCGCACCTAGCGCAAATCAGCCCAAGCCAACCTTAAGCCCACCTTCACCACGGAGCTGTTCCAGTCCTCGTCATGACATAACTTGATTGGGAAACTTCTCCAATTTGCGTCTGTGACAAAACAGTGACATCCCTTTGTTCACAGGGATGCGGCTGCCCAACCAACCAACCCACCAACCCACCAACGCACCAACCATCCAACCAACCAGCCAGCCAGCCAACCAAACAACCAGCCACCTGACCTGGGTTAAGCCCCGGGCAGGCGAAAAAAGAAGCACCAGTTCCGGAAGATGGAGGAAGACAGAAAGGTACAGGCAGCGTGCAAAGTCTCAAGCCGGTGTGTTCATTGCTGCCCTCATGGTGCGAATGTTCAGAATGCCTCGAAACGTTCACATGGGAGTCAAAGCATGAATCCCCGAAGGCCCCTTGCGCCTGGGGCATTTCCCTGGGTGAATCGTCAGCCTTAGGCGCCAAAGCAGTCCAGTTGCATTTAGCAAACTTGAACCATTGATTTATCAGGATGCTGATGCTTGGGATGTTTTACAGGGAATCAACATGATGTCAGTGCCAGGTGGATGTGTCTTTTACGAAGGCACCTGTTTGCCTTGGTTTGATTGATTGGACATCACAAGGACAACTGCCCACTTTAGATGTTCCCTCGCTTTAGACACTCGCCTTAGCCCTAGTGCAACAGTCTCACACTGCCTGATTGCATCACAAATGCTCGAAAGGGCAATCTCAAACGACCATTGATGGACCCGCTGACCTGTTTGGAATCACTTTGGCCGGGCAACTACACTGTTGATAGCTGAGCTTTTTCCACTTCCCGTTTTGTGAACGCGGTCCCAAACGCGGCATTCGACTGTCCAGCCGGCTTCTCAGCACTGTAGTGTTCAACACCCACCTGCACAGGTCCTCTGTAGCCTGCTGCTCACAACCAACGTGGCACAATGATCTGTCCGTATCATTCGACATCTATGATAGGGCATTTGACATGTGAGGTCGTTTCAGTTGATCGCCAATCAAGCCGTTCATCCCGAACAAACAGAGACAAGCAGGTCACATCACAGAAACACACAGGCTGCAATAAAATATGAAGTTCATGAAATAACGTCCTGATGAACTGAACACGAGTCATCTAAAAAGAAGGAAACTATAGGGAACTCCGAGAAGACAATCGGTTCAACCCGTCTTCATTGGTGGGGCACTTACGTGGGGGGCCCTGATTTACCAGTCAAGCCCATTCCTCAGTGCAACCAAATGGACAAATACGTCAAGTAACTAAGCACAAAACAAACACGACCTCAAACAAATACGCGGCGCCATTGACCTTTGGTTTTGGAAAATCTGAGCGCCGCGCCAAGGGAAATCCGCGGGCGCCGGCCGCGGCCGTCCCGGCACCGGCATTTGCAGCGCCTAGTGCAACCAAACAGTTGGTGCAAAAGAACAAAGGATCGTTTTGCTGCCGGCCCCTACCAATCGGTTGGTTGCACTAAGAACCACTGGGTACACGGAAAGTGCATTGAGCCTTGAGAAATGGGCTTGGGGGGGAAATCCGTCCCTTTCGCAAAAGGGAAAGCATGGCCTTTTTCCCCCTCTTTGCTTTATTCACCTCCTGTGTCCAAACTACTGGACACAACAGCTTCCAGTCAACTTTGTTCCACGCAGCTACTTTGTTCAGTTGTGAAACGCTCAGACCTACTCCACTTGGCTGTAAAATTAACATTGACCAAACGGCTAAGTGTTTCTACGTGGACAAACCACTCTTAACTAGGGCGCCAGAAAAAGGACAGCGCTAGAAACAGCAAAGATGCATCTGTCCAGGCTCTGGTACATAATTTGACTTGCAGCTGCCTGGTTTGAGGACTTGATGCTGAGTGCCAACTGGCTGCTTCAAGCTCTGAACGCAATGTATATCGGTTGCTGGCAAGCGTAGGCTCAGATTAGACCTTAGCAGTAGCCCCGTGAAACAACGTGTCCTAGATTGAGGATTGGGGATGTGCAGCTCCGGTGAACGTGCAAGTATCTAACTAGATACTATGTCTACGAGGACTTTGTCCTGTAGCCTGCGCAATGTCACGGTCGCATCAGTTTACTTGTCTTAGCTCGTCCGTCGAAAAAGCGGTGTTCTTGGTGGTGCTTTTGTGGTAGGAACGATCGAATCAAACCTATGGACGCGGACGGGATAATTCCACCGTGGAAACAAAGCTCAAAAGAGCCGGGCAAACCGGCAAACCCTCAACGTCCTCGGGCTGATTGAAGCGCAGCGCAATCTACTTTTAGCCAACGCAAAGCTATTTTCTTTGCTAAAACGGCCGCGATGATGGCGGCGTCGACCAATATAGTGCACGGAGCAGCCCTTCAAATTGTTCGTGCTCTGTGTGCTGCCGAACGGGGCCCCGCCGATCCGTTCTGCGCATCCCTGAACCATTGTGGACCCTCATGAAACACTTCCGCACAACCCTCGCAGAACTCTCGCAGAACCCGGAACCCTCGCAGAACCTTCACGGAACCCTCCTTGGACCGCCCATGAACCCTCGCGGAACTCTCGCGGAACCCTTGCGGAATCCTCACTGAACACCTCACGGAACTCTTGCGCAACCCTCGCGCAACCCGCGCGGAACTCTTGCGGGACTCTTGTCAGAACCGCCCTGTGCGTTCCCAGGAGCCCTCGCCCTGGCAGAACTCTCGCATAACCCTCGCGGAACCGGCTGTCTTGTCTGCATTTTTCGCAAATGTGCGAACCGGTCTCAAGTTGGGTCCCGGAGTGGAAACCAGAAGGAACAACCGCCTTGTGCAGGTAAAGAATCTGGAACATGTTAAAGCCAATCGTGACTCAGTAGCAGCTGAAGCTGGGTTTTCAAGTTGAATACTCGAACCCCAGATGTTGAACGTGGCAATAATAGTCCACTGTGGGAAGAACCTCGTTTAAACATGGAACCTCCAAACGTGGTTGGTTTGCTGTGGGCCGCAGCGTTCCTTCACCCATTTTAACGCATTGCAAAGTAGGATTCCAAACATCCGCACTTCGCTTCTGTTTTCTACTTGCTGTCAATGGCTACGACGCGCCGCCTACCACGTTTTGTGGTGGCTCCTTGGCCCTTCCGGAACGTTATGTCTGAAAATAGTTCGCCAAGAAAGGATAGATGTCCCACCAGCCATGACACAACTGACACACGCCAACTCTCAAAATGCAGCCGCGCCTGGCAAGCAAACAGTCCTTTGAAACAGTCCAGGCTTGTGTCTATGCCACCCTCTGGTCATAGGCGCTATCTGCAGGGCTCTTCTCGCACGCCCACAGCCAAGGAACTCAGCATGTCACAACACAACGGGGCATCATCTATGGGCCACAAGCCAGAACTGCGGCGCATCTCTGGCTTTGCATTTCGGACACTGCACGAGCGCCTTGAGCTGTCATTGGGCAAATGTCAAATGTTGTACAGAGATTGAGCCAATGACTCTACCTGCTTGGACCACGCGCAAACACAGCGGCGCGACTGGCAACAAAGTGGCAGCCGGCAACGTCTGAACCAAGGCTTTGCATGCGGCCTGCAGTAGACGTGTTGCCGAAAATGCGAAACGCCAACGACCGGCCAGCAACACGAAGCTCATTGATCAAGCCATCGACAGCAGCAAGCTGATCACGATAACTAACATGGGACAATGTCTCGGCTTGAAGTCGCTTCAGATAGCACAAACAGCGCACGCTGACTAGCTCCTGCGCTCCAAACACCCGTGCGGCGCCAGCCGCCACGCTTGCAAACAACAGCCAAACGGCCGCCAGCGCTGAATACACTGAGGGTAGGTAGCAGGGTTCGCGCACAGCTTAGGCTGTCAAGAACACTCAGTTGTGCATAACGCGCAAGCTGGCCACAGGCAAGTGCACTGCGCGGGCTTGGAACCTGCTGCGCAGGGAGTTGCCTGCCAAACATGTGAAATATCCACAATATGAAGCTCACTGATCAAGTTATCCACAGCAGGAAACTCGCCTGGAATTACGGAAAGCTGTCTTGGCTTGAACTCGTTGCCAAAAGCACAAACAGGACACACTGATCACCTCCGGCACTGCAGACACCCGGGCCGCGCCAGCTGCCTTGCTTGCAAATACACGCGGAGCGGCCACCAACACTGAATCCACGCAGGGTAGGAAGCGCAAGGCTTGCGCTGTCACGGGCAATCAGTTGGGCCTACCAAGACCACGGAGGAACACTGCACGGGTGCGCAGCCTGCTGTGAACGGACTGTTGCCAAACATGTAGACTGTTACCCGTATAAAGCTCATTGATCAAGCTGTCGACAGCGGCAAAATCACATGGCATTACGGAAAGATGTCTTGGTTTGAAGGCGTTTCCAGAAGCACAAACAGGGCACACTGATCACCTCCTGCACTGCAAACACCTGGGCGGCGCCAGCTGCCTTGCTTGCACATGAACACGGAACGGCCACCAAGACTGAACACACGCAGGGTAGGAAGCAGGCTCCGCGAAAGCCTTGGGCTGTCACGGAAAATCAGTGGACCCTAAAATGAAAGCTGCCGGCAAGAAAGCAGACTGCTTGAGCATGCAGCCTGCTGTGCACTGAGAGTTGCCAAACATGTGAAACGCCAACCGTATGAAGCTCGTTGATCAAGCCATCGACAGCAGAAAACTCACCTGGTATTACAGAACGATATCTTGGCTTGAAGTTGGTTCCAATGGCAAAAACAGGGCACACTGATCACCGCCTGCACTGCAGACACCCGGGCGGCGCCAGCTGCCATGCTTGCACATGAGCGGAAGCAGGCCTTGTCACTCCTCTTGCTTGCAAAGGTTGCAAATTATTGGCAGGCCTTGCCTGCACGGAGTGCCAAGGGTGCAAGTTGGATTTGAGCGAGTCATTGCAAAAAGTTGTGCACTTCCCCCATGGGCCCCATCGGGGCATAGAATGCCCTTTGCGGTTGTTTTGGGAAAACCTGTGTGCGCTTATGTCGGCTCTTGAACATGCAGTCCAAACAGCCACCAACGCCAAATGTATGCAGGGTTCGCCCAAAGCTTGACCAGTCAGGCGCCATCAGATGGGCTTCAAGAGAAAGATGACAAAGCAAGAGTTCTGGGGCGAGCATGGACAATTCTGCGCAGGGATTGCGCAGGAAGTGTTGCCTCGCCTGTTCCACATCTCGGGGAAGGTCTGAAAGGAAACCAGACCCGGAGGTGCCTTCGTTCCTATTTGTTTGGTCTACTTTTGTCCCTTCAAGTCAAGCAGTCAAAACGTGGCTAGTCTTTGGTGTTTGAACTTGCAAACAGTCAGACCCATTGCTCACCGAGAAGGAGCCTGTTTTACTCAGACTCCAGTGGTTTTTTCCCTTCAAATTGGTGGTGTTTTACAGCCACCAACTGTCAAAATGCACGTGCGCCTGTCCTTTCAAGCTATCAAGGGATACTATCTTCGATTTAGTCCGAAGTGCATCGAGAGTACTTCTGCTTCACAGTCATTGCCTGATGTTAATATTGCACTTTACTGCCTACAACAGCCTGTGGGCAGTGGCCGTTGCTCAGATGGACTTCCGAAGCACGGGGCATTTCCTGCAAGCGGGCCGTGGAGGGCCATGGAGCTTCAGGCCAGCCTCTTCGAGCACGAGGAGATCGGTCGGGGGGGCCGGCCTGAGCAGGTAGGTTCGGGCTGATTCTGCAAGAGGTTGTGTGGAACCCGAAGAATATTTTCATCTGGTGAGCTTCGTTGCAGCTTTTCTTGGTCAAAAGAGTTTGGAGGGTGTGTTTTTGTCCGTTTCTGTGAATGGTTTGGTTGAAACACGGCAGGAGCAGAGTTGTTTTGATCGGAACAGCCACAAACATGGCGGACTGGTGCAATGTTGAGTCAGAGTCCAGCCACCTCAGATGTTCCCATAGGTGTCCTTTTTGGCTGTTTTGCTTAAAACATATCCGTGGAACACATAATGCAGAACCTACAACAAGAATAAATTCAGGACCAAGTGCCTGTCTATGCTACCCTGGTCTGGTTACAGGCGATGGCAGAGTCCGGGAACAGCTTGTGTTCAAGTTCTATTCGCCAGCCGAAGAAAATGATGCGGGCAGATTACTTCCCCATGCGGCGCCGACCGCCAGACATGCAAGCGCATCACAAACGGCATTTGGCAGCAGACTAAGCGCTGCCTTGGCAAAAGCCTGTTACGCTCATTGATTGAGAGTGTGAGCCGTGAACGCAATTGCCCTGTCTCACATTCGATGGCAACACTAAGAGGCACGGTCTGGCTACTTGAAGAGGTGTCGGTGCGGTCGTGGCATGTTTAGGCACAGTCCTGCCAGCATCGAGTCAACGCCGTAACACTCAAATATTGGGGCGGACTTGGACGCAAAGCCACTTGCAGGATCAAAGCTCAGTTTCGGGGCCAATGTTTTCTGAAACCGTGTTGCCATCGTAAGCAGGCGATCGGACTCACCTGCTTGTGTGGCCCGTGTTGAAGCAGAGTCCTGCCAGTTTCGGACGGCTTCGCCGGGACAAACATGGCATTTGCCTGCGCGGAGAGAAAAGGGTGCAAGTTGGATTTGTCTTCTCGCTTGCAAGTCAAAACAGCCACCAACACCGAATAAGGAGAAAGATTGGAGAACAAGATCGCTGGAGCGGGCATGGAACCTGCTGGGTGTGTTTATATGTTGTTTTTCCTCCAAACTGATTCCAACTGGAGAGGCGGGTGAACGAAAGCTAGCCTAGCCAGCCCAACGACGACATGTACGACTCAGGTGTTGCTAGGATGCTAGGACTAGAAATGTCTAGAAAGACTGGTTCCCCAGCTGCAAACATGTGGACGAGATTATGGGGAATATGCGCGTGCCGGGGGCGGCACAGGGGGAGTCGAGCCCCTGCGCAAGTGGGGGGAGGCGGGTTGGTAAGGATTCGGTCTTGCGAATCAGGCTTTTTAGAGCCCCCGCCCCGCCCCCCCAATCCCTGATTAAATCAGGCATCGTGGGAAGCTCAGCCCTAAAAGAAGTTAAAGCTTAGAGAACTGCATAATTCTATGCAGGATTGCAGGAGAAGTGACCGGCCTCCGAAACCACAGCAGCGACAGTAACCCAGCTGTGTGGAAAAAGCGAACGGAACATTGTAGGGTTCCTCCCCCCCGGTATCGAATTTTGTAGTTTTGCTACCTACCTTACTCTTCGGCCGAGTATTAGTATGGACATATAGCACGTTTCAACGAGAGCGAGCCTTGCACACATCACTTTCCTCTGGCTGCACAGCTTGGCCAGTCAGCTGCGTCGTGTTCAAGTTCTTTTCGCTGGCCAAGGAATCCAAGGAATACGACGCGGGCAGATCACCTCCTGCCCTGCAAACATAAAGGCATCACAAATGAGCCGTGCCTTTCGCGGCGCTTTCGCAACGGACTTATTGAAACACACCCTTTGGACTGCATGAACTCAGAAGCAGCAGGTTCCTTTTGACGATGGCCATTGGCCTTTCTGCAAAGTGATTTCCTAGCAGGTTCCTTTTGACGATGGCCATTGGCCTTTCTGCAAAGTGATTTCCACAAACAGGAGCGCGCCGCAAATGTAAGACTGTGCAACACAACTCCCGCCTCAACATGCAGGCTTTCGCGGGGCTTTCGCGGCGGGACCTTTTTTAGGCACTTTCATGACAAGCTTTCGCAAAATGTTGCGGCCTGCGTTTTGGCTTTCGCAGGGGGTATGATCTATAGGACATTTATGGAACTTCTCAAATGGCCTTTAGCAGCAGACTCACCGCGTGCAAAAGCGCTGCCTGGGCATGAAACCCTTTGTGCATGGAGCACGAAGCTCATTGCTTGAGCGTCTAGCCGTGAATGCAATTGCGATGACAACGCTACGTGAGGCACGCGCTGGCTACTTGCAGCGATACGGGTGTCTGTGCGTCTGTGCGGCTCGTGCCATGTTTCAGCACAGTCCTGCCAGCATCAGGCTTGGCCAGCTGACTAAAAGGCAATGCCGCAATGCTCACATGTTGGGACAGGCTTGGACGCAAGGCCTCGATGTTGCAGCATCAAAGCTCAGTTCTGGGCCCAGGTCCAATGTTTCTGCAACCGCGGGGCCAGCACAAGCAGGGCAAAGAGACAAACGTGCTGCGACCATATTACCAACCAGAATGAAATAGGCTAAGGTTTAGGTTTGCCTGTTTGGACATTTTCACGGACAGCCATCTCCCAAACGTGCAAGAGGGCAGCTTTGGGAACAGCAGCGCGTAGTGGTTCTAAGTTCCCCTTGAGCCAGCAGCAGCAATACTCATTCCACCAGAGACCTTCAGAAGCCCAAAGCTGGTTCAATCCATTCAGCAGGGTGGAACAGTTTGCTTAGACCCTCCAACCAATCTCAAACAGGGGGAACACCCAAGAAATGGTTGGCAAACTTCCATTTTAGAGGTAGTTGAGAGTTAAAATTGCCCTTGTTTCACCCTAGACCGTGCCGACAAGAATTTGAACAAACTCTACCATCATTTGCAAACCGGAAGGATTATACCAGTGCAGGCCCAAAACAACATTCACATGGAGTTTGCAATGTCCTGAACAGCTCCCAACAGGAATCACTTCGAAAGACACACTCTTGCGCGCCGACAATGTACTCGCTTGTGCCAAAAATGAACACTCTTCTGCGCCGACAATGAGCATGCTTACGCGCCAACAATGGACATTTTGTGCGCCAACAGCAACCACAGGCTTGAGCCAAATTGACGGCCAGGATTGCTCATGAGTGGAATGTGAATCAAGCACAGAACGAACCTCCCCATTCCCCCGCGCCTCCCTTGTACCCGGCCAACTTCTGGGGCACCGCCCCACTGGCGGAGGTCGGCACCGGCGCCGGTGCTCCGGCTTGGGGATCTGGCGAGGCACGAGACTGGAGATTTGGGGCCACGGGGAGAGGGCCTTCGGGCAACGCAGGCCCAACAAATCAATGGGTGTCAGTGCGAATTTTAAGTTGACCCCTGATTGCTGTCCACCCCTTTAGGACCTTTTGTTGGGACGGGATTCCTCATTAAGCATCATGGCAACATGGCAGACCACCCGCTGGAGCATGGGGAACTTGGCCCAAAGAAACCCAACCTAACCCTAAGCTCGAAAACTGGGTCTCTGGGGCTCCAATGGGGAAGCCAGGCAACTTCCAGAAATCAAATCGGAAATCATTGTGTATATGCGGTTCTGTTGAGAAACGGAGATCAAATGAGCGCTCAAAAGAAAAGCGCATGCCACTGAACATCTCAGCATGCCCAGAACATCACTTGAGGCTCACTTGTTCTGGCTTAAGATTGTGCGACCTTGCGTGTTTGCCACCCCTTATCAGCATTGCATATGTGGGGCATCAACGCTAGTTGGTTGACTTTACTTGGGCATCAAATGAGCTATGGGTTGGTGGCAAGTCGCCTTTGCTTCAAAGTGCATGACCTAGCACACCCCTGCCAAAGATCTAAAGATCAGAGCAGGCAGCATTATCTTGGCGAAGCGTGTGATAGCCATTGGCAGGTCGTGCAACAAACACCTACCGCCAAAAGGGTGAAAGGAAAGGAACAAGATGGCGGAGTTTCCAAAAGATACGGCCGTGAATTTTAATGGGGAACCCCCTGACTAGTTGTTGGTGGAACTTAAATCGCCACCAAATGACTCCGCCGAAGGGGCCCCCAATTGAAGTCCACACCCATATGGTAATTACAAATTCACTCATCTCTCCTTTCTTGCTCCTTCGTACGCTCGCTTCGCCGGGAGAGGAGAAGAGAAGGGAGGTGGAGAGACGCAACCGTGGGAACTCTCGCGAACCCACATCTCTATTTCATTATCTTGATGCGTGCCCATGTGACGACCAAGTGCCAGAAAGGGCACTGAGAGATGAGGAAAAGAGACAAATATGATTTTCAAATTCCCTGAGGAACCCAGGCGAATCTTCATGTCCCTTTTCTTTCCCTGCATTTATTAGTTTTGTCGTACTGTAACTCTATCTATATTTCTATGTACACAAATATATATATATATATACATACACATGTTGGGTACTTGTATCCGTTTCTCATTTATGTTCTGTTGAAAAGTTCAATCATCTGTCTTTTTGAATAAACACATGGCATTGTCCTGTTCATATTATTGCCATGGGATTTCAGGCTTCTCTTTCCATGAGCGCGGCAGGCTGGTAAAGATGGAGAGAGGAATAGGATTCTGATGGAGTTTTCCTGGGTACGGCATAACCGGCTTCCATCTTGGAATCTGATACTGGAGAATAGTAAAGCTTGGAAAGGAACGGAGAATCTGTTGGACCTCAGAGGCATTTCCGTTCCTCGCGCCTTTTGACCTCCAATCTTCCTTTTGGTTTATTCCTGATGTTTTATGAACCCTAAAACCATGTTGGGGGAGGAAGCACGGGATTCTCACAGTTCTGGGCGTCGCGCTGTAACGCACCTGCCGCGCCGGCGGCAGAGGGGACGCCTTCTCCTTCTCTGCCTCGCCAGCGGCCGCTGCTGTCGGCCGACCGCTTCTCCCCAAGTCTCCGATTAAAACCGGGAAGCAAGCTGTACCCAAGTCTTCGAAACCAAAACAAAGAACACCACAAGTCGTTCAATGTCGGAAGCAGAAAACTATATGGTGCTCAGGGAATGAGGAGATGAACCCAGGGATTCCCTAGGAAACCAACAGTTGGATGGTTTGTAAGGGTCATTCCCGCATTGACTGAGCACCAGCGAACTATGGCTGAAACACGAAGTAACACACCTGATCCGAGTTCCTCCACTCACTTACTTCGGACGGCCACCCCCCTCTCGAGAGCGCGGCCAACATGATCCAAGTTGTACTGTTCCTGGTATGAGGCCCTGGGGGATCGACCGGGACACTATAGAAGTCAGCCGTTGGTTTTGCAAACAGCCAGGATTCTTCCAAACTGAGGAGCTGTTGTCTGAAAATATAAGGTTGAACTTATCAGTGCGTGGGTACGGTTTGTTCACCTGTGTTACACTGCTGGTTGTCATGTTTCTCGCCTCGCCCGGCAGTGAAGGGCCCAGGCTCTGAAAAGAGGGTCTGATGCTTTGGAGATCAACTGGAAGAAAACAAACGAGTCCTTACAAAGAGGCGAAAGCCAAGCGGGCACTGTTTGAGACTGCAAGTTGAAAACCTTGCTGCACGCCAAGCAGACATGTTTACCGTGAGCAAGGGATCAGGAGAGAGATTTTGGAAAGCAACGAGCAATTGAAGTAAGAAAGCAAGAACACGCGCCATCATGTTTGCCGTAGACGAGCATCACAGGGAACGGCGAAGTTCCTGCGGTCTCAGATCCTGAACAACAAAGAGGTGGAACGAAACAGCCCATGACAGAATTGAGAGGTCACACATACATACGATAATGTATCTTGTTCAGTAGTGAACGCGTGGATTCTTGTTGATGCGTCCCCCATGTCATGCACAGATCACCATATTTGATAGACTGAATACAGTGGACCTCCTGAGTAAGCACATTCATCGTAGGAGGGCGGTGATCTCGGCCAAAAAAACTGTGCAAACCGACGCATCTCCACGTCCAATTTACACATACTTCGCCGCCAAAGAAGCTGACTTCAATTTTAGCCTTCCAACAGGTAGAGTTTAAAATATGCTCTCTTGCCGTGGCCAAAAAAACAAAAACATCCAAGGCAATGTTTGAACCACCCACAGCCCAGATTTACCCTGCCAAAGAATCACGAAAGTCAGAGGGTTGGCCAAGGAAATCAACGTCTACACGGTTAGGGGGCTTACGACCACTAACCACGTGGCTACTAATCATTATATATCATGGTAACGGGTAACTGGCCAAATAATGAATACTAGATGCTTACTAACTCCTGACCAACCAGACATCTCTTTCTCTCGGTCACCTCACTCATCCTATCACCTCACCTCCATTCCATTCCGTCTATTCATTAGGGAATGGAGGAGGTACAATGGACAAGTTGTCTCCATCAAGGATTTTACAGATAACCGTCTATAACCAAGAATTCTTGAATCACAGGCAATCTCGCTCCATCCATTCTAACCTTAATATCAGACCGTCTTATCTTTCCAGGTCTTTCTCTTTACATCTCTTCTTATCTTTGTTCATGAGATTTCCTATGGCTACAGAAAGAACTAATCAACTAATAAAAAAGAAAGAGATAGAAAGATAAGAAGATAATAATAAAGAAATAAATGACAGATGATTGGAGGCATTTCCCGTCTGTTCATCCTGGAAATTGGTAAGCCTCCATCATATTGTCGTTGCAGCGGGTTAATCCTCGTCACCTATCCACTTTCTGCCCCCCTGCAAACTGATTCTACGCACTGTCACCTGGCAGTGGATCAAAAATGGGTATCCATTTTGGAACCCTAGTAAATGGAAAGGACTAAAGCCGGTCCCCTTCCTGGAGCTTTAATTTTTACATATTTTTACCCATACCCACCTCCCTCACACTTCCGCATCTCGGCACGTCCGCACTTCCGCACGGCCGCACTTCCGCCTCCGGCGCCGTCTCCTTGACCGCGAGGCCTTCGGAGGTCCGCAGGATCCGCGGCATCACCGAGCGCATGTACCTGGTGGACCCGGATTTGGGGGGGCATGGGGAATGGGGCCTTGCCTGTTGGCTTCCTCGAAATGAACCAACCCCGCGGGTCAACAAAACACAAAGGATAATTTCCACAGATGTTTGGGGCACCCTTAGTTTAAGACATACTTTCGACAGATTGCCTCAACCCCTTGTGTAACATGTCTGGAATATCCCTTCCCCCTGGTTGGGGGAATTTGGGTTGCACCAATAGCAATTGCCAAAATAGGGGACTCCTTTTCGGTTGGATTTCAATGGGAAACCAGGAGGAAACAAAATAATTTTAGGGGCCTCATACTTGTTGGAAACCCGTCATATGATCTTAACCTAGGAGGCCCTAACAAAAGAACGAAGCGTCATGGGTGGTTTCTCTTCGCTTTCCAATTTGAAGCCATCCCAACAAGGGTACCCTTAACAAACAAGCAGGGGATCACACCATCAACCAGGGTAGGCGTCAAAGGGCAACTCTGGCCCTTTACAACCTTTACAAGGGTACCGGGGTACAGAACACACCCGGTTGGCTTTTGAACTGGGCTTTGAGTCCGATTCGCGCACTGTGCACTGGCTCAGGATCAAAAGGGGGGGCTGAGCCTCGCTCACAAACCAACTGCCTCATCCAAACATTGCCGGGCGTACAAATGACCAGACAAGCCAACGCTCCAGTCGGTCACTCGCCATCCTTGAACTGGATGTCGATCTTTCCAGTGCCCTGCCGCTTGGCCCTGAGCAATGGCTTCGCTCCCCAAGTCCGAACGGCAACAGAGCTACGCTGCTCTGGATGTGCGACCACAAAATTACTCCTGGCAAACAGTTTGTCCTGTGGCTGAAAACCAAGTGGCGCAGCTCTAGTGATAGACCAAAGAAACACCTGGGGAACACCTGTGCCAAGCTGCACCTTTGGTTTTCCATGTTTTGACAGCGTCGGAACACGCATTGCCGTCACAAGAAAATAAGCGGGTGTGTCTCAATACCAAGCCCCACCAACCAAACGACGGTCATGCAGATTTCATCTGGATACCTTTGGAAAGTCCACCACAACGGGATACCAACCACCAAAAGAAAAACCCATGCTGCACCCTCGCCGAATGCCCATCCGGCAGCCTCGCCCTTGCCCGTGAACGCGTTCCGCCACATGTTGCACTTGCCCACGGCATCCAAGACTCAAGTCAACGTCTCCCTTGCCCGTGAACGCGTTCCGCCACATGTTGCACTTGCCCACGGCATCCAAGACTCAAGTCAACGTGTATTTCCCCCTGAAAAAGAATTAGTGCAACAACCTTATGGTTACACTTGCCCAAAAAAGCACACACCTTCCAGGCTTTATGAAATTTGCAGGACTGGCTCTCTGATTTCTGGGCCCACGAAACTTAAACTTTAACTAGTCAATGATATCTGTCGCCACACATTCTCCAGGCATTCCTTATTCACTCCTATTCCACCCACGGCTCCAGATTCCTAGCCACCCACCTTCGCAAAAGACTGGCAGCACAGGCCGAGACACCAACAGCCAAACGGGAAAGAAGCCCTCTGTCACAAAGTCAAACACAAATCATACCACCCTCCAATCCGCTTGCGCCTTTCCACACCTTTCCAAAAAGAAGTTGGCTTCTGAAATGCACCGGGCGCCGGTCCATGCCGGTCCATCGCGCCTCACGGTCACGGTCTCCCAGCCGAGGTTGGTTTGGACCCGGATGACATCGCCCACCTCACAGGTATCCGCGTGCGGATATGGCCCACAGTGACCCTGAGTGAGGCAAAACCTCATTGCCTTTGGTCGAAAAGTGAACAGGTTGTTTTTAGATTTGGCTCGAGTTGCCTGTTCCACTCTGCTTGGTTTCCCTTTAGCTTAGTCCCCCAAAGTGGAAAAGCTAGTTTTAGCCTAGAAAGCACCGCAAGAGCAGCCCAGTGCATGGAAAGCTGCGCCCCGGAAAGCGCAAGCTTGCTCAGCCTGGTATTGTACCCCACTAGTACATTGCCAGTTACAGGACCTGGCAAATTGGGGGTCCCTGCAATGATGATGAGTGTCGTCCCTTTCGGGAAGGTGTCAAACAAGGGCCACCGTCAAAGGTCAACCCATCGAGTTTCTCACAAACCATGCAAATCCGCAGACTGGATTTCCTGCCTGCACGTCAATGTACCGATTGGCCTGAGTCCTTCGGGACTTGACGCCTTCCACTGCCGCCGCAAACAGCAAGTGGGTACATCCCGTGTCATTGGTCCATCGTCTAGTATGGTCTAGCCTGCAGTTGGCTTGGGGAGGACACTGGAAAACGTCCGAACCACAAAATGTCGAATCAAGCACGAGGGGAATGGAAAGCACTGCTTCAACATAGCTCAAGCGCCCCAAAGTCGTGGCTCTCCTCTTCTCCGCTGCTGGAGGAGCCTCCTCCATGCCCTGAAAGCCTGGAGAGCTGCAAGCGCGGCATTTTTTTTGGGAGTTCTTGTTCCGAATTCCACTTGGCCTTGACAAGCAATGTGGGCCTATGAATGTGGCTCAAATACGGTGCTTGTTAGCCATGGCGCAATGGACAGTCTGCTGTTTACACTGTGTAATTGGGAAGGGCCAGGGGGCTGCTTGCCATCTGCCTCAACATTAGCCTTCAAAAGCCCACAGGCTTCTGATATTCTCTAAATGCGTACAGATATCACCTGCATGGAGCTTCAGGGGAAGTAAACCTCCCGCCTGCAGCTGGCTCCTCTTTCTCATCCTCCTGAGGCCGGTTGCGTATACCGGCAGCACTATCATCACGGAGCTGGAGGGTGGGGAGATTCGTCTCCATGTCACTTGCCTTGCCGACCAAAGCAAACCTGACAGGTTCTTGAACGGACCTCCAACAACGCCTCTTTTTCCTTGACCCTCTAATCCATTGTATGGCTTCATGACATGCATCCTCCTCTTTCCGCTAGCAAACATCGGTCAAGTGCCGTTCCCTGTTCGATATGAATTGAATACCTTTGGGACACGCCCTCACCCAGCAGTCCAATCAAACCACAGGGAACCAACAAAAGAGTCAATACCAAGCACAAACCGAATCCAAAGCAGTACCCCAAAGCCCGAAGCAAGACCCCCAAACTCTCAACAATCACTTAAAGCCTTAAACCCTCCCCAAAGCAACACCAAAGCCTCAACGAATTCTAAAACAACAAAAACATATGTCAACCCCGGGCTCACAACAGCCCAAGCCCAGGTTCTCCAAGTCTATATTGCCTCCTCAAAACATCAACCCAAACAATCGGTAACCTCATTTTAATCTGCTGGTGAAAGGCCATAATATGAGTCTCTCTGAAAAAACAAACTGGCACCCCAACCATGGTCGCTTTCCTTTCCGGTTTGCCTTCAAAAACTGTAACATTCTGGGAAGCGACCCCCCAACCCCCCAGCGAGCGTTTGCGCGCCGCTTGCGCCTTGCGGCGCCGGGCGCGGCGCCGAGCGCTGCAGCCTTGGGCCAAGCGCTCGACCACCTGACGATTCGAATGACAAATGGGTGCGTGTGTTTCATTAGGGAACCCAAGTGGTTGTCCTCGGTGTGTCTTTGGTTTAGGGACCCCCTCCCCCCACATAGTGGTTGTCCTTGTGGTTGTCCTTTGCCCGAACAGGGGAGTATGTGCCCTTAAAAAAAAGAACACCCGAATGGGACAATGACCCGTGACTGGTTTTCCTCCCAGCCGGTGTCTCAAGATGGTGGAACCCCTTTGGTCAAACTACAGCAAAGGGGAAAGGAAGAGCCTTGCCATTTTAGGGGACGGAGTCCTGTTGAGCCCCCCCCAAAGGCAAGCCTAAGGTTAACCCTGTCCCAACAATGCCTCAAGTGGAATCGCCCAAGCCTGAAGCCGGACTGGTTACTGGTTGGTGCACTGATGTGCTTCGACTGCTTCGACTTTTTCAGTGGCCCCTGGTCGAATCTCTCGGTTGGGTCGACTTGCCTCGCGTATCTCCTCGGCGGTGCGCTTGGGCACCGTCTCCTTGGGCTCCTCAGGCCCTGGCAACGAACGCCCCGAAAACGCGTTGGATCAGCCCTGAATTGCGTAGCTCCTTCTGTGCTTGGAAAAAAGCAGTCTCATGTTTCTAGATGCTTTATAGACTTTTCATGTCTAATACTTCAGGCAAAAAACAAAATGAGGCCCAATCGCCTTGCCCAACGATGATGCATGGGGGCAGGGACCTTCAATGAAGGTCGCACCCCCCCATGGAACAATTACAGAACTCATGGTCAAAAACTTCAAATACTTCAGCTCGAAAATGGACCCCCCACGTGCATAAACACCTGGCACATGAACTCCACAGAACCCCCGAAGAAATATGTCTCGGCCCAACTATCCTTTTCTTGGAGGGATTGGAGACTGCATAAAACCCCGTAAAGGACAACCTGTCCACCTGGGTGGAAGGTTTACGACATAAACCTGCCGTCAGTTTCATCTGAGGAGCCTAGCGGAATGTTGAACAAACTGCAAGCGTCCCTTGGGGTCTGAAGTATTGGGACTGGGAGCGAGCAGCCATGAAGCACACAGCGTTCACCACAAGGGACACTGAACAGGTTCGTCCACCAACTACGAGGGCCGGGGAACAATACAAATAAAGAACAAGCACCCTTGGCGGACCCAGCATGTTATTCCGGGCACTAGGATTTGCCGTTCGCTATCGGCACAGTGAGTTCACTCCAGACCCAAAATACGAAGCTTGCGATGACCTTCTGAGATCCTCACAAACAAAAGCGAACACCGAAGCTGGGAGCATCACATGCCTCGCGCCTGGCTTGGCCGAGTGTGCGCGGGCCTTGCTCTCCGCCTCAGACTCACGGACGGGCAAGTCTTGGGGGGGTGCAGTCCCGTGAAAAACGGTGCGGAAAGCCGGCCTTTTCATTATTTGCAATGTGGGTTCGGGCAGACCCCCCGAAGACAAAAAAAATTAATGATCATTTACTCCAATGACCCCTTATTCCAGGGCCTTTGGCCTTCCATCAAGTATTTTGCTGTTGGAGTCTTAGCAGTTGGATGCTCAAAGACCTACCAATTTCATGGGTGGTCGGATTTGTTTTGGGTAACTGGCTTGTTTGATCATACAGGCCACCTTGCATCGTCCAACAGCCAGGCCAAACTCACTGGGTTTCGCCTCCTTGTCCGAAAATACGCCCACCAAAAGCCAACAGTCAAAGCTGACAGGAGGCCTGCGACCGTCCGAGAACATCCTTTTCCATGAGAATGACGGTAGAAACTCCATCCGGGTGCAGCGCCCGATCCTCGATGGGCGGCCGGTCCAAGGGGTCGCACAAGCGGACCTCGAGGTGGGTTCTGCGTTGTCAGTTGAGTTGATGCAGATACGGTCAGAATCCTTGGTTTCATGATCCCCAGTTCTCAGTTCTTTGACATTGATTCATGGCGAACAATTGTTTGTGCACGGAAGCGACGAAGTTCGGTCGCCACAAGCCGTACCCGAAGTCCGGTCGCTCCGACGGCCTTGACCCACAGTGGAGCCCGTCACAACTTGGGTGTATTCCTAAAGGCTTCTCAACTTCAACCTCGAATTCTGGGGCTCAGGCCGCCCGTCGAAAGGTGCCACCCATCAGCATTTCCCAAATGTTGATGGCCGCATCGTGCACCTGAAACGCCTCTCTGCCACTCTCGACCACGTTGCCCATGCAAGCGGCGGGGCTCAAGGACCCAGGAAACACACCCGACCCCTGCACTTGGGGCGACCTGGTCAAATTCAATCCACACACTGCTGTTTCAACGAATCAACGAAGCGTCGGTAGACGGCTTTCGGGGCTTAGATGCGAGTGGACATTCAGGTTCAATGTCCTGCTGGGGGTGTTTCCCTACCAGTTCAAGGTCTAGCGATAGCAGGCCACAAACCAACGGTTAGCGTTGTCGCTGCTCGGTGCAGGCTCATTGATTGGGGTCTAAAATTAGCGTTTAGGTTACACCCGTAGGTTAAGGGGTTTCAGGTTTTGGTTTAGGACTCCGTTCTAGCGAGGCTATTTCTGTTGCTTCACGTTTAGGCTTTAGGTTTACGGTTTTCGGGCTTCGGCGTAGCGTTCACGTTTAGGGTTTTAGGGCTTTGTCTCAGTCTTTGTTGAAGGTTCGGGTTTAGGAGGATCGGGATTAGGTTTGGGGTAGGGGTTAGGGTTAGAGTTTCCATGATGGGGTTGACGTGTACGATTCAGGTTTCAGGTTTAGGAGGAGTTCGGTTTTGGGTGCATGTTTCGGATTTAGGCCGAGGGGTTTTAGCGTCTTGGTTGAAAATTGAAGGTATGATAGGCATTGGCGGTCAAATTTGTCTAGGCGAAGTACGTGCCATCTGTCTACATTGCATCGCCAGCTGGGGCAGGCTCGCTAATCAATAGGTTGAGTTGCGCCAGGCTCTGCTGAACAGGTTTCCTAGATACATTTGGGTCGCTTCAAGAACCACTTTGTTTTGGTGCATCGGTCAAGGAACCCTGTCCAAAGGCTGGGCAACGCAATGAAACGCAGCAAGTGGATCAACCGCAGCAAGGGCATCGGCCGGATACATATGATAGCCCTTCATGCCGCAACTACAGCCTGTGTTTCAGACTTGACGACCGCAGCATTGCACATTGCCAGTCTTACCAAGGCCTGCCAGTACTCCTTCTCCTTCTCAGGTGATGGATAAAGCCGCTTGTACCTGGTGCGTTTCGTCAGATCACCCAGAGAAGCAACGCAGGGCTGAGTGTCAGAGAGGAGACAGGGACGCCCATACCCATGTCGATTCCCCCGTCGGTTGCTTCACATCTGGGAGGGCCGAAGTCTCGCCATGACTCATGAGCCTGGGGCGCACCCACTCATGGTAGCCGCCAGGTGGCTGTCTTCCCATTCCGTCCGGAAGAGTGCCACCTCGCGCTCCTGAACGGAAGCTCGCTGCTTCAAGCCATGCACAGGCCGGGCCACATCATAAGCAACACGCACCAACGGCATTGCGCAGGATACCATATGTATGTCTCTATATAAATATGTATACATACTTATATATATATTTATATATATATATATATATTTATATATATATATATATATCTATATATATATATATTTATATATAGATCTGTGGGGGTTGATCAAAAGGTCCTTTACATGGGGTGACCCTTGGGGAGGCCACCAAGAAAGACGACTTGCACTCCTAAAATGGAACAGTTAGCCATGGTCATTTTGGAGCCATGAATATTGATGAACCCCCATGTATATATATATTATATATATATATATACGCACATACATAACAATACTGTGAATTCTTGACCCAACCCCAAAGCCAAGGGGGTTGTTTCTTGCCGGGCTTTGTTTGAAACCGTCCAAACAGCCGGCCCGAGTCTGCAGAGTTAGGCACCTTCACATGTATCATCTCACAGGCCTTCCTATTTTCGACAGACCAATGACAAGTAGCCCTCAGCCGCCCAAACAACCAGCATTTGCCCTCTTGTGCCAAGCTCGAGGAAACTGGCCTGAGCGATACGGTCTTCAATGCAGTGCTTCTTGGCAATGCCCATAGCCTCAGGTTGGCCAACTCTCCAGATTCCTAGGCATAGACGTGCCCAAATCCAATACTCCACCAGCCCAAATCAAGCACAAATAAGCGAGATCGGACTCTGGCTGCATGACGCTTCAGAAAGAAACGACATGAATATTCCCAAGCCGGTTGACTCATTCAACGTAGTTGTAGCCACACCAAGCCAATGGTTTGCCTTCGACTCAGAACCGCGCTCGCTGCTCCATCCTCTCGCGGGCCTGCGCAAATGAAGGTATCGAAACGTGCTTGGAGTGAGAGAGTTAGGTGTCCCTTGCTGCTTAAAAGTAGATGAAAAGAACACTATATAGTTAGCAACATTTGAACACTTGCAAGCCGGCAAAACACTGACAAGCGCTCATGGAAAAGGGATGAATCTCTTTTGCAAAATTCGCGACGTTGAACTTTGGTTTCCCAGACCGGGGCTTGCTCAAGCTGAAACGTGCCGAGGTGCTTTTGCTGGCTTACATTCCCAAAACTGAGGCAACTGTGGTTGGTGGCTTGGATTGGTGGCGCGGGGAGTTGACCCCCCGGCTGTTGTAGAGGGTACATAAGAAATTACCCCTGAATACCCCTAACCACCAAACCACCAATCCAGACCACAAACTGGAGGGAAGCTGAATTCCCGCAACAATCTTAGCAAGTCGTGGGTGAGCAAAGGGCTGTGAAGTTGTGAAGGGATCACATACGGTGTGTCCAGTACAGAACCCAACGCTTGACTCTAAAAGGCTGGTTGGTTGGTGAGCATATTGCTGAAAAGGATCGCGCATTCGAATGCCTCCCGCTTCTTCTGGCGCCGCACGTCCGGGTTCAGGTCCAAGAGGCTGAAGCTATCCCGCAGCACCTGAGCCACATGCCCATCCAATATAAACTTCAAAAGGAAGCACTATTGATGTTAACCTCGGATGAATCAACCCCAGCATACTTAACCGGAGTCCCTGGGTTTAGTGGGGAATCATTTCTTTTGGAGGGGACCACATCCAATTAACCGGACGAGCTTATTGATCCGGGGTCACCATGTTGGCGTCCTGAAATTTAATGGGTCAAAAGGGAAAAGCGCCCAGGGAAAGACAAACAAAAACATGAGGAAGGCACAAAGGTCTTAATGTAAGAGTGGCTCAACCGGCGCCCTATTGAATTTTGCGTGGAACGTCTACATGCATACAGCTCGCGGGTAGGAGGCGTTCATGCAGGACGTATGATTTCATGCAGGACGTATGTGCACATCGGCCTCACCCCTGTAACCTGGGTATGTCCGTTGCAAACGGAATGACAAACAAACAGCACCAATGTTGGGGTGCCTCCCCTACTTTGAGACAAATCCACTCGAACACGTGACACGGTCCCACATGGTCCCGCAACGGGAATGCTTCTGACTGCTTCAAGACCAAGGCCTCCTCTTTGACGATGCGGTCAAGCTCGGACTCTGTGGCGAAAGAGGGCGCGTGGTTGACCTCGCAAGATCCAAGCGACTGAAAGCCCACTCCCCGGACTTGTCAGGACTAGGGAGCCTTTTGGGAACTGGTTTGAAAGGGAATTAACATGAACGCACACCCATTTACGAAATTGCATTCAGCTCAGTTCCCTCGCACGATGGAGGCCATTGCGTTCCACGTTGCGCCGGGGGGGGGGGGCCTAGGGCTACCATAGACTTAGACCAGCATTTTTTAATTGTCACAAAGCTCCGCAAACTGTCAGAGACGCTGGTCGCCGGACATCAACTTGCAGAGCAAGACCTGATAAGCCCAGTCAAGCCTCGCCACTCGCATGGAATCAGCTCAGAGGGTCACCTCTGCTTTTGCCGACATCCCGCGACTTTGGCCTCTAAAAGCCACGGCTGCAACTTCTGGTCCAACATCACGTCGAAGCCCAAGATCTGACCATCCGCCCGGCTTTTTTTTGTTGGTAGATCTGTTATGGGAGCGTCCAGACGAGCCTTCCTGCAAACAAACCTAATGATTCCAACCCTTCCAGACAGAAACTCAAAATCACGGAGGAAACGCCGGGAAAACCGGATATTAATTTCCCCAGCGGGTCAGGGTCAGGCTTTGGTGTGTGTGTGTGTGTTTGGGCTTCGGGCTTTTGGCTGCCCTCTCTCAATGCAGCGGTGTCTAAGCTACTGCCTGAGTTTGTTAAACAGGACTTGGTCACTTCATCACGGCATTTGGAAACATGCAGGGTTGCTGAATGTGAGCGAACGAAGCAGCAGCTGAATGCCAGGCCAGCCTCAAAGCACATGCCATTGTGCAGTTCTTCAGGCCTCAGTTTGCGCGAGCTTCGCTGCCACATTTGAACACGTCTTCCTCCAAACGAACACGTCTTGCCACATTTGCAGACTGCCAAACTGTTGGCAGCTCACGAGCGAACTGCATTGGCGGTGCTGCTCAGACGGTCCAATACCAGGCAGACATCCTCCGTACATACCACCACTTCTGTCGAAGACCAAGGAGCAACATGTTCTGCACAACCAGGTGATGAGACTTGATTGATATGTTCCACCAACGTTTCTGAAGTCAAGACATGCAGCAAGCACGAACTCCTTGGTAGGGTGGACATCCATAGACAGGCTTCCCTTTTTGGATTACCCCAAGGCACTCTTACACCCATTGTTCTGTCTTTCGGGGAAGATCAACTACCCCTGGGTTAAAGGTACATTGTGGTGATCCAACCATGGAACCAATGTGTGTGTGCGTGTGTGTCAAAACCGGGGGACCCCGAAGATGGTGCTGTTCCTGTTGGCTGCCCCCTGACGCCACCAGAAATCATCCCAAGGCGGGTTCCATACACACACCCCAGATTCCCCGGCCTGACTTTTGGTTTGACACTCGGGCACCCAGCTGGCAACTGTGGTAGAAGTGGGAGAGGCTAGGCTGGACGGCAATGAGGGTCTTGACAATCAAGTCCTCCGTATCCAGTGAGATATTTACCAATACAAAATTACGCCACTTCTTAATTTGGTGTCAAAGACCCCGCAAGACACCCTTTTTAATCATTCAGGACTCTAAAGACTTACAGTAGCCAGGAAGCCCACGCACAAATGTGCTTCTTGTTCTTCATCGCCTCTTTCAGCCGACTTACTTCTGCAATCTCTGGCAAAAAAGGTGGCAAATAAGCACGCCACCAGGAAATCTGTCCTTGACTGGGATGGTCAACCTCGAGAGTTGAAGAGTTTACCCCAAGAGCTTCGCAGCCTTTTCCAGCAGGCCCATCTATCACCTCCGACAAACCGAGGAACTCGAGGCATCATTCTTAGCCAGGTCCCATGTTTCGGCCGGATTCCGCGAGCGCCCGCTGCTCCCAGGGTCAAGAAACACCTCATTCATGTTGGGCTGGTCAAAATTGAACAAATTTGCAGCATTGCAATCTTACCAAAATAACATCTATTTGATCAGGGTAAGAAACCCAACTCTCCTCGATCTCCAGGACCAAGGTGTCCACGTCGTGGCCCTCCTGCCGCAAGTGCTCCTGCACCGCCTGCGAAGCCCCAATGGCCGCATCCTTACCGGACAAGAAGTATGAGGTGCTTTGTTGCGGTTTCCTCCATTTCTAAAGTTTGTGGAATTATACCATGGGTTGAAGGGGTTGCTGTGGATGCCAAATCAAGCAGTGGATCCACCCTTCTCGGGAAATGAAAGCTTCACCTTTTAGGACTTCGACCAAACATGGACCAAAACCAGGAAACAAAAAGGTGAGAAGGTCGCATTTGGAGAACAAGCTTGAAGTGAACAATGAGTGAAATCCACAGTTGGGGCATAGAATCCAAGCAGGATTCCAGGTGGTGTCACAAGGAAGCGATGTTTATGGAACATGGATCACACGCTCATTCGGAGCCGTTCCCACAAACCCATTCTCTTCGACCGTTTCTCTGGAGGGTTCCATGGGCTGACCGACTGGTGGTGCGCGCGCACCTCCCAGCTCCGCTTGTGGCCATCCTGAGCGTCGTCGGGGTCGGTGTTCTCCTGAAGGCAAGTGGAGGTCGCTGCGGGGGCCGGAAAAAGCGGAAAATCCAAAGGCTGGAAGACACATGCGAAGCATTGCAACCCAAGGCGGGATGCTGTTTGGCGTATGATTCAGGCATCCCCAATGTCACAAAAGGGTCTCGCGATGGTCTTCCGCTCAACCACAATCCCACAGCCATGAGAAGTGCTCGATGCCGCATGACTTTCAGCACATCGAGTGGTTTAGGTTCAAGTAGGTCATTCTGAATGTCCTGAGCGCTGCAAAAAAAAAAAAAACGATGCAAACAGCGCACCGCCTCGAAGTTGGGATTGCTCTTGTTGATGGCATAGTTTGTCAAGTGCATCATCACCTCAGACCTCGATTTTGTTGGCGACACTCCCCTGCAAATCCACAAGGAACACGAAAGGGGTGTCCCAAAAGGAGACCCTCCCTCTGGGCATGACGCTTTGGATTCCACGTTGCTCTGCAGGGCAAGCTCAGTCAGAAAGGCAACGTGCTGCACAATGCAAAGTGCTAACTCAGGTGGTGCAATGCGCAGGCAACAGCCAGTGCAAACTCGTTGTCAACTTTTTGGAGTGCTGGATCGCCATAGCCAAACAAGCAGTCCTGGCAAACACTTCCTACGTCCGCTTGTCAAAAGCCAGCACCTTGATCAAGTCCTATTCTTCGTGGATCAATGCGCTGCTTCAAAAGAAGCTGGACGCATCCAAGGTGGATGAAGTCACGGTATCGATCCAACCTCTGGTGGCCGCCCTCTTTTCGTTGGTGGCTTTAAAGGTACATAACCCAAGTAGAAGCAAAGGCGAGCAGGATGCGGGGTACCTGCTCAGACTCGGCCCCAGGCAGATTGCCTTTGGTGGGCTCCACCTGGGTTTTGCATGACCAAAACAGCGCAGTAGTCAGCGCCACCAGGCGCTCCGGCACCTTCGACAAACACCATCTCATCTGTTCTACATGTTTTTTGTCTTCAAACCATCCATTGAATATGGCGGGTGTTTGTAAAGATTGATGGGCAAAGAAAATCGGACATACAAACGGCATCTCGCAGACAAATCAGGAAGCTTTTGCAAGTATGATACAGGGGAAACTGCAATAGCTGACTGCTACCTTTGCTCCAGTTGGCTCCTTTCTCAGAAACGCAGCAACGCAATGCCTTGCTAGTTTGGAGCTGACGGCCGCCCAAGGTTGCATGACTCGCAAAACCTTGGCCGCCGGACGTACTGCTCGGATGCTAGTCGCACAAGACCTCTCCTGCACAAAAGCTTCTCAATGCTGAGCTCATCCTCAGAATCTAAGTCCACGAACTGACAAATGCCTTTGACAGAAGATCACATTGTTCAACTTAGAAAAGTGTAGCGTCAACCTCTGATCAAAGCCGTGCGTGCACCCTGGAATTGTGCAACTTGCCACTTCCCCGTGAACTAAGAATTTGCGAAAAGAAGCACAATTCTTGCTTTCGACGCAAGGTCAAAATACTGCCCATGCCAAGCAGACAACGCTTCGACAGTAAACTGACCACACAGGTCTGCTTTTTCGATGTCCTACATTTCATTCAGAGATCAGAGCTGAATGTTTCAGTGAGTGTCAGTCAAATGGCGGCTCTCATCAAACACATCGGCTAGAAGACATCTGCCAGAAGCACTCAGAAGTTCCAAAATGCCACGCGTCTCCTACATGGATGTTCTGTTGAGGGTACCTGCGTTTCGGTCCGCATCTTGAGACATACTCAATTCTGTCTCTGCCACTCGAACTAGAGTAGAGCATGCCGGCGCCTGTGCAAGAAAATCCGCAGGGGATCGCAGCCGCTGACCAGGACATAGAGCCGGACATCAAACTTGTAACCGTCCAGGAGGAGCGGCTTGTTGATGTACCTGGCAGCGTTGTCCTTGTACACCCCTCGTCTGAAAAACGCTTTGGTCACAAAACCCCCAAAGCCTAAATTAACCCTAGACCTCGAAGAATGCAGGTGGTCACCTACACATACGCCAAGCTTGTTCCAAGGGATCCAAATGGTCTCCCTTCCTGACACGCCTTACACTGCCCAGCACGGAACCTGAACCCCTACAATTATACATGTATCTCTATATATATATATATACGTATACAAAAAAACAAAAAATAGATACTATGTATGCGCCCTCGTGTTTCGTGCTGAAAGCGTGAGAGCCCGCATGAAATCGTTCCGCCGCCGTGGTTGGTATGGTCAAGTACTAGTAGCGCCGGGAAGCCGAAGGCCCAGGCGGAAGCTTAAAAAACACAAAATCTACCGTTCTTTCTCTCTCTCTTTTCGTAACTTTCTAACCTATCTATCTATCTATCTAACCTGATTTCGCTTTCTTTCTAACTGGCTAAAAGCTCATCTATCTTCTGAAAGCGTTGTGCCTGTCACGACATCTGCGCCTCACCTTGTAAAAGCGCAGTCTGCGCCCGACCATGCCACCCGACCACTCGCCTGCCGCGCAATCTGTACCTGACCGCGCAAACATGCTGCGCCTGCCGTGAGGTCTACACCAGACCTGCGAAAGTGCTGCGCCTTAGTCTGTACCTGACCTTGCGAAAGCGGAAATCTGTACTTGACCTTGCGAAAGCGTTGCGCCGGTCACGAAACCTGTGCCTGACCTCGCAAAAGAGCTGCGCTTGCCACGAAATCTGCACATCAGCTTGCTAAAGCGCTACGCCTGCCAGGAAAACTACTGTCACAAAAAGTGTGCGTGTTTGAGAACGTGCTCTGAACGCCATCGAGAGAGTTCCGACCAAGCGTCGCGATCCGGCTAACTTTTGACCATCCCAAGGAATCAAATTCTGAACTTCCTTTGACCGTGGGTTACAAAAAACGAACCCCCGCCAACTTTCACAAAGCTGAGTTACAAAGGCGGGTCTACAAAGAGGTGTCGCATTTTCTTGAAAGCGATTGATGAAAACGCGCTTGCGTGCCTCCGCAAATCAATTCTTGAACCAAACTAAACAAACGGCCGATATGTACCACCAACTACGTCCAACTATGTCCCCATCAGTGTTACTTTCCACCAGTACGGCCACTAATTCAAGGTTCACATCAGTAAGAACTTTTCAACAGCTCAGCAAGCCGTCGGGTCCTTTGCTCAGCCCCAAGCTAACCCAGCTTGAACTGGCAACTGGCCTGTCGAGTGGGTGCCCTTGTGGTTTTGGACTCCTTTGGGCGCTCATATGTTGCTGAAACATTCCAAATGACGACCAGGTCACTACAGAAAGCCCACCCTGCCTCTGTGCCACGTGAGTGGAGGAGAAATCCACCGGAACCTTCTCGACATCACGGATCAGGAAGATGCCCTTTCCCTGGCCAGATGACTTCTTCAGGCCATGTGGCAACGTGGCACCCGCGTGTGGGAAGCAAACAGCAGCTGAAAGCTGAGTAAATCTTAATAGGAGTGCCTTTAAGCCGAGGCAGCCTGTCCTGGGAATGTCCACTGAAGTGGGGGAATCATCCAAAATGCCGAATTGTGTCGTGTAAGTCCATGTAAGATTGGACTATTCCCACGCTGACATGACCTCCAGCGCAGCTTGGGCACAGGCCATGACTCCCTGCGCGTCAATACCAACTACAGTCCTCGCATCATGGGTCGCCTAGCTTTTGCACATCCCTCAAAAGGCATCTTGACACATCTTGCATCGAGGGATGGCAAAAAGGCCAAGCCTGCTCTACGTTGCTCAAGCCCAGCAAATGCCTGGCAGCCATTGTCAGGCTTGATGATGAAGGTCTGCTTCTTGACAGTGTTAAACCTTGGCAAATGCGGGGGACAGACAACCGAGGTGGCTCAAGAGAACCCCTCCATTGCGTACCATCACTTTGTAATTGATGATTGCCGCTTTCGCTGCAATGGTCGGTTCTGGACATCTATCACATGTTCGATTCTGGACATCTATGCAGCTGTTGTAAAACCTTGAAGCGAAGATGGCTTTGAATATGTGGGAATATAAACATGAAATGGCTTCGCAAAAGGTATCAGGAATCCTCTCTGCATCTATATTTGCTTGTTCGTTGGGCTTCGCTTTCCTGCCCTTCTATTCTCATCTTGCAATAATTCTCCCCAGATCAGAAATCTCACTTACAGGTTGTCTCAAGGAAACTCCTGAACCACATTCTTCAAGGGGGATTGCCCAAGCAAGCTAGCCAGTAATCCTTAAACAGGCTTTATGTGCAAACCACATCTGATCTATGTCAACCTCCCTCATGGGATCTGCGAGCAAGACCCAACTCACCTGCCCAAGGACCTGCAAGACGAATGATTGAGAATCTCTACTGACCCCGACAAATCGCCAACCAAAGATTTGAAGGCCGGCTCCCAGGTGCCTCTAACGGGAAAAACATGGAACCCACCAGCAGGTCCAAATGCGGAAAACCGCCTCCAGGCCCCCCACTGCTGCTTGAAGTCGGACATGTCCGTAGGCAGGATCCAGGTGTCCGGGAAGAAGCGATATTCCTGGCCAACATTTGGGTGACCCTGTCTGTGTGGCAAACAGGGGCACTCCTAAAATGGGGTTGAATCCACCCCAAGAAGAGGGTACCCTCGGAAAACAGAGCCATTTTGAGCTTTCCATGACAACATGTTGGCTTGCCGCTTGCCGCCCAAAAAGCGCAAGCCAACCGTTCCACATCAACATACATCATATATGGACCATATATATGCGAGAAGGTGACAGCGTCAGTGGCTTCAGTTGACGTGCACATTGATCCAGTATGTGGCAAGGAGCACACCCAACTCCCGTGCCTTAGGAAACTGCTTCCTCATTCTCAGCAGGTTCCGGCCTGGCGCGAGCAACCGTAGGAGTCCTTTAGCAATAGCTGGGTTCCACTGGAAAAAAAACAAACGATTGAAACCAGGACAATCTACGAACCAAACTGACTGAAACTGACCCACCTCCTTACTATCTCCTTGCTCAGCCAGTACTGTGGACTGAAGCGGTTTCCGAGGAATTGATTGGCTCGTTGATGTCTTAAGGTCTTGATTCTCCGAGCAACCTGAGACATGGATTTCCGTTTCCCGTCGTTTTCGGGCGGGAAACCTCGGAACACCGCCTGCAAACCCCTCGAGTCTATGCTTTGGACCCCACATCTCTTGCGCAAGCCATGAGTCTCAAGCTGAGCAACACGCGAGAGCGCGCACGGTGTCGTGCCAGTTCTACTGCTGCTACTGCAATAAGTAACTAGAAGTTTCTGACAACCCCTTGCTCGACTTGGCCCGTCATTCAAGGTCAGTAGAAATGTAAAGTAGCCCAGGCAAGCCAATGACCCAAACATCCTATGGCTTTTAGAAGCAAGCACAAGCGTCGGTTTGTCTGCAACTTAAGCCAGGCAGCCATGGCTCGTGGCACTGTCCTAACAGTATTCGCAACTTGTGTGTGTGTGTGCAATGCCTTTGTCCTTTGCGGTGCAGAATATGTGGTGAATATGGATTCCAAACAAGGCCGCTCTGCACAACCCCAAACAACATGACGTTCAGAGATGAGTCCTTTTTGGGGATTCAGGTGTAGAAATCCGCCCCGATTGGACCGGAACAAATCCTGAGCTCCGCCTAAGTTGTTCTTTCTGGTGATGGAGCTCATGCCCACCTGAGCTCGCAGAAGGCCAGATGGCTGTGGGTCAAACATGGGTACCCATTTTGGGAACCCTGGTAAATGGAACCCATGACTAAAACCTGCGGTCCCCTTGTTTAATCTTGACCCACACCCAACTGTTCGCAGGGCTCGCAAGCCCTTATTCATGCGGGGGAGAAGGCCAGAGCGAGCTCCAAGTCCATCTCGTCAAACGGAGAACGTGAACATCAGCAGATGCTATGTGTCACAACACTCACCGCCCAAGTGTCCCAAGACTCTTTCGCTTGGTGACTCCAATGGCTCAGAACTGCCATGAAGAAAATGGCGCTTGGCCGTTCTGTCGAAGCATGGCCGGACTGCGCGGACAGCAATCACCCTGCATGAGCCGGCGCAAAGGCTTCCTGCAATGCAGGAAGGTCAAACATGATCCAACCCTCCACGTTCCCTTATCGGGGTGACAGGCGGACAATGGGCAAACCCGCGGGAACGTCAGAAACGTTTGGCAACATGTCCGCCTAAACATCTGGAAAGATGTGGCCGCACAACTACTTCCCTGCGAGCTAACTTGAAACCCAAAACGGCGGCTATGCAGAAGACTACGTTTAGCCGAGCTTGCATTTTAATTTGGTGAGACAGGACAAACAAGGCAGAGGTAAGGGAAACAAATGTTCGAACGCCAAAAAGGATCCACAAGCCTGGAAAACATGATGAGACCCCTGGTCTCGTAACATCTGGGTATTTGTCAAAATAGGGTCTCGTAACATCTGGTCCATTCCTGTTTAAAACAAGCCCAAAAGGGAACTGTTGGCCCCCAAAAGCACACGGGCCCATCCTTTGGCTCCCTGCGAAGTGGTTCATCTTCTGATAGGCCTTGAGCTTCATGAAGCGGTCCGCCGGTATAGCCTGAGACCCGATTGAATTGGATCCGACACCGCGACAAACGTGAAGGGCTGCAGGGTAGGGAATGGGTGTGAGTGCTGTACATTTTCAATTCAGTCTTTGGGATTAAACATCATTTGGATGGGGAGCGAATCTCCAATCAGTTTTGACGTTTCCTTTTGAAGTTCGCAGCCAACGAGTTTAGGGACGACCCGTCACCAGGCACCCAAAAGGACCGGATGCTGAAGCCATCTGGGTGCCCGGCGGAATCGCACCACAGGAGGTCGAAATCCGCATTGGCCGAAGACGCCTTGGGCTCCAGGGTCCCGGAACAAGAGCCCGGGGTATATATGGTACATGGTCATCTCCACATGATACAAAACTGTCCATGCAAATACGAAGAGAAGCACGGTGCCATGCGCAGATTTAGGCGAACGTACCTATCCACATATCCATCTGTAGTTCTTCTCCGTTTCTTTTGGAGGGGGGGTTGTCGTGCGGATTCTGCTCGTCCACATCTTTTGGGGGGATACGAACCCGAGCCTCCTTCCAGTTCTCGATCTCCTCACACACCTGGGAGTCACCGCTTGGAAAACGGAACCCAAACAGCCTTCGTTTTTGGAGGAGTCTTGTTTTGTGGACCCCCGTTTTTGGGTTCCATGGAAGCAGGCGTCCTGTTCTTGGACACAACAAGCTGGCACTGGCCAATGATCACAACCACGTGACTTGCAGGACACCTACGGCCGTTCATGAGATCTGGCTTGGCTGGTCCAACATTCAGCGCGTCAACCATCATAGCTGAGACAGACTTGCACTTCCGAGGCTAGCCCGTGTACACGGGGCTTTTCCATTCTTGAAGCACCTTTGGGTCTTGTATAACATGAACACCGCGGAGTAGCAAGCGATGGGCTTGTACAAACGTTGCCCTCCAACAGTTTTCGGTTGAGGACTGCCAGAACAGCCCAGCCACTGGAGCAGTCCAAACCGGCCTCTTCTTTTGGGCGGAAAGCTGAGTGGCTGGGAAAAAAGCTCTCACCATCCCTACGTCCCTCGAGCAAATAAGTCATAAAGTATCCTCATGTGCTCAGGCTTCTTTTTAGGAGCCCTCACGAAAGGCTGTCGGAGCCCTGCATAAAATGAACCCCTATCGCCCCGAGTCAGGTGCTTGGGCCGTGGCACATTTGACAGCACTCCACTTGAGAATGTAACCCAAAACACGTAGTCCTTGCATTTCCCCTTCCTTCCAAACAATAAACACACTCAAGATTCATCCATCCATACCCTTGCAAAGAAGTCGTCAGAGAAATATCTGCATGGCCCTCACCGCGGGCAGGTACCCCAGAAAGTGTCCAGTGACCCTTTGTTCCTCGCAAAGCAGCACCCACCTGTGAGGCTCCACAATGAGCCATGGTCAAAACTCCACGAATTGTGGGCAGTGATCATGGCTTCCTAACAGGAATACTTATCATGCCTGTCTCAAATCCCAACGAAAGGATTGATGACAACCAAGCAAATGGGAGTTTTGACCATAAATGGTTGCACCGATTTGTCTACACTCCCAGACCTGCACTGTACGAGTAACCCTCCTTTCTTTGGGTAGAGCCCCTTGCTCATTGGCCCCTTAGTCATTGGCCCGATGTCGACGGGACCGTCCACTTCCTTTGAAGTGGACTTGTCAACCTCCCCCTTCCCAGGGATGGCCTCTGGCAAGACGTCGTATTTGGTCTCCAGCCAGTAGAGGATCCTCAGAAAGCGAGGGGTCCACCCCTTTGCTGATGCTCAAGCGACACAATTCTGGGAGAAAGGCTGGACACCGGAAAATAACAACCAACCCACCACAGGATAAAATACTTACAACCCATACATGGGGAAAGTACTTGGAGGTTGAAGAAGCCCAGGTTTGGTCCAGCCAAACGAACTTTTCAACACAAATAACAGGGACAAAACTGAAAATGTAGCCTACTGCCCACAACCCATAGCTCCACTGCGCCATTTTCATGATGCAGGCAAGGATGCCCATCTTCGCCGAAATCGAAATATTATCCGCATCCCCTCAATTTTCAATCAAACAAGGACTTCCCAACAGCTACAGTGATCTGTGCTCCTCATAAAACTGCATTCTGCAAACAAAGACGCACAAACAGGCCTTCCGGCCGCTCTTTTCCGCAGGAAACGCTCAGCGTCACGGCGCCGCTTTCGCCGCCGCCGGCGCCGCTTTCGCCGCCTCCGGCGCCGCTTCGCCGCCCTCCGGCGCCGCTTCGCCGCCCTCCGGCGCCGCTTCGCCGCCCTCCGGTGCCGCTTCGCCGCCCTCCGCGCCGGCCGCGCCCTTGGGGGCGTCCTGACCGGGGATGTCGCCGTCGGGGTAGGCGCAGTGCAGGTAGGGCGTCTCCACCGAAAGAAGGGCCTTCCGAGCGTTGCCAAGAAAATGGAGGACTATGGACCTGGCAGGTTCACCCTCAAAACCCAGATTATCGTGGTGCTGTGGCATTCAGTTCACTGCCAAACTCTGGTACCTCGCAATCTAAAAGTTGTTGCAAGCAGGGTTGGGCCAACTATCCGCTGCATCATGGATCAATCGCCATTGCCTGAACAATACCACACACATGTCAACATGTCCTATGGCTGTGGGTCAAAAATAGGTACCCATTTTGGGAACCCTGGCAAATGGAACCAAAGACTAAAGCCAGCGGTCCCCTGGTGGCTTAATTTTGACCCATACCCCTATGGTTGTTCAACCCAGTTCAAGGAACGTGAGCGGTCGTGGTTCACAAATTCTCGGCCGAAATCCATTTTGGGGGGATCCCGTTTGAGACAGTGCGCCCAAAATCGGGACCCAGCGAGGTGCTGAAAGTTAAAGTAGGATTGCTCCGAACCGAAAAAATGCCGACCAAACCAAGGGAAACTGGCAAATCGAGTCCTTTTGTGTGACCTTGGCCAATTTCCACGGTGTCAAGGCCTCTCAACGAGTCCAAAGGGCTCACCCCACACGGGTCTGTCTTTCTTTGAGGGTGCCAAAATCTGCTGGTTGGTGCAAAGGCAAGTCAAAAGGAAGACCGAAATCCCTGTTGGGGGGGAGGGGGGGGGAACCCTAAAAGCAAGACATCGGATGGCCTTCTTGAGGGGCTTGGGCTCGATGCAGGTGCCGAGGAACTTCACCGTGTCCCCCTCCCGCCAGTGAAAGTCCTCCGAGCGCTTCTCGTCGCAGCTGAAGTCGTTCCCCTCCTCCGTCAGCTCCTCCCAGAGGCAAGGGGAGCCCCCAAACCCACCCTAGGCTACCAAAAAAGAGCCCACTGGAGGTGCGTTTGGGGTGTATGGTGTGGTAGTTTGATGATGTACCGGGTCCCTTAAAGTGCATGGTTGCATTCTGAAGGGGTCCTCAAAACTGGGTCGTTGCTTGGCTTGAAACCACTGGGGGGAAACTTCGAGGAAGTCACTCTTGCCTGGACCGAGTTTCTACAGCAGATCCAACAACCATGGGACGGGGAAGATGCCCCAGCTCCAAATCGACCTGTCTGGCGGTTCCCCTTGGAGGGTACAACCCTAATCCATGCCGATTTGGCTGCAAAGAAACCCCTTTCGTCGAAAAGAAAGACTAATAAGATTTGCCTTTGAACCAGAGCGGACCAAATGGAAGGCTCGGAGCTGGGACACCCACAAGGCATCCCCATGAGGCGTCCAAAGCGAATCAGCTTGTCTTCAACCAGCTTCATATTCATTCTATCATGCCACAAACATGTGAGCACGCGCATGGACAATGCCTTGCAACGAAAACCGTGACAGAAAGACAAGGTCTTATACTGTGTGTGGAAATATGTCATGTTTTTGCCAGCGGAACTGGGTGCATTCGAGTTTGCCAAGCCCATCTGAGTGGTGCTTTAGGCTTCATAGGCTCAGCACTCACACACCGCAGAAGCCCCCGCAACGCCGCTAAGGGTGCTGTGTTTTGCGAACACTTGGGCAGCTCCAGCTCGAAAATCGCACCTGTTCAATGGAAACTAAACAGTTCCCTTCTTGTATATCTTTCATTTGCACAAACACCTGCTCCTTATCTGGCTTGATTGACCCCAAGCTGAGAATCCTAAGGATCCAACTGCATCCGTGAAAAATAACGTTGAACACCTATTCTAAAGTTCAATCCGGTCCTTCTGCCCGCAGAGCTGCCATCGTTTTTCCTCCTCCTTGAGACACGCCAACAGCTCTGAGTCGGGCCTCTCTGGGTTGGCGATCAGCACGTTGGTGCCCTGTTTGAAGAACTTGGGCGCCTCCTCGCGAGAGCCAAATCGGTTATCCAAGTGCCTAGATACCCAGATGCGTCCCTTTGTTGCTGTCGATTGCTTTGGCGATTGAATGTGATTGTTGCACGCTTTGGTAGTTTTCCACCATGCAGCCATGGTTTGAGCCATTCGCAGCGTGACATCTTCGCGAAAACCCAAATTGCACTGGTTCACCGCCACGTATCAGGCCCAAGTTCAAACGCTGATTTGGGGCCATAGCAAGGGGAGTCCAGTGGGTGATAGTCACTGATATTTACTATGTTGCTCGCCGATGAGACTGATGACTCACTGCCGCACAATATCGGCTCTTACCATCTCAACTGTTGGACTCACCTATGGCAATTGGGGCGAGTCCAAAAGGGAAGTAACCCCACGGGAGCGTCTGCGCTGATGGGACAGGTGCCACAAATGTCCAATGTAGAGGATCCTTGGAGGAGATTGGCCTTCCAGACCAGTACCAGAAAAATGCGCAAGCACGAAACAACAGAGTGAGCATGGCAGCATGTGGTACGGCATATATGAACATATGCCTCCGGCCCCAAGTTCACCTGCACAAAGAACCCTGCAAATTCATCTCAACAGCTCAACGGTCCTCGAAGGTGGCTTTGAAGGGATCCTCCGCATCAATATCCGCAGCCGTTATGAGCTTGGGCTCAAACTGGTTCCTCACGTTCTTGAGGTCGCTCTCTAGGCGCTGCTGCCGTTTTGTCAGAAGCCTGTCTTCCTTCCTTGGCTTTCGACAAAATCCACACGGACAAATGGCTTCCGCTTACCCCCCAACCCCTATGCCCAGGAGAAAACGGGCTGTATGCCCTTATGGTTGTCATGGTTGTATATTCCATTAATCATGGTTTGGGGGTAGTGAAATGTGGAAAGGAACGTGGGCTAATGGGGGGAACCTCCAACGGCCGTGCTTACAAAGGTTCGCAAAACCCCTTGGTTTCTCCAGGGAAACACCGAGCAACGGCCCCTCTCGTTGATGGGAATGCGAAAGGTGTGTCTCTCCGAGCCGCTTGCAGTCCTCGCTCATGTCCGCACCCCCAGGCCGCATCTTGGGCTTGCCGAGGGCATGGCCCTCCTTGTTGAACTCCGCCATATCATCGAAGTAGCCCTGATCCAGTCCAACACTTGACAAATCGATGGCTTTTCGAACTAACTTAGGGAAAGCCTTGTTAGGACACCGCCCCACGAACCATCCTCTGTCTCTGCTTGGCTCAAGGCACTGCTCCGAGCTGTTTAGCATTCATCTAGCAACCAATGCCGCTTGTGCGACCCTGCGCATCAAACTCCAACGTGCCCCATTCCCACACGTTTCATTCCAAAGCAAGGTTCATAGACGCTCAAAGGAGCGGATTTCAGACGGGGCTTGGGATACCCCATGCGACTCCTGTGGAACCTCAGAAACACACCCTGGAAAGGCTGTTCTTAGAAGGACCCCAAGCGACTTGTTTGCCTCTCGTCATACTCTACGTTTATACAATATGGTCTGTTGGAGACATGGCCATGCCACAAGGTTCGAACTTGCTTGTAAAGTGCCTACTGCTTCGGAACGACGGTTTGACCTCCAATTGCCCCTCGGAAGCTTTGCTTATGGGACCAAACAGCAACTTGGGTGACTAAGAGAATCCGCCAAAACTCCGAAAGGAAGGAAATTCCAGACAGGCGAAACAACCGGTGTCCTGCAAACAAATCCTTGGCACAAAAACGGAATCAACTCAAAGCGGAATCCCGCTCGGTCAGAAGGAAACCCAGCCAAAAAGACATGGGTCGAAGTCTCCCTCCCTAGGCCTTCTGCATCAAGAAGAAGGACATACCCCGAGCCCGAGCTCTGGGCAGAGGCAGCGGATGCCAATCCCAAGCCCACTGACTGGCCTGTAGCAAGCCCGGCATTGCTTGACACCTCCAAAGGGCTTCTATGTTTCTGGTGTTCTTACAAAAAGCAAATGTATTTTGTGAGAGGTCTCAGGGTTGCGAGCAACCTGGTCTCAATGTCTGTTTCAACCTGGAGCCAAAGCAGCGACGCAGTTTTACAACTGCCCATGCTATGCAGCAAACATCTCCGCGCCTTGAAAAAAGAGGGAAGCCACAATGACATCCCAAAAGTGCTAAAGGCACAGCGAGCCTTCTTCCAATCCACGTATCGCCTGACATATCTACGCCCTGCCACCAACCTGAGACATGGTTACGAAGCTCTGTGCCTCCCTCTGAATAATCTGATCAGAGGCAAGCCTTCGCACACTGAACTCTTCGTCTTGGGATTCAACAAAATTATGTCGGCGATTGCGTACATTGGCTTTGACAAATCGACCGCTCAACAGTGGATGAAACGAGCATGGCAATCACGTCTCCCAATTTGACGCTACTGGGCGTGCCCAGAGGCATGTAGCAGCGAGTGGATGTCTGTCTATGCTCATCGTTCCACGTATTTCTTGAAACCAGTGTACGGTTCCACGCAAGGAGCGAGCCCTGCCTAAGGTCTTGTTACACAAACTGCGCTTTGCTTGATCAAAAGACGCGCATCATAGCTACGAGCTCAACCCTTTATCTGAAACATGCCGCCAGTCATAACCCAAAGCCACAACCAACCAACACGGTACACGAACCAAGAGTAAGTCCATCAAAAGACGTAAATATTCAAGCAACAAAAACCTAAATCAACACACGCACACACACCCATGCACACCCAGCCCGACACAATCGGCCACACTAATGCTGCCCTGACTCTTCTTAGCCCTGTCTGCAGCGCGCTTCCGCCTGCCTCAGTCTGGGTCGGCTGGCCAATGTCTGAAACCGAATTCTTTCCTTTTGCAAACTGCAGCCTCCAGGCAATCGTTTTCGAGGGATAGTAAACATATCAAATGTGAACCTACAGACCTTGTAGGGCAAACAACCATTTTCACACCGCAAGGAGCAGCCCGTTGTTAACTCATGCGGCAACTGTTGCGGCGCTCGGGGCGGTCCGGATGGGTGCGAAATGACAACCTTTCGCACCTCACAAAATCATTGGTCTGGCGGACGGGATGGTCGGGTCGGGATGTGTCTAAATTGCAACCATATCAAGGGAAAATAGTGAGTGTTCCGTTTCTGGGGAGCTCAATTCGGCATGCTTCCAACAAAAATGTTGATCAAATTTGGTGCAAACTTGATCAAGTTTGATCAAACTGGCTCACATGTATGGTGTTGATCAAGTTGGATCAAGCATGACCAAATTTGATTCTGTTAGGCCGGAACTTCAGCATCCACCCTGACCAAGGGACCAATTGAACCATTTAAAGGCAAATGCAATGAAGATAACAAAGCTGATGAAATGTTCTTTGAGCATTACCCACAGTGTACCAGGTGACAACTGCAAAGAGGTTAAGGACATAGTATGCTTCTTTGCGGGAAAAAAAAAGCGTGAAGCAAACCAGGAGAAATACTGGCAATGCTAGGGAAACAGGAGGGCTTTAGGGCTTGCTCCAATTACCAAACATCAACCGAAGGCAACAGTAAAATACAGGGAATAGAGCAAATACACGTGGCTTTGATGCTGCCTCGCAGCTGGCGAAAACCAAGTTTCTGAAGATATGTGATTGACGTTCCTGGGAGTCCATGAACGTGCTGTGAATGTTCTATTTTTTGTATTTTGTTTTATGTTTGTTTTCAAGGAACTATGTACGCCAGTTCGATGCACTGTTTATGCACTGTTCAAAAAGGTGAATAGACAATTCATAGAAACCAAGGGGAAGTGCAAAAGAAATACACAGAAAAATCAACCGTGCATAAGAAGTGCGTGAACAAGTGCATAGAAATGCAGAAACAACGCAGTGACAGTGCATTGACAATTCACAGAAAAAATCATGAAACATTCGCGGAGAATACATACAAAATACATAGGACATGCGTATAGGTGCCATGAGGCATTCAGGGAAAGTTCTCTGCTACATCACGACCATCACTGACTGCAAATGTATACGACAACCAAGAGGGGTGGGTGACCGCAAGGGTCAAATTCAACAGGTCGGAATCTGAGATTCAGTCTTGGCAATACTGAACTAAAAAATGCCCATACTAAAACCAAGGATTCAATACAACAAAAAAAAACATTGGCCTTACTAAACCAAGTTCTGGAAACCTGAAAAAATAACTCTTTGTGCAATATCAAATTTATAATTGTCAATAGTAGGGGACAGTCCCATTCTGATCGGACATTGGGACATCCAAACGCGGCAAATGCAAAATTCGAAGCAACGAAAGATGCAACACGAACACCATGTCAGCAACAAATCCCCACACGTGTATTCTTGTTTTTTTTGATGACTAAATTGAATTCTGAAAACAACCCTTGATAAGTCAATACAAATACCAAACAAGTCAGCAACCACGTCCCAAATGACAATTCAAGAACAACTCAGGAAGCGCAACATCCTCAAAAAACCACAATCCGTATATGTCAGAAAGCATGTCCCGAATGGAATCTCCAAAACAAAACAAACATCAGTAAATGCGCAATTTCCAAAATCATGGAAAATTCAAACAAACACACGCACTGCGCTAAATTCCCGCCTAGGAGAGTAGGATGCAGGTACGTCATCGGGCGTCCCCACACACACACAACAAAATCCAAGAACACAACAAATCGGCAACCATATCCCAAAATGGAAATTCCCAAACAACCCTGAGTTAGTGCAAAACTTCGAAAGAGAACCTTGAGAATTCCCCAAAGCCCAAAATACACAACAAAAACAACATGTCAGCAACCACGTCCCACATGGAAATTCCAAACAACCCGCAATACGTGCAGAATTCCCAAAATACCCGCGAGAACTGCAATAATAACAGCACACTCAAAGGTTCAAAGCACATGTTTAGGACAGTTGTGGTTGCTGGCATGATTTTTACATGTTTGGGGGTTGGATTGAATTTCCGTGCCTTTTTTGCCATTTGGCACTCTCTTACTGGACCGCCAAGGGTCTCACCATTTACTTGCACTGCAGGCCCTCCATGGCTTTATCTGCAATCCAATTGCGAGGGGCGTGCGCTGCGGATGCGAGGAGATTTGTGGTCGCTGATTTTTCGGTCTTTCGACAGATTAAGGCCTTTTAACTTTCGTGTTGCATTTCAAACAAAATTACAATCTTTGGCAATAATTTTGCAGCCTTAGGGTAGGGTGTATATCTGTCCCTGCTGTTTGGCAGGTTGATCCCCAATATGTCATATTGAATTCTAAAAGTGGTTCTGGTTTTGGATTGGAAAACGGCCATATCAACAGCATTGCAAGCTTGTTGACTAGAACAAAGAACCGGTGCTCAGAGGATGGTGGTGAGACCTCAAAAAAACCATAGACCTACTCCGGACTCAGGAGGGCCCGGGCGTATATCTAGATGTATCTGAATATTCTATATATATATATATGGTTTATGCGATCTCTAAACATGACTCTAGACGTGTTAGATGCGTATAGGTCATATAACATATGAATATATATATATATACACACACTATATATATATATATATATATACACATGTGTGTCCGCGATTTTACACCCAAGTCTGCTTATCCGCGAGGCCACTCAACCCTGAGCCTGCTCGGCCCTGGTCAGCCTGCTCGCCTTGCTCGGCCCTAGTCCGACTGCTCGGCCTGCTCAGCCTGCTCGGCCCTAGTCGGCCCTGCAGCTGCTCGGCCCTGCTCGGCCTGCTCGGCTTGCTCAGCCTGCTCGGCACTACTCGGCCCTAGTCGGCCCTGCTCAGCCTGCTCGGCCCTAGTCCTAGTCGGCCCTGCTCTGCTGCTCGCCCCGGTCGGCCCTGCTCAACTACTCGGCCCTAGGCCCTGCTCAGCTGCTCGGTCTAGTCGGCCTTGCTGAGCTGCTTGGCCCTGCTTGGCCCAGTCGGCCCGGCTCAGCTGCTCGGCCCTAGTCGGCCCCGCCCAGAGCTGAGCCCTACTCGGCCTGCTCGGCTTGCTCAGCCTGCTCGGCCCCAGTCGGCCCTGCTCAGCTGCCTGCTCGGCCCTGCTCGGCCTGCTCGGCTTGCTCAGCCTGCTCGGCCCTAGTCGGCCCTGCTCAGCTGCTCGGCCCTGCGCGGCCTGCTCGGCTTGCTCAGCCCACTCGGCCCTAGTCGGGTCTGATCAGCTGCTCGGCCCTGCTCGGCCTGCTCAGCTTGCTCAGCCTGCTCAGCCCTAGTCGGCCCTGCTCAGCTGCTCGGCCCAAGTCGGCCCTGCTCGACCCTAGTCGGCCTTGCTCAGCTCGCTCGGCCTGCTCGACTGAGCAGATTGTCCTACGACCATTTTGCGGGCACAATCAAACTCTCCGTGATCACAACATGTTGCTTCTTTTATAAGTACCCAAGTACCCATCCAAATCTTCCTCCCCCCTGCCCTTTGATGAAGCCAACCTGCAGGGAAACAAACATCCATCTATCCATGTCTTCACATCCCCCGGGTGTCTTGAATAGACTTGGATCTGACCCTAAGGATTTGTGGCAACTATTGCGGCGCAGATCCTTGCGTCAACCAAACAAAAAAACACAACAGAATATGAGTCTTGGAAAAAAGGACCATTTTTTGGGCGGTCTGGTTTGGGGCTTTGGTCGGCGATGGTCATTGCTGACTTTTGTAAAGATTGCAGAAGTGCCGGGCTGAGAAACCAAAAGCAAGCGAAGGACTTTTGGGGAGGCCCTGCTAGGGTATTGGAAACGCTGGAACGCTTGCTCCTCAGGTGAAACAGGGAGCCTCAAACCTCCAGCCATGGATTTCTGGACGGATTGACCGGGAAGTCAAGCCCAACGCTGCACATCCGATTTGACAGTGAGGTCCTGGGTCTATCAATGTAAAACCCAGACATTGGCTCAACTTGGCACTGTTTAAGCTTTGGTTGAAGCGAGCCTGTACTAAACTAACCCCCAGACCTGGAACCAGGCTTTTCGTCAGCTTGCGCTCAGACCTTTCTGGATTCTGGTCCTGCAATCAGCCAACCTGCAACATGCAACATGATGTCAAAAGAGGTTTTGTCTCGGGTATGGTCGACACTTCGGGTCTACATTTCAACAATCACCTGTACGGCATTTTGCTTTTGTAGGGTTTGCGCATGCACAAGGGTCCCCAGTCGTCTATCCCCCCTCCCCCTCCCCCAGGAAAAAAAACAGGAAAGAACAACAACAACAACAACAAACAACAAACACACAACCACAACAGCAACATATGTTTGAACAGCAAAAGACGCGGCCAACCCCTTCTGCCCCTTAGGCCCCCAGCGGCCCAGCGCCGACAGAGGCGCCTCCTTCTTTGGAGGCGGCACCGGAGGGCCATCCTGACGAGATCGGTTCTTCCCGAGCACATGGGTGGCTCGTCTTTTGGGCTTGCGGCAAATGATGAAGACACCTGGGCCAAAGATTCAAGCAAGCGCCTACCTTGGGAATATGGGCGGTCCCCACATGTCCTCTATAAACCAATTTGTGAGCAACAACAATGCTGCCAGTTGCTCGAAAAAGAGCAGTTGACTCAATTTGAAGTTCGAGCACGATGCCATTGCTTTGATCTCGTTTCGACTCGTTGCGGCTCGGCTTCTCACGTTTCGAAGCGTGGCCCATTTGGGGGGACCATATCGTTCCAGAGGATCAGTGCAAACACAGTAGGACAAAAGCGTGTCGCCATTGCGCGCCAAGCAAGCTGCTTTGATCTCTCGCATCGTTCTTTCAATCTGAGGAGGAGGAAAATAAAGAACTGGGCCGTCCAAGTCAACCAAACGAATCGCTGCTGCTTCAAAGCTGCACTTCCTGTCAGGGGTGTGAGAATTGACGCCTCCTTTTTGTGAAACACCCACAGGACACCACCGTGCAGATAAGGAATCCATGTTGAAATATCATTTTGGAATCTCCTTGGGTCCCGGCCCCCCTTTTTTGAGCAAGCTGAGGGGACTCCTCAAGACTCGAAGACTGGGGCGGAACTGACTCGACTCATCCGCCTCATCCTCGCCCTGGACATCCGGGGTGAAGAGCTGTTCCTCGCTAAAAACGTTCTCGTGCACATCAGCGGCCTCGGGATTCGAGCCAAAACACAGGGATTGTTTGGGGGGTGAGTCAACTGGGTCTGTGGCTCGAAGTAGGGACCCCCCTGTAACCGGCCGAAGTTCCGGTCTGGCTCCTTACAGCCAACAATTTATCAGTTTAAAGGATATTCTAAGACTCCAAGAGTATCACAGCAGCCTAGCAACCCAAAACAAAACCCCATCTCCGAAAGCCATGGCTGCAAGACAGCAATATCAAAAGCAGCCCCAAGCAACAAACAGTTCAAGCTAGCCAGCTAAGCATGCCACCAGGGGCACACAATAGTTGCATTCGTTCACGCTGTGGATAGCCAACAAAAGTACATACTGCGTTCGAATGCGCAAACAAACAACTACATGAGGGTCATTCCTGCAGCTTGATCGCATCTCAGTCTGATCCGGCATTGTCTAGTCTTGCCTTGATGGGCTCTCCCAGCAACCATGTGTCATGGGTCTTGATTCGGATGCTAATGTGCTCCTAGGCTATGCCTGGACCTTCCGGGGGTCCAACATTTTAGGCGTTGGCAAAAAACATGTGTTTTTTGCCCTTGGTGTGAAAAATGCTTTTAGGGCGAAAAACCGCCGGCGGTCATATTTGCGCCGCGGTCGGGGATGTTCGCCTGTTGGTCGGGAACTTTCTCCTGTTGGTCGGGAATTGTTGCCTGTAGATTCGGGGAGATTTCGCTTAACACCCAAATTGAGCAAAAAAAGGCCGTATTGCCCCAAAAGGGAATTCGTAGCGAAAAGGTGGAAATCCGCCGACATTGTTCGGCGTGTCGGATACCTAAGAGAGGACTATTGGATACTTAAGAGAGGATAGAGGATAACCCCCCCCTTAGTCCCCCCCCGGGACACGTCAAATACGCATGGTTTTTCGGTCGCCACCCCCCCCCCCTAAAAATAGTAAAAGGAGAATTCAAAGAATTATTCTTTCTACTATTTTTTCCAACAGCAACACAACAAACAGAAAACAAAATCCAGAACAACAAGCAAACAAAATAAATAATCACAACCAGCAACAAAAATATTTAATCACAGCATGCAACATTAAATAATTCAAACAAGCATACCAACAAAACAGCAACACTCTAAATCATCAAAGAACCCAAACTCAAAAACACACATCAACAAAAAACAAAGCAACATACAAACAAAAAATATCAGAAGAGTATCAAACAAAATAAAAACAAACAGCCAAAGCACGAAAAAATCAAAAGAGCATACCAAGTCTAAACAACGCACTTTGAAAGAGATAAGCAAATTAGGAAAATATAATAATTCAATCTTTACAAACGATAAATATATTACAATTATAACATATAATATTTTACATGTGATAATCATAGTATGAGTTCAACTTTATTCTAATTAATTTTAAAATTCTCTTTCAATTCGTTTCACTATTTTATCAACTGTTTTTTCATTATACATATTATTTCCTATTTCTTTTATAAACACCTTCATTACACTAATTGCATGTCTTGCTGTGTATCTAAGTTCGTGAGCTTCATACTTACAATCTAAAAACTCATTTACAAAATCAAAGTCATTATCATTCAATGCTTCGTATTTTAAACGTTTAATGCTAAAAGACATATTGTATAATCTTTTTACCAGGCTATAATACTTATAAATAAAACCATTCACATATCCATTATCTAATAAATTATCAAATTCTACTTCAGTCAAGAACTTATTCATTTCAATAAAAACAAATATTTCTAAATCATCATCAAGAGTTTCAGCATTTCTAGTATCAAAATCTCTGTTGTTCATATCATCCATTTTGTTTATAGTTCTATTACAATTAGCGCATATCATACATTGACAAATATCATTACTAACACCATCTATAAAACCCTGTTGAATTGTTAACTTTAGCATCTCACAGTCTTTACATTTGTAATTAATAAACTTTGGTTTCAATATATTTTTAACATCAATATCTTCATGGACAGTATCATTAAATTCGCTATACACATTTTCTATATAACTATATTCTCCATATTCGCTTTCTGCATCACTCATTACTACCTTAATATATTAAGTCAATATTTCTTTAAGTCGTTTTCAAAGAATTTATTTTATAATGGCCGTAAGCAAGTGAGTTTATATTATCTATCCAATATTTTTTGTTTTCGTAACTACTAAGAGCAATTTTTTTAGTTGTTATACTAAAAATTCTGTGGTTTTTACTTCTAATACTATTAAATGACTTATGTATAACCTCATTAGTTTTTAAAACCGTCTCAAACTCTTCATATTTCATTTGACGTCTTACTGTGCCTTTTGCTATGCCCTTACATTTCTTATATTTTTTATCATCACCATAAACTGAGTAAGCATAGCATTTAGGGCGAAGAGCTAGAAACCCTGTTATTATTTTACTTTTTAATTCATCCTTAAATTTACCTAATACTTTCTTGTTATTCTCATCATAACATTTATGTTCCTTAGGATAATCTGAAAAATCTATTTCTTTTTTAATTGTATTCAGGTCTTCATAAATGTCATTGGTTTTAGTATGAAATACAAAACTATCAGTATCAGTATATACCATTTTAATATTATCTCCATATTTAGGCTTCATAACGTCATAATAAAATTTATACATGTGTTGCTTACTCAAATCTAAAATACTCATCCCAATAAATATAGGTTTGTCTAGTTTCAACTTTGTTTTTTGCTTTTCAACTCCAACCAAATTTTCATTAATGATATGACTATGTTTGAAGTTAGGATTACTTACACACTTCATATATCTAGTTTCATCACTCACAACTTCAAAGTCTAAATGTTTTCGCTTATCCTCCATTGTTTTTCCAAATATGGCATTGTTCATCAATTTATAAACATCTTTCTCAAAATCATTTCTAGCATTCTTCCTCTTCTCAGTGTTAAACTCAATGGACGGTTTTAAAACTTCTTTTTGTTCAAATTTAATTGCTCTATGAATTTTCTTAAGTTTTAACCCTTGCTTCAAATAAAATTGTAAGGTTCTTATATGGATTACATATTTTTCTTTATCATTTAAATTCAATACTAATTTATTTGTTTTCTCATCCGCAGGTTTTTTATGATTTAAAAATTCATAAATTTCAATTTGTTTATCTGACAGCATGTTGGCTTTAACATTCATAACCTCAGGTGCCATTGGATAGTCATTGTGTAAATCGTGTAATTCTTTAGGATATTCTAAATCCACTTCTAGAATATATCCAATATTATTATGCTTATAATTAATAATGTCTTCTTCTTTTAATGTATCATCCCATTTTAGATTTTTATATGGCAGTTTTTGTATCATGCTTAACCCGTACAAATTATTAGCATCAAAATAGTTAATATAACTACTTTCTTTATTTTTATCATATTCTTCTCCCATGTATTTATTATTTGCTTCAACTTTTTTAGTAGAAACCATACACATCCCGCCTCTAAGTCCCGCTTCTATCATTTCATACATTTCTCGGTCATATATTAAATCAATCTCTACACCAGTCATTTTAAGCATAGCATCAAAAGCAAAGTTAGGCAATGTATAATAATAAGCAGGGTCCAATCCATAATATTTCATACATACATCTCTAAAATTTTCGAAAATGTCAGTCAATAATAATACATCAGTTTTCAAATATAAATCATGGTATTCACCCATATTCTTAATGTCAAAATGCTTCCATATAATTTTTGCCCTTTCATAGTCGTTAACACTTATACCTTCTTCACTCAACTGACTATAAAAATCATCCTTACTCGGTAATTGCTCATCATCAAATTTATCAAATGAATTCATGTAGTCATAAGGATAAACGCCTTTATCAGTTAATAAATCTAGACATTTCTCACTCTTAATCACATCATTTTTACTACTGAACCTAAAATTATCTTTCCAGTTTTCACGCAATAACCATTTACTTTTATCTTCTTCATCTGTATTATCATACTTACTCATTGAAACTAACTTATCTAATGAAGCAGTTAAAAACCCAAAAGTGTCTTTAACACTCAAACTTTCAAAACTGATATTAATAAATTTTTCACTGTTCTGAGCGATGACACCTATTTTACTGTTGTTACTTAATTTATCAGCATTTTGAATAATTAAATGACCGTCATAATTTTTCATGTTATGAAAGAATACTGGAATTTTAAAATATCTATTACAAAAATTAAGATTGCAAACATTATGAGCACAACCTCTATACTTACCTGTAAAATGACAATGGTCTCAAATTTTTGTATATTTCTCTGCTTCCTCGGCATTCTTATAGTTCATTCTAAACTTATCTCCACAAATAAAGCAGTTTTTAGCATGTTTAAAATCTTCTTTGTCTTCATCAGTCATGTCTATTTTTTCGTTTTCTCCCATCTTCTCCTTTACTTCTGCTCTAATCTCATTAAGTTTTTGACAAAACACATCAACAGCATCTTTACCACGATGCATAAATTCATAATTTGTATTATCAACAGCATTAACCATATTAAGCATAAAACCACATGGCTTATGCTCTTGATAAGAAAAAGTATTTTTATCTTCATCTTCATCAGGTTTTTTTCAGTTCCTCTGTCAAACATTCAAAATCAGCATAAACAACAAAAGGACATCTTAACTTTTCGAAGTGATGCTTAAAACTAACTTTCTCATAAGGCTTAGGCATTACTATTTGTTGACCATCAACTTCCATGCATCCACTATCATAATGTTTATTTAATAATTCTTCATTTCTAAATCCATGATTACAATATTTACAAAAATAGGACTTACCATTATGATTACTTTTTTGATTATTAATAAGTCTGCTCAAACTTTTTATATACACATAATGAGTGCAATCCTCATCATCAACTCTTAATAAATCAAAATGAAAAGAAGCATCTGTATTTTTCAATTTTCTACTAATAACAATTTGTTCATTATCATCAATTTCATAAACATTAATGGATATTGATTTATTATTTTCTTCAAATATATCTATATCATTATTATTAGCAGGAAAACTCACACCATCAAAAATCAAATCACTTTCTATCTTCTTGTAATGAAACATCTTTTCAGGGTGTGCTTTATCACAAATTTTACAATATCCACACTCAATAGAATATTTAAAACACTTGTCATCTTGATTTTTAATATTGATACATGCCTTTTTCTTTTTAATCCATTCTGGAAGTTCAATATATTTGCCAGCTCTAGTCGGATTATATTTATTATACATGATATGAATATTATTAATATTGCTAATTATTAATCCTGACTGATACAAAGCCATATCTAAAATTCTTGTTTCAACATCAGGTCTCATTCTTTTCAAAGCATTCCTTAAATCCTCTTCATTTACAATAGTGTACGACCTTGTCCTAACTGTTACGTTTCTCTCCTCATCAAATAAGTTCATAACTTTCATATTTATTGTAGCATTAAGTTTCATTCCTCTATTCTCTTTCAAGTATTCATTAAGTTTGTCAAATTGATAATTAAAATAAGTCAATCCGTTCAACTCTTTTAAATGAATGTTTGAAATTGTGTAGGCGTTGGCATATGCTCTAAAGGCGCTTCTTTCTTCTGTTATTACTGCTTTTTTCTTAATAGCATGTTTTAAAACCGTTCTTGCTCCTACTCTTTCTCTGATTTGATTTGCTTTGTAGTCATTAGTTTTCTTTACTGCTTCAAGTCTCTTACTCAATCTATTGCTTATTGGTTTTTCTGGATTATATCTATACTGATTGTTTCCTATAATTATGGTTTTAAGTTTTTTACCTTTATTATTTACTTTGTATTCTCCTAAATTTTCTTTAAGAAGATACTTAACTATTTTAGTGTTTTCATCTGGCGGTAAATCTCTATTCATATTATTATCTATATAATTTAATTATGGTTTTTCTCTTTAAGAAATTTTAAAATCAAAAAATTCTAAGAACTAAATAACTAATTATCAGTCTAAATTATTATTTTTAATTTTCAATTTTCAAATAGTAATAATTCATGGCGCAAATAATGCTTTTTCAATCCTTCCAAGACATAGTATGTTTGTAATGTTATATCTTTTTCTATCTTTTCTATTTTGTATTTCCTTTCTGTCCACTTTGGGTTGGTCTCTTTCCTCGATGTATAATTACCTTTTCCTTTTTGGTATATTTTCACTGTGTCTGAAACAGATAATTTAGGATATTTCCTCATATGCTTTTGCTTCAGTGTAAGGTTTGCTTTTACATTTGCTCTGTTGTCATCATCATGCGCTTCATTTGGTTTCATTCCAGTTGATGAGTGAATAGCGCTATTATATTTCTTTAATGTAGGTTTCAACATATCAGTCCATCTACCTTTAGTAAAGTGTATTCTGTCTCCTATTCCTTTTTTCATCGTTCTAATCAATCTCTCCACAATATTGGCATGTGTTAGCGTTGTTTTATGTATTATACCTAAATCATCTAAATATTTCTTTACTTCTGCTTTAAATGCTCCATCATCATCAGAAAAGATTTCCACAGGCTCACCCATAACTTTAAATGCTTCTTTCAACCCTTTCAAAACATTTGGACTGTCTCTTTGAAACATTGGATACACAAAACCTAATTTACTGAAAGCATCTATTACAATCAATGCATAGCGTTCTTCATCTTCTTTCTTAAATATTTTCATATCCATAATATCTAATTGAAATTCTGCTCTGGCATATGGCACTAAGAAACTGTTACAATTCTGATACGTCTTTATTTGCTTGTTAGGTTGCTTCTTCAACCACTTTGCCACTTCTTCTAATGTTACACTTGCTCCTTTCTCTTTTGATTGATTGTATAAGCTTTGTTTAGAACCGTAACCTGTTTCTAAATCATAATAGATATTGCTCATTATCTCCTCATTACTTAGTTTACTCATATATTGAAATTGGATTATATTAATTAAATTAAAATTAAATTAATATTATCCAATTAGACTCTATTTTTAGTACTCTGGCACTTTCTACTTTTTTCATGTCTTGATTTGTTAGAACTGTTGGCCATTGATTTCCCACAAATATTACATGTATAAGGTTTATTAAGTTTTTCTTGAAAGTATTTTTTATGATAATCCTTTTGATATTGTTTCTCTTTATTTTCTTTTGTTTCTTCGCTATCAGTAGGACTTGGCAACACATCAGCATCTGAACTTTTATAATGTCTTTCAATGTCATCAGCAAAACTACTATTCATAAATAACATATTCATAAAGTCATTATAATCATCTTCATCATGTATTCCTCCTAACAATCTATCGCTTCCATCATCTGGGTGTCTGCTATAGAATGGCATTTATCTTATAGAATAAAGTCGCTATTTCTTTAAGGCATTTTTCAAATTCTGGTATTTTAATTTTATTTTATTTTTTTATTATTTTGTATTATTTATTATTATTATTATTATTATTTTATTGTTTTTCTTTATTCTTATCTTTATCCTTATCTTCATCTTCACTTTCAGCATCAGTAGGGACAGGAATGTCAGTCAACGGTGCTATTTCATAATTAGCATTTTCTTCTGATGATGATGAATTAACAGTATGCGTTGAAGAACTATTAACAGTGATAGGTGGAGAACTATTAACGCTAACAGGCGGGGAAGTGTTTAACTCAATTTCTTGACTAACATTTGTATTCAACCAATTCATTATAGCAGTTGCTATATCGTATGATGTTACTAATGAATTCATTGTTAAATTAACTAATAACTCAGAACCTTGAATTGTAGTTAATGTAGTGTGATATGTTAAATGTGCTACTATTTGTCCTATACTAAAACCCGTCCTCAACATAAATTCTATAATCCTCATCAAAATAAATAATTTCTTTCGATATTTATCAATATCATCATCATTTTTATCATCATCATCGTCGTCATCATATAAATCAGGGTCATATGTAAATGCTAATGCTTCTGCTTCAGCCTTGGTTATCAGTTTGCTTTTGAAACTCTTTGAAGAACCGCCTAATATTTTTGTCATATCATCAAAATTATAAGTTTGTGTTTCTTTATCATTTGGTAGGTCTGTTTGTGTTGCCTTGTTGTCTTTGGAAAGCGTTTGTGTTGCCTTGTCTGCCATCATAACTTGAGCGTTCATATATCTTTCTTTATTTTTATAATTCATTAAATCCATTTTATCAAAATCAAAATTATTCAATAACATATATTTTTGTATTTCTTCAATATAACTGTTGTTTTCATTTTGCTTGTGATTGCTTGTTTAAGCATTTCATCATAAGTAGGACGTTTCCTTAACTCTTGCTTGTGGTTGTTAATCATTTTATATAATTATTGATAAATTATGTAAAATTATCTATTTTTCCTTTGTTGCCTTGCCTTTTCCTTTCATATCTTTCCAATCGTTCAGTCTTTTTCTTAACAATTCATCATTTACTTCTGTTGTCCATTTTCCGCTGTTTATAAGTTTCTCCACCAGTCCAACTAAATAAGTTCTACCGGTTTCCTTTTTACCTTTCCCCTTTTTCTTTGTGTTTGAATATTGTTGTTCCTGTTCTTCAGTAAGTCCTGCTCCTCTTAAATATAATTGAAATAATATGTCTTCTTCTTTTACTGTGCTTCCCTTCCAATGGTTTATATCTGTTGAATAGTCAATAGTTTCCTTATGTGTTCTTGTTTGTCTTGCTGGTAATGTGGATGAACTGCCAGCGGTGTCCATTTTTTGCTCTATTCTTTTTTCTGCTTCTTTTATTTCTATTGGTTCAGGACTGTCTTTATCTTCGTCAATAAATCGCTTAAGTTTCAATCTTACTCTTGCTTTTTGTAAATTTGAAACTCTTTTTGGTTCAGGACTGTCTTTATCTTCATCAATAAATCGTTTCAATTGCAATCTTGCTCTTGCTTTTTGTAAATTTGAAACTCTTTTTGGTTGTAAATCTTCCAATGGCGGTAAATCATCACTTGACTTTGCGGTTGCTACTGACTGCCAGTCATCTTCATCTAATTGTTTTGCTCGTTGTGCTCGTTGGTGTAGGTCTGCTATTTGTTCACTACTAAGTCTTGTTGAAATTTGACTGATTTGTCGTTCGTGTTGTTCCTCTGCATCATCCATTGTGGCACTTAGTGTTTGTATTGAACCGTCTCTTAAATCATCCATTTCATCGTCCCTTGCCATATCAAAATATTTTGTTTGCTTTTCTCCATCTAACATTTTTTTAAAGTGTTGGTGTCTCAAATCTACTGCATTATTATCATAAATTGTTCCTAATGGACTCCTAATGGACTATCACGAAAATAATAAGCGTTTCTGTCTATTACATCTCTTATATTCTTATTTTAAAATTCTTCCTTTGTAATTTCCTTTATCAGTTCATTATAAGACGGTCTTAATCTCAATTGTGGTTTTAATGTTTTCATCTGTGCATTGTCTAATCTCATTATATGTAATTAATTAGATCATAATTTATTAATCTAATTAATTAATTTAATCAAAATTAAAGTCACGAAGTTTCGTGAGGTTCGTTAGAAACTCACGTCCTTTCTTAATTGATTGATTATCCCTTTCTTCTTCTTAATAATTTCTGAATATGATTTACCTGTTTCACTTGATGGGTGATGTCTCAATTTTTCACTTTCCAACCTTTGGATTTCATTAAAATACGCCTGTGCTTCTTCTTGATATCTTCTTTTATTTTGAAATACAGCATAATCTTTTTTAGCGCTATGACGTTCTAATTGTTCTTGTAATTCTTTCAAATATGTGTAATTAGGTTGGTGTGCCTTGTTGTCTCCTTCATAATAGTAATGTTGAGTTGATTTATATTTATTCTTCTTTTTTGGTTTGTTTGTTTCAAAAACTGCTTTTCTATCAATAACATCACTGATATTCGGTTTGTCTTTATTTTGTGGTTCTGTTATTCTATTTACAACGTTGTCATAAATTTCTCTACGGCGCATAAGCAATTGTTTCTTATCAATAATCATTATATAATAATAATTAGATTAAATAATTTTATTTGCTAAATTATTAATTTTCTGTTTATTTTTATTATCTCTCTCTACCTTCATATTATTGTACCGGAGCCGCGCTGCGGCGAAGGGTGTAAGCTCTGCTTCCACCCGGTCTTTTGCAGTTTCAAACACTTTATTTGCTGTGCTTTCTATATGTTGTTTTAACCTTTCTTCAACTCTTCTTTCTATTTCTTGTTCATCAACTTTTGGAATATTATCTTTAACCTTTTCATATACATTATTCTCAAATTCTTTTGCTTGTGCAGGATGCATAATTTTTCTTCGAACAACTTTGTTAGGGTCTGGTTCTTTTTTAACTGGTATTCCATTACAGTTATGACGATATCTGAAAGTGTATTTTGTTAAATATTTTTGCATTTTGGGCATTCCACTTTTTCAGTTGAGTATGTTTTAGATTTTAATTCTTGTTTTGGTGGTTCGTCTATATTATTATCTGGTGTATTGTCTTTATTATTTTCTTCATTTATAATATTATTAGTTTCTACTTCTTTACTTTTTTCATTAATAATAGGTTCTTCTTTACTTTCTTCTACTTCTTTAGGTGCTTCATTATTTTCACTGCCTACATCTATTATTTCAATATTTTTAACCATATAATTAGTATATAATAAATATATATATTAAAATATTTTAATATAATTAGAAAATAACAAATATTTATATTAAATCATATATGCTTTTCAACTCTCAACAAAGGTAAGGGAGAAGGACGAGTCTGCCCCATGTAAATCTACAGTTTTACCAAAACTATCAACATATTTAAAATGAAGACGACGCAAATGTCTCATTGAAACATCATTAGCGTCATTCATTAAAATCTCATTATCATAGATTACATTTCCAAATCCAGCAGTAATAGGAATTTTCTTTAGTACACGCGCAACTCCATAAGGTGCTAATTGATTTCCATTAGTTAAACTATCACTGGTTAAGTAAATATTTTTCATTGGTAATAAATTAACAAACCCACTAACGAAAGGGTCAGGTGCAAAATTGATTTTTTCAACAGTGTTTCCTAAAACATTGTTAATAGACATTGTGTGGCTTCTGTCATAATCAACACTAAAACTGTAGTTAGTTTGCAATTCTTTATCTGTATGAATTATGAAAAAGTAAGAAACATAATTAACAGTTATAGTTATAGTATTTGTTTTTAATGAATAACTACAACTAAAAAAGTCGCTATTTCCATCAGTTCCATTAGTAGCAGTACTTAATCTATTTGTAATTCAGTTGCTAATTCACTGCCTACATAACTACCTTTATCTGGTGCCATAATAAAATAATATACTGGCGCTCCTGTTAATATTCCTCCTAATGTTAAATATAATCTATTATTTACATTTTCTTCAATAGGATAAATAGTATTAGGTAGTGATAATTCGTGGACGTATAGTTTTGTCCTTGCTCCTGTTTCTTGTGTTTCTGGTAAATCTATAACAAAGTCAGAAGTGCTTAAACTTTCATTTAGATTTCTATGTCGTGTATCAATGTATATTTTACGAAAGTTCATTATATTAATTAATTAGAAATTTTATAATTTAATTATATATGAAAAATAGATATAAATATTATTTAAAAGAAGGACGCTTGGGATGCGAGGCTCTGCCGTCGCATCGCAAAGAATGCGATGCTCCTGCGTCGCGACAATTAAAATCATACAATCCACTTCATCAAGGTCATAGTGAAATGTATAGAAAAATACTTAATGAAATTCAACAAGAAAAATCATTATTCAAACCTAAATATAATAATAATTTATCTGACACAGAAGGATTAAACAAAGCATATACAAATGGTAAAGGTTATTATTTAGATAATAATAAACTATATGTTGCTGGAACATTTGGTAAGTCTAATATTATATCAAATATTAATGATATTTTAAGTGATATTACAATTCCATTTGGCTTAAGTTCATTCAGTGAAAGGTATAGAGATATTAGCGATATACTTGATGAAAACCATAATATTAGTGAAGTTATTTCACATTCATTGGGTAGTAGTGCGAGTGCTAAATATTTAAAAGAAAATCCTGATAGAAATATTAGATTAACTACTTACGGTGCTCCTTTTATTTCAATGTCAAACAAAAACAATGACAACTACACAAGCATACGAAATTTTGGAGATATAGTCAGTATTTTGGATAGAGGCAGTATAACATCAAATAGAGGAGGTTTTAACCCATTAACAAATCATCAACACTCATTATATGGTGATACTGGCAAGGATGTATCAAGAAGCATTGAACCTGTAAAGGAAATTTTATAGGCTTATATATAATGCCTAATAATGATATAAAAAACACTATAAATCCTAAAAAGAAAGTCGGTTATGATGACATTAAGAAAATAGTAGAGGATGAACCTAATTATAAGGTTGAACATAATAATATTAAAAATAAATCTAAAAAACTACTAAATAAAAAATCTAAAAACACACTTTAAAATAAATTAATTTAATAATAGAATAATTAATATTTTTCTATTATTAACCATATAAGTTATGGAAACATTAGATATTGAAGATGTCCTTGTTGAAAAGAATTTAAGATTTAAATTAAAAGATGGCGGTTCTTATGTTCGGTCAAAAGAAAGTAAAAACTTTTACCCTTCATCGGTTTCTACTTATACCGCTGATACAAATTCTGTAATTAGATTTAACATTACTGGACCACCAAATCAATGGATTTCACTTCCTACCATATTATTAGGATTTACACTAGAAAATACTGAACAGACCAATGCTGGTGCTGAACTACGACCAATTTCATCTGGTGCTTTCTTTTCAAGAGTTAGAGTTATGATGGGAGATGTGATAGTATGTGATTTGAATTCTACATCTCGTGCCGATGCTATGAAAGATTTACTTAAAACATCAGAAGCAAAAAGAGCAGATGAGGTTTTAGGTTTTGGAAATTCATTTAATAATAACGATGTTAGATTTTTAACATATTCGCAAGTAACCGGTACTGACATAGTAGCAAGCGTTGGAAGGAGTGTAACGAATTCTAACAAACGAGGAATTGCCAAAGGTAAAAGCGCTAATGTATTTTATGATATGAATTTGAAATGCTTTAAGACTTGCGAAAACTGGATTCCTTTATCTTATTGTCCTATAACCATAGAATTATATTTAGTGAATGATGCTAAACTACCAATTATTGCACAAGGCGCTTCGTCGGAATTTACCGCTACAAATACTTCTAACAGTTGGGCAATAAAAAAACCAGTCATTAAAGCAACAGGCGTTTATTCGATCGACGATTCTCTATACGCCGAATATTCAAAAATTTTAGAAACTGGTTCGCTTCCAATTACTTTTGAAACTGAAACAATGCAAGAACAAACAACATCTAAATCTAGTGAAATATTCACAACTATCGTAAGGAATGTATCTAAATTAAATAAAATATTTATTTCATTTTCTAATACATCAGACAAAGGTTATGTGGGTTCATTTGGACCAATTCTTAAAGAATACAACTCGCTATATCATCCATTGTCACAACAAAGCGGAGTTGATTCTGGATATTATAACCCTATATATGATTTAACTGCTTCATTGGTAATTGGTAATCAAGTCATTCCATCACAAGAAATTCAAGGTGTTCGTGAAGCATATGTTCACTTAATGCATTGTGCTGACAATCCATTGTTGGTTAGAAGCGAGGACTATAAAACACAAGCATTTATGTTCGGATTTAATCTACAAGAATTAGAATCAGCAGCGTATACTGGTATGAATCTTAAAATAATTCAAATATGGTAGTAAAAATTCGCCCCCTTGATGGAGCATTTTTATATGGAACTGGAAATGAAACTCATCCAGCCGGTATTATGCCAGAACGGATGTATATTCATATGGTTCATGAATGTATACTTGAAATCCGTTCAAATTCTGTAACATTTTATGATTAAAATAAAAAATATGATATTATTAATTTTCTAATTAATAATATAATATTATGAGCAAAAACTTAATGAATATCTTTGATATTACAGCAAATAGAATTAGGCAAGTAAAAGATGGAGCAGTCAATGATATAGAAGACCTTTACGCGAGTAAATCTGACATTCAAACAGTATTAGATAGTAAAGCAGACCAAGCAGACACCTATACAAAGGAGCAGATAAATGCTAATTTTTATGATACAACTGAAACATATGACAAAACAGAAATTAATGTATTATCAAATAATATTAGTTCAAATTCATTTTTAATAGGTAATCTGACAATAACTTCAAATACAAATTTAATAATATTTCATCAAATACAAGTTTAATAAATAATTTAAATTCTACTATGACAAGTAATTTTAATAATATTTCTTCAAATACTAATTTAATTAATACAAATTTTAATAATATTTCATTAAATACACATTTAATAAACAATTTAAATTCTACTATGACAAGTAATTTTAATAATATTTCTTCAAATACTAATTTAATTAATACAAATTTTAATAATATTTCATCAAATACACATTTAATAAATAATTTAAATTCTACTGTATCAACTAATTTTAATAATATTTCATCAAATTCTCATTTAATATCTCAATTACAAACAGGTTCATTTGATAGTAATTTATATTACAATAAATAACAACTAATAATTTATTAACAGATAAATTAAATACATCAGTATTAAATAATACATTAATTCATAATATAACAACTACTTCAATTTTCAAAATAGCAAATTTTGGAAATTATAATAATTTCTTTGAAATGTATAATAATTATTTTGATAGTTATGTTTATGGAAATTTAAGTGGAGCAACTATGTTTTTAAATCAAAGAGGTTTTGGAGATGTAGAAATTAATAATTCTTCAACTTTTCAAAATGATAAAATATTATTAAATCATAATACTACAATATTATCTAATTTACAAGTATCAGGTTTATTTTCGTGTTCATCTATTTTAGATATAGCAGGTTCTGACGCTAGATATGTTTTACAATCAGATGGATTAAGTGGATTAATAACAGGAAATACAAATACAATTAATTCAATAATTACAAATGATAGCGCACAAGATACAGTAATAAGTCAAAAATTAGACAAAGTTAATACAACATTACAGACAGTGAATTCGCCATTAATACTTAGTTTAACAGATAATACTAATCCAATATTTAGAATCCAGGACGCAGTTAGTAACCAAAGACTCGAGTTTAAACGAGGATGTCAGTTAGACTCTTATCAAGGGTTAGAAGGCGCTACTCCTTATAGATTATGGTTAGGATGGAATACAGGAGATGTTATTATTGGAAGACCTAATAATGCTTCAAGAATTACGATTAACGGTAATGTTCATACTTCATATAATTTTGCGCAGATGCACGGAACATCATATTTTGAAGGTGCTGTTTATATGAAAGGAAATTTATTTACAAATAATGATTTTTCAACGGATATTAAAACAAAAATAGATAATATCAATACTTCAATAAATGGATTAGAACCATATTTAGAAACATATACACCAGATGCAATAGAAGGTTTTTATATGCATCATCCTAATTTTGTTTCTCTTTCTGTTGGCGATATTACTAATGCCAGTAACCAATATATGATGTGTGATGGATTAGTTAATAAAACTATTTTTAGTAAACCTATAGATGTGTTAGGTAATATTTATACAAATGCTGCTGTTAATTGTGATAATGTTAATATTGATACTGATGGTAAATTAACAATTGATACAAATTGTGAATTATATAGATATGTTAGTGCTTTTTTCATGTTTTGATATGAGGAATAGTGATGCTAATTCTTCATAGGTTTATCTGTGGAGACCCTGCTGTTCAATCTAACATAGTTGGAGCAGTTAATATTTCTAGCGGATGGACTTTTAATACTGCTACTGCTGATTTTATGGGTAATTTATTTGCTGATGATGTTTATGTTAAAACTAATGGAGCATTAAGAAGCAATCATATAGCACCTAATGGTGGAACATTAGTAACTGTTGATACTAACTTAGCAGTTCAAAATGCATATTTAGCAACTAATACCATTCAATCATTTGATTTAACAACGGTTTCATTTTTGGATAATATTTCAATGACTACTGGAACTGATATTAAAATGGGAACATCGGAAATATCAACTTATTATGATGGAACTAATTTATCTACAATTGATGTAATATTCAGAACATCAAACACTGCGTTTAGAGTTTCAGATGCTTCAAGTACACCTTCAGTTTTATTATCTATTGATAAGACATTTGGAACTACAGTAAATACTGAAAGTTTTACAAATAATGCTCCATCGACTTTTAATGAAAATGTAACAGTTGCAGGAACGAAAAAAATGTTGTGTAATTTAATTGAACCATCAACAGGAACTAATATAGATTTAACAGCAACAACAGTAACCATCAACGGAACGTTTGTTGATTCATCTGACTCAAGATTGAAATATGATATAGACAATATCAAATCTAATTGTATGAATGTTATTAAGAAATTTAAACCGAAGAAGTTTAAAAGACACGATAGAAATGATGGCGGTAAAACTCATATAGGATATATAGCAGATGAAGTATTAAAAGCAATCCCGAAAGAATTTGAAAATGTTGTTAGTAAAGACAGAGATTATTTAGGATTAAATTATTTAGTTTTACCCGTGTTAGTTCATAAAGCAGTATTAGAATTAAATGATAAAGTAGATAAACTTGAAAAAGAAATTAAAGAATTGAAAAAAGAAAAATCTAAATAAATAATTTAAATATATAAATATATAAATATATAAATAAATAAATAAATAATAATATATCTAGATATATATATGGACATTGACAGAAAAGTTAAAATAGAAGTATTATTTAAGAATGATAGTATGAGAGAAAAAACTTGTTATTGTGGTTGTAAAATTACTAAGTTAAATAAAGATGAATTTACATTAGATAAATGTAATAATAAAGAATGTAATTTTAGTCATTCTAAATTTGATGAATATATTAAAGAATTAAAAAGACAAAGAAGAGAAGAGGAATTCGACAGACGAGTAGATAAGTGTTGTATGTTATGTACTCCTATTATGTGGGGGTTTTGTTGGCCTATTCTAATTCCTTTGAATATTTATTATTGTATTGTATACCTTTGAATATTTATTATTGTATTATATTATAATCTAAAATAATAATATATAATGGGAAATTCGAACAGTAATGTTAAAACTTCATCTATTGATAAAATTAATGATATTGATGTAGAACAATTAGATTTAAGTAATATTGATAAATTACAGTTAAAAGCAATTAAGCAAATGAGTGAAAGACTAGAAAAACTGGAGAAAGTAAAAAGTGACAAATTAATATATAGATTACCAGTTCAAATTTGTATTTCTAGTTTGTTCTGAATTAATGACATTAAGCCTATGGCTTAATGCTATTAGTTAAAAAAATATGAATAAAATTTACTCATAATAAAACTTTGTGTATCATCATTGATGATTTTAATAGTTATTTTTTCACTTGTTCTGAAATAGCATTGATTGTATTATAGCTATTATCGCTATTATAGATTAATTTAATTTCATGAAAACCTTTATTAAGAAAATAATAAATATCAAATAAATTATTTGATGTTAAAGCGCGATCGCAAACATGCTTCATACATTTATATGAAGCAAATGTAGCAAGTAGCTCGTATTCAATTAATAAATTTAGTGGTTTATTTGTTTGATGTAATTTATCTAACTCACTTAAATTAAAAATATATGATATTCCATTATTTATATTAATATTATCAATTTCAAAATAATGTATGTTATTTAATTTGTAAAACTTGTAAACTGGTTTATATTTATTAATATATTTTTTAACAATATTACTATTTTGTACTTTTAATAATCTAACATCACCTAAATTATAAGATAATACAAGGTTTTTAATTTCTATTGGTAAATCATAAATATCATATAATATAATATAATATATTTAATTATTTAATTATTTAATTATTTAATTATTTAATTAGTAATTTTCAAATATTGAGAAAACTTTTTCATAAACATTGTATCTGGGTTCTTTTCTAAAAGGTTTATATATAGAAAACTATGCGGTTCATCAGTGGCAGTCTCATATATTTTATAAATTAGTTTCTTGCTTTCATGTAAATTATCGCTTCTAACAATTGCTGATAATTCATCTTGCAATATTTCTATCTCTTTAAAATTTCTAACTTTATAATAAAACAAATGACTTATATTTACCCTAATAATTGGTGGTACGGTTGATGATTTTTGAAGACTGACAAGTGTCGATATTCCACTATGACGACCTCTACAAAATAAAGAATTTAACAATTTGTTATTTCTTGTTATTGCTGGATTATCAGATACATCATCCAATATAACTAATATATTAAATAACTTTTTCATTCCTTGTTTTTTCTGATATTCAATTATTTTATTTTGAGTTTCTATAACTCTTTCTAAATCTTCAACATTGAACTCATCCCACCAACACGGTTCTTTATCATTATCTACTTTCAAACCTTCCTTAATGTATTTCTTCACTGGCAACCAAATACTATCCAAATTTACTGATGGAGACCAGATAAAAATTCTTTCAAATGCTCCTCTATAAATATCAAGTATCATTGATACAAGTAGCGTCGATTTTCCAGAGCCTGACGGGCCCACAATCATCGCTCTCATCGGCAATTTAGGGACAACCTCATGCTTACTTTGCTTAAAGTCATATTTGATTTCATCAATTGGTTTTACATCAGGCATAATAAAAATAATATTATATATTCTTATAAAATAATTTATATCATAATGGCAATAGAATCTATTAATTTAAGTGAAGTGGCTAGTATCCGGAGGATATATAAATTTGGTGATATCTTAGTGCCCGACACTGAACAAATATATTATGATACAATGTTATACTTTTTATCGGCAATTAAAAAACAAAATATCGTAGTATCCAAGTCCTCAATTGAAAATGACAATAACCTAGATTTTAATTTTAGAAAGTTAGTAAATTTTATGAAAGATTATCCCGATATGTATACAAATGAAATGATAAGTAGTGTAGAAGAAGTTATTGATATTAATATTACAGATGTTAGTCTATCAACTTCAATAAAACTTACTAAAGAAAATAGTTTAAATACATATTCTATTTAATATTAATGGAACATCTTTTTTATGATATGCTGGCAGTGGATATCATAAAAATGGAACAGGCTTTCCATTGTTTTCAATCAATAAGCATTGAAGCTAATTAGTTTTGTGTCTTGCTCGCGTGTGCAATGAAAACCCCAAGTGCTGTGCCCCACCAATATTCTATTATGCATGAAAATAATAAGATTAAATAACTATTTTATCTTATTATTTATATGACTATCATCCATTGCAGTTGTGGTAAAACTTATGATGACAAATATTTATTTAAACATCTAAATTCAAAACATCATCAGACATTTGTGGAATATAGATGGAATAAAGACGATACAATGAAAAAACTTTACAAGAAAAGAAAGACAGAAATGAAAAAATAATTTATCTTATTATTTAATATGAAAAGGAGTTATTCGGATTATATTGATATAATAAATGAAGTAGAAAATATAGAACGGGTTGTCATAACTGATAATAGATGTAAAAAATATGTTATTTTAGTTTAGAATTAAGTAAGTTTTTGATACAATATATTAAAAATATCAATATTAATATAAATGCCAAAAAAGAAAACCAAAAAGAATAAGACAGGTTTAAGTGTTTCTTCAACAGATGAAAATAGCGTAGAAATTGTTAAAGAAACAGCAGTAATTGAGGTTGCTTGTCCTATGTGCAAAAAGATGTTAGAACTTAAAAATGAGTTAGAAATACAAAAGAAAGGAAATTGTAAATGTTCATGTATTCCAACAAGTTTCAAAATAAGTAAAAATGATAAGAAAATGAATATTGATAAAACTAAAGACAGTATCAACTTAGAAACTGATGTCCATAGTATAACTTTTAAATGGGGTAAGGATGCATCACTCTCGGGTAATAATGAAAACGAAACGCAGGAAACTATTAAACAAATCATGAAAAATTAGTATTTAAAGAGTAGATTTAACATAATTGCACTTTATAAATATATATATAATTAAATAAATAAATAAATATCTAGTTATTTATATAATCTTGACAATGAAGAAATTAAAGACCTATTCAATGGTGATGAAAACTTTGCTAAACAATTGAGTGAAGAATATTTTTATTGGTTTGATGCTAAATTCAGTGATAAATATTTTATGAAAGGTATAACTAAACCAGATAACTTTGGTAAAATATTGAAATTTTTTGAAATTACAGGTGACGAGGAAGGTTTAATACAAATGAAAAATTAAATTGATGAAAGACTCTTAGAATATAATTTATTTACATATATAACATTAAATTATTCAGGTAAATTGTATAATTAAATAAATAATTATCTAAATAAATATATAGTAATGTCTGAAAATGAGAATTATACTATTAATGATTTAATGAAGAAGATAACATTAATTGGCAAAAATATCAAAACCTTAAATGATATGATTAAATCCATTGATGACAAAATGAAACCAGTTGAACGCAATGAAGAAAAAAGAAAAAATCGAAAAGATATTTCAAGCAAAATCTATAGGAAGACCAACGGGGGATTATCCTACAAAGCAAAAGAAATACTGTGATATGTTGAATACAGGAAAAATCAAACAACCTAAAAGCACCACTTTAGAATTTTACAAAATTTCAAAAAATGATGATGGAGTATATGTATTTTTTGAATAATTAATAATCCAAATAGTTCTAATAAATGAATTTATTAGAATTATTTAGCGGAACAAAAAGCGTCGGAACCATAGCAAAGTCGCTTGGATTTAATGTAATATCATTAGACTTGAAAAATGCTGATATCAACACTGATATTTTGGAGTGGGATTACAAACAGTTTGACAGAAACCATTTTGATTTTATTTGGAGTAGTCCCCCATGCACTGAATACAGCATAGCAAAAACTAGGGGAATTAGGAATATCGAATATGCAAATAGTATTGTCTTAAAAACTATTGAGATTATCAAATATGTCAATCCTAAATATTTTGTAATCGAAAATCCACAAACTGGATTATTAAAACATCAGGAGTTTATGGATGAGTTTGATTTTAAAGATGTTGATTATTGTAAATATGGATTTAATTATAGAAAGAGGACTAGGCTATGGAATAACATTACAACTTGGAAACCTAGAGAATTATGTACAAAGGATTGTGGCAACATCAGGAATAATAAACATATTGAAACTGCACAGAGACTGCCATCGGGCACCAAGGAAAATGGGGAGACAATCCAACAATACATAAGCAAGAAGATTTATACAAAACACCTAGCGAATTAATTTGTGAAATCTTAGTGAGTTTGACGGATTAAGGATTTTGAGTTTGGGGTTGGGCTTGAAACTTGAACTTTCTAGGTTCATCCAACGACAACACAGTAAAAAATAGGAACTCTAAAAATTGAAAATCATGAATTTTAAGGGGAATATCCATAGTTTATCAAATTTAGACAACACCAATATTCATATAGATATATCAGGAAACTCTCGCCAATTGCCAAACAGGGCGGGGAATTTTACCCTTTTCCCCAAAGAAAGGGGAATTTTACCCTTTTCCCCAAAGAAAGGGGAATTTTACCCTTTTCCCCAAAGAAAGGGGAATGTTACCCTTTTCCCCAAAGAAAGGGGAATTTTACCCTTTTCCCCAAAGAATGGTTTTACTTTAATACCCTAAAACCATACTATAATAATAACATGTATACCCTTATATGTTATAATTATAATGTAAAAGGACTTAAAGATGATAGGAGTGACAGAAAAAGAGCTGGAACAGGATAGAAATATAATATTGAGTTTCATTAAGGATAATCCCTATCCATCGTATAAACAAGTCATTGAAATAATTAAAAACGATAAAACAATGAAAGATATATATCTAGATATGTTCGCTGAGTATGGAGAACAAAATCATCAATGGATAAAAGAGATTTACGAAAACATAATGAAAGAAGAACTCGTTAAACGTAATGGTAATAGTATTAATGAAAGAGGAGGAATGACAACAATGCATTGTAATTATTATACTTTGATATCAGTGTTGCGTTATTTAATACAACAAAGAGCACCAATGAAAGATTATGACGTTAACTTAATCTGGTATAATATCAGAAACATTTTGAGCAGTTCTTGGAACAACATAGGAGACTGGAAACACTGAAAATAGGTTTAATCATACTATGATTTCACATGTAAAATATTATATGTTATAATTGTAATATATTTATCGTTTGTAAAGATTGAATTATTATATTTTCCTAATTTGCTTATCTCTTTCAAAGTGCGTTGTTTAGACTTGGTATGCTCTTTTGATTTTTTCGTGCTTTGGCTGTTTGTTTTTGTTTTGTTTGATACTCTTGTGATATTTTTTGTTGGTATGTTGCTTTGTTTTTTGTTGATGTGTGTTTTTGAGTTTGGGTTCTTTGATGATTTAGAGTGTTGCTGTTTTGTTGGTATGCTTGTTTGAATTATTTAATGTTGCATGCTGTGATTAAATATTTTTGTTGCTGGTTGTGATTATTTATTTTGTTTGCTTGTTGTTCTGGATTTTGTTTTCTGTTTGTTGTGTTGCTGTTGGAAAAAAATAGTAGAAAGAATAATTCTTTGAATTCTCCTTTTACTATTTTTTCCCCTGCCCCGCGTACCGCGCGGCAATTTGATGACGTTCCACTAAACGTAGTCTTCGGGGAGCGGGTCTGGAGAAACGGGGGTCCCAGGCTCGAATCCTCCCGCCGCCTCTTTCTGCCGGCTGAGGTTTTGTGCTGCCTTTTGCGGAAAACTTTGAGATTGAAAAAAAACATTGTGTTTTCCGATTTCCTTGACAATTGGCACCAATTTCCCCCCCCAATTTCCCCTAATTTCCCCCAATGCTTCCCCGCAAATTGCGCCTTGCTTTCTCACCAATTCCCTCCCACTTTCCTTTCAATTTCCATCCGACTTCCCCCCAATTTCCCCCCAGTTTCCCCCAAATGTCCTGGCAAACTCCCCAACCCCAGCTTCCTTCCAAGTGTCGCCCACAATGTCCTTCGTGTCGGATACTTGGGCCATGCTAAGCCACGCTTCTCGCAAGCAAGAATGCCGTACAAGGGGCAACCTCAACACCCCTCAGAAATCAGCTTATCCGCGCACCCCGCCAAAATGACATGCAGTGGCCATGACATACCACCCAGCACTAAGGTGCCCTAAACGGCGAGCCTTCCTGTTCGCAATTGTACGCCCTGTTTGGTCGCCACCCTTTCCCAACATTTTACTTGGAGGCATGGTTCGGCGCCCTTTTTGGGAGCACCCTCTTGGTGGCACTCAACACTCCGCCGACATTGCTCGGCGTGTCGGGGAGGATGGGGGAACCAGAGAGGACAGAAGAGCATACTAGGGGGACACGGGCGAGAGGAAGAAGGAGACAAGCTAGATGCCAATGTCGGCGGACTGAGCCGGAGGCTCTAAAGTTTTGAGCATGCGGGAAGATCCAGGTGTGATATGCACGCACTTCAAGAAGGGTGTGGGTGTCCGTAAAATCGAGTTCCAAAACACTGTGAACGAATCACCATCAAACGCCACGGAACTGAATGATCTGCCAGATCATAGGCCTCAAAACCAAGCCAGGCCTGGGAATATAGAGGGGATTGGAGGGGTATAGAACGGACGCCTCTACATACAATCCTGGACAATGGGTCTTTGTGAGGCACAACAGCACTAGAAGCGCCCACCTCCTCTCTAAATGCCCTCCTTGGCCACATTATGAAACTTTGCTAACCACAAGTTGTCAGATTCCATGCTGCTTGTCTCCGCGGTAAGCCAACACTGCTCCCGACCCCAGGCACCCACACCATCAGCGCCTGGCCGGCTTTGACGTATCAGCCAGGCTCATGTCAGTGACTGGGTGCGAAGGCCGAACTTTGTTTGCATTGTCAAAGCTCCTTCTCACTTCCTCAGTGAATTGGCCAAAAAACCTTAAACTTGTTGTTTGCAACTAAGATTGCTTTCCCACTAAGTATAAAGTCCAGTACCTCAGGCCTTGCATCGGAAGAGAAATGGAGCTTCCCGCGCTGCAACTTGTGCCAAGTGCCCAATCCAGCAACGTGTTGGTCTGCTGGCCATGCAGCCTTCCCAACCTGCTGAGAACTGGAACTGCTCATATGCGCCCCTCAAACTTGTGGCCATTGCTGTGGGACCCTTGTGTGGACTTTGTGAGGGAAAGCAACAAGTATAAAGTGTAGGATCGAAGTGCCAAAACACAAATGGAAATTAAAGGTCCTCTGCCAATGCCGATGTAGTCTTCTCTACTCTTCCTTCCGTGGCCCATCCCTTCCAGCCTTTCAAGGCGATTGCATGGGCCTGTGGGGAGCAAGCAAAAGCTAGTCTGAGAGGGGAAGGAAGCGCTGCACAACGGCCACATCCAAATTGGTTTAATGGATGCACACCATGAAAATATGATTGTTGCAATATACAAAAATTGATTAGGCACGCTTCAGACTGAGGCAGCTTATGTCGTGTAGTGAATGGGGAGGCAACACAGACAAGTGCTCCCAAATGTTATTCCCTACCTTTGTTTGGGTGGGGGGGGGCCTTCACTCATCACTCCCCCACAATCATCTGCGAAGCACTGCGTATGCAACTCAATAATCTCAATTACCGTGCATATGAGTTTGAGATACAGTTTGAATCTACTACTGCACCCGCAGTTTGAAGAACGAAGTATGTCAATGCGAAAAACCCTGAAGGTTGGACTCTTGCTACTCAGGTTTTCAGCATTTCAGCAATGCAAATGCGCGCTATACTCAATTAGTGCATGGCCCTTTACAGAATGTCCATCCTGGGAAACACAACCCCCCGCTCCGCCCCACCCCACCCCGCCGCAACAAACAACAAATCAAGCAGGCAAGCACAAACCAACAAAAAAAGCAACAACAAACAAACAAAAGCAAGAACTCAAACAGCCAAACAAACATAAACCGTTCCCCCTGATAAACGCGGACGCCCCCCCTCCCCTAATAAATCAGGTGTGGGGGACAAAACTATACTTATCAATAGGGTCCTTTGGAGTCAACCGCATTTCCTCTTCGGTCCTCGTCCAAATGGGCTCCTCCCCCCCCCCTTCCCGGACACGAAAAACGTCACAACCGTAATTTTGCGAGTAACGATTCTAAACAAAACCATTCAAGGTTGTGTTTTCGTTTTTGCGGCTTAAAAGTAAAAGGGCTCAGTTTAGACAATTCAAGAAATAAACGTGCACTAGCAAAAAGGGACGTATGCATTTAGAACTTGGGTTGGTGCCAGGAGCTTGGGTCCTGGACTAGTTACCCCCTAAGGCTGGGGCTCTGAGCAAGAAATCCGCAAGTTTAGTATTGGTTTTGAATTGGCCTATTCTAAAAGTAGTATTGGGGACCCGGCAGTCTGGGAAAAGTCGTAATTAGGTGCATATAGTAAAAGGGGGAACGGATTGCAAATAAACACACACGTTAACCACGCAAACACGCCAACAAACAAACAAAACAATAGAAATGATAATATTATTAGTGTTAATATTATTAGTCATTATTGCTCTTTGTAAAAGAAGAGAACCAAGCACACAAACAAACACCCAATGAATCGATGAATGAATGAATGAATGAATGAATGAATGAATGAATGAATGAATGAATGAATGAATGAATGAATGAATAAATGAATCAATGAATGAATGAATGAATCAATGAATGAATCAATTAATGAATCAATGAATCAATGATTCAATCAATCAATCAACTAATCAATCAACCCATCGATCAATCGATCAATCGATCAATCAATCAATCAATCAATCAATCAATCAATCAATCAATCAAGTCAATCAATCAATCAATCAAATCAAATCAAATCAAATCAATCAATCAATCCATCCATCAATCCATCCATCAATCAATCAATCAATCAAACCAATCAAACAATGAATGAATGAATGAATGAATGAATGAATGAATGAATGAATGAATGAATGAATGAATGAATGAATGAATGAATGAATGAATCAATCAACCAAATCAATCAATCAATATGTAAATCGATACGTAAACAATCAACCAAAGAAACAATAAGTAAATAGATACATAGACAATCAAACAAACAAACAATAAGTAAATATATACATTAAAAAAAAAAAAAAAATCAAATAAACAAACACATAAATCAACAAATCAGTCAACCAACCAATCAATCAACCAACCAGTCAATCAAATAACATAATTATATATGTATATATGTATACATATGTATTACAAAAATCAACCAACCAACCAACCAACCAACCAACCAACCAACCAACCAACCAACCAACCAAACAAACAAACAAACACACAACAAACCAACAACCAAGCAAGCGATCAAACAGACAGGCAAGACTAGAGAAGGACAAACAAACACAGAAAACAAAGCACAAACCACACACATAACAAAGAAACACATAAACATACACAAAGGCAGACAGACGGACCGACTGACAGACAGACAGACAAACAGAGAGGCGAATGGACAGACCGACCGAGCGACAGACAGACAGATGGACAGATGGACAGACCAGCCGACCAACCGACAGACAGACAGACAGACAGACAAAGACAAACAGGCAGGCAAACAAACAAGCAAACAAAGAAGCAAACAAGAACACAAACAAGCACGCACACACGTGACATGTATTCCCCTTGTGGTTCTGTTAAGTTTTCCTCGTCCTGATTGGCTCGGATTCTGTTAAACGCCGATGGAGAAAGACCAAAAACGACAAACAAAGGATCTGCCAAGGTTGCGAGTTGCTTTCGCTTGACCACCTCTTTTAGATGAGCTTCATGCTTCAATTGGCCGTCCGAGGTGTGTAAACTCGCACAGCAAGGCTCTTTGATTTAGCAAGCTCATGGCACCAGAGGCTGTCAGTCAGCCACATGCTTACACGTGCCCAGATTCTCGCAAAACACAAGTAGGTCAACCAACACCCCTATGGTCATGAATTCAAAACAAGTAGACACCGACTTGATCAGTAGACAAAAGTGCTCACCGAGCTGCGTCCGATGATTCAATGAACCCATGTCGCTGAGATCCCGGCAACGCCATGAGGGCCCCAGGATCTAAGGCGACGATCCGTCGGCCCGCTGACCTGTTGGCATTGGCTGAAGGTTGGTTTCGCTGGGTGCTCTGGCTGGGTAGGGCGGCTGCCTTGTTCTACGGCTCAGGCTACATGCTCATGGGGCCGTTGGCGGCACAAGGCGCTGAGCTGAGCCGAAGAAAGATGCCGCGGGCCATTGGGTTCATGGATGCCAACCGATTTCACCCTGGTTCCACTTGCTCCAAGCCTTTCATCTTTTTCCAACCCTTTCCATCTGTTCATTGTTGCTTACCCTTTCAAGATACCCCCCCAAATTTCCAACCCCAGAGTTCAGGCCAATGTAGACTCGCACCACGGGCGTAAGCATAGGACCCTCCTTTCTCAGCATCTATGGTCTAGCTCTTCAAGAGGAACCCTAAACCCTAAGCCGCCAAAGTTCGGTTACCTATCCACCACTTTTTTTGCCACAGTCTGCAAGCTGGAGGCGCTTGGGTCGCAGTCTGCACTCAAAGGAACTTCTTCTGCTCCCCGATGGACGTGAACCTGTGGGTGCAGGAAACAAGTGGATTCTGCATCCCATCTCATGACCAGGGTATGTTTTGGAATTGCAGACCCTGATTTGTGTCCACCGACCATAGGGCATTCCACAGAGTAAATAGACATGCCAGCATCGCCAGGATTTGGCGCGGGCTTGATACCAGCCGTGCGCAGTCATATCTTCGCGTCACGGCGTCACGTCATTTCAGATCTCAAGAGTAGCGACGCATGTGCTGAGAGCGTACCACAGTCAAAACCACCCATGGCAAGGTCATTTAACACCAGCTCCCTACCAGTGCGAAATTTGCATGTCCTCACTGAAAGTGTTGCTATCTACATGTTTTGCTCGTGGACTGGAAAGTGCGCACGGCCGCCATGGGGGTTGCGAGCAAGCCACACCGTTGAAAGCTCCTGTTCCCAACCGAGCCAAATTCACGTGGCGATTGCTCAAAAGAAACGAGGTTTTTTCTTTCGGATCGACGCGAGCTGCAAAACACTCAGAGGCTCGCGCCGACTGTCCAGCGACTCACCGCCGACAGCCTGGGCAATGGCCTGCGCGCTGGCAAGGTCACAATCCATACACCCACTGCAAATTCGCAGGGAACCCACAAAGGGGGGTCCTTCAAAAGAAGAATCTTCTGAGTGTGCTGGAGTTTGGGTGTCCGCGTCATCTACAGGGAATGAACCTCAGGTTGAACATCCACCTCAGTCGGCATTGCCGATGTGTTTTTGTCCTTGCTGAAGTGAGTCGCCAGCCTTGTTTCCGTTCAAAGCCTAGATCTTATTCAATGAAGGCGACATAACACGCTTCACGCAAAAGGAATCACCAAGCTAAGCAAACCCAGAAAACAGAAATAGTGATATGGGCGTGCTTTGCGAGGGCACCCCTTTCAGATTGGTTCAAGGGGAACCAACAGGACAACCACACATTTCTTTTGGAGGGCGGGGGGATTCCTATTTTGACACATACCCAATATGAGGAGAAATGTGGCAAAAAGGCTTTCTTGGGGGACTCCGTTTACATGGTTGGACTTCTGTCCACTTGTTCTGAGTGTGTTCCAATCATGGAAAAACAATACAGTCGAAGACGTGTTCAACATGAAAGGGCACTGATTTTGGATCTTCAGGTCCAACAATTGTTCCTTTCATAAAAACGGGGTCACAAAAGCGTCCTCAAATCGCATGAAGTTCCAAAAGGCGCCCACAACTCGCATCAGGGTCCAAAGTGCTTAAACGGGGCCACAAGAAAGGGTCACACAACAGTCACAAAAGAAGAGGGTCGCAACAGCGTCCACAAAAACGAATCCCTTCCTTTTTGCACTCTTGCACAAATAAGGCCTTATGCAAAGGGTCCAAAAGGCCATGAGATCCCACAAACCGGGTCCAACAAACGTTGCGAGGCCTGTCCCCAAATGGAATGAGTGCCGTTGCCCCGGGCCCCTTGGCTTCCAAGTCGACATCATTTTCCGCGAAGGCGCCGTTTGGCGCTTCTCCAAGAGCTCGCGGAGCTCGCCCACCAAGGTGGCCTCGAGATTTCGCGAGTGCAGCGAACTAGGAATGGGTCTGGGCTTGGTTTCGGGGTGGCTTGCGGTTTTAGGGTTGGTGTGTTGTTTGAGGGTTGGCTTGTGGTTTTTAGAGTTGGCTTGTGGTTTTTAGAGTTGGTTTGCGGCTTTAGGGTTGGTTTGTGGTTTTGGGGTTGGTTTGTGGTGTTGGGGTTGGTTTGCGGCTTTAGGGTTGGTTTAGGGTTGGTTTAGGGTTGGATTGGGGGGGGTTGTCCTGTGGTCGAGTCGTGGTGTTGGGTTGATTCAGGATGAGTTTAGGGTTGGTTCAATGTCGGATCAGATTTGGGGACCCAAAATTGAATGACCCTCAGAATGTTGCCGACCAGAAAAGCAACAACCTGTGATAGCATGGTGGTGCATTCCCAACCATACCTACAGAATGTCAGTTGGGTGTGGGTCAAAATTCATCCACCAGGGGACCGCGGGGTTGCGTCCATGTTGACATTTACCAGGGTTCCCAAAATGGGTACCTACTTTTGACCCACAGCCAGTTGTTGTGAGAGTTTTCAAGGGCAATTCTCCCAAAACGCGGCAGCCCAACACCAACTTCCCGCCATGGCCTCGCGGTTGGCCTTCTCCTCGAAGTTGTACCTTGCCAGCTCCGCAGACCAAAAAAAACCACCCCCGCACACTTTGGGCGAAACGGCAAGGTAAAAGGGAAGACGTGAGAAATCCGGGCGGCGAAAAAAAGGGACGGCTAAGAGAAGAACCCTGAGGTAGACGAACACGAAGGGAAACATTGTTCAATTAATCTAAAAAAACAAAATACACCAGCATAGACCCCAAATAGCACACCACGGCTACGAACCATGACGCAGCATCAAGATGGTTCCCGCGGCATCATGTTGATGTTGACAGCATCTTGATGACACCACAGCCACTCAGCATGGTGCGCTAAATAAACGTGCGAACAACGTCCTAATGAGCGCAACAGCATAATGATGATGTTGACAACACCATGCTGATACACCAGCCACGAACGATTTCGTGCTACTATGGTGATGCGAGCAGCAGCATGGTGATGCGAACAGCATCATGGGGATCGCAAATGCAACAGCATGATGGTACCACAGCCACGAATCATCTTGCGACAGCGTAATGAAATTCAGCATCATCCTGATGTTGACAGATCATGGCGCCACCGCGCCCACGAACCATAACGCAGCATCGCAGTGATTCCAGCAGCATCATGACGTGGTTGACTACATGATACACCAGCCACGAACCACTACGCGCCACAGTTAGAGCAGCAACAACGTCCGGTTCAGTTGACTGCATCATGATGCTGCGGACAGCATCATGATCAACCGCGACACCACAAACAGCACGCGCCCTACACCCTGCCACCCATATGCGCCCGCACCGTCACCAACACCTCAAAACAGCAGCCCCAACAGCACCCCAATGCAGGACCTGCGCGCACCGGACATGTCCCCAATCACCCTGCCGTCACGCGCTGTCACCACTGACCAGCACGCACTTGCGCAGTAGCCCAAAGTGCACGCCCCCAAGCTCCCAGCCGTCGATCTTGCAACGTCCCCTTCTTCATTAGAAGTTAGAACGCCTATGGTTTTCAGTTCTCTGGGAGAAGAAAAAATGCGGTCAGCAGCATCTCAAACAGCAACCCAAAACAGCACTTGTACCACCACCCCAAACTGCATGCCCCCTAGCACTCGCCGGCAATCTCGGAAAATTGCGCCCACAAAGTCACCAGCACCTCAAACAGCACGTACCCCAAAACAGCACCTGTATCAGCACCCAAGCTCCATGAGGCCATCAATCTCGCAAAAATGTGAAGCTCGCAAAACACGTCCAGTGGCACTCCAAACTGTATGAGCTCGCAAAACAGCATCCAGCAGCACTCCAAACTGCATGCCCCCTAGCACCCGGCCGGCAAGCTCGCAAAACAACATCCACCAGCACCCCAACTGTGCCCCCTAGCACCCGGCCGTCAAGCTCGCAAAACAGCATCCACCATTACCCCAAACTGCATGCCCCCGGCTAGCCCCCGGCCGTCAATCTTGCAAAACAGCATCCACCAGCACCCCAAACTGCATGCTCCCTTGCACCCGGCTGTCAAGCTCGCAAAACAGCATCCACCAGCACCCCAAACTGCATGCCCCCTAGCACCCGGCCAGCAATCTCGCAAATCACTTTCCCTTCTGTATTAGAAGTTAGAATCCCTATAGCTTTCAGCTATCTGGGGAATAAAAAGACCAACGACATGATATTTCAACTTTTCTCGAAATAAAGACCTTTACACTTTTTGGTCGGGCCCTGTATGTTCATTTTGAATGGGCTAAATCGGAAACCCGGGCGCCTTAAATGGGTCAAAAGTCAGAAGGCAGCGAGGTCACCATGTGGCTCAACTCGAAAGCGCAAATCCGCGAGGGGCACATTGCCAAGGCTCTCTTCTCCTCGGCCGAGTAGACCTGATTCTCCTGGCATTCCAGTTACACAGCAACTGACATGAAAGGTTCAAGAAGGCCTATGGAACCCAGTCTTCCAAAGGGTCCTGGGGTCCGAGCTTGGATGCTGAAAGCAGGCCCCTGTATGCTTCATTTTGAGGCCACAAGCTATTTCACCGCCGCAAGCCTTTTTCGGCCCCGCCCGCATCCGCCAGCCCGCGCAGTCCTTTCGGATACGCACTGCGTTCATGCGTCGGTGCCGGGAGCCGCTCATCACCTGCAATGTGACGATGCCATGCACTCGGGGGATATTCTCCGAACGGCTGATGGCCGTGTCGCTGTCCAAAGCGTCTCCATTTCATGACTCACCCCTGTTCTGCACAAAGCTTCTGGACCCAGCTGCATGTCCCGTATCAAACACGCGCGCCCAGAGACCTAAGAAGCTCTTGAAATTGGAGTGTTCCTGGAACCAAGCAGGCCGAACATCAAGCAGTCAAGCAGGCCGGGACCACATAGCCGAGGCCCTCCAGCCCATCGATCTGCTCTGCGCTGATGCCAACTTCTCCTCGTCGAGGGATGCGCATGCCGCTCTTGACGTACCTGGCGCGCGCCACTTGCAGCTTGCACACCATCCCCTTTCCAGCGGATGTACGTGCAAAGACAACCAAACGAAGCCTAAAAGACAATATCCTCACAGCTCTTGACTCACGCTGGACAAGAGGGGGCACTCGGCCATTGCATCTCCCTCACCAGGAAGCAGGTAGCCTAGCACGGATGGACGGCGGCCGGTACGGGTTCACATTCTGGCCAGCAGCTATCGGGAGTGGCCATCACGCGCTTCGGAATTTGGGAAACTTATCACTTTAGACTTT
>CAUJNA010003168.1:440000-453003 GCA_963377175.1 Effrenium voratum
CCGATTACATGAATACACATCCGTTGTCCCAGGAACCTCTTGGCTTTCCTTTGAAGACCCCGAGGTTTACATATGGCGTATCCCGGCCCCCAGCCTTGGTGACAGGAGCAGGAGCCTGACAGTCTCGAGCTCTCATTCGAGATCTTGCAAATTGGCCCAAAGGAAAACAACGAAGAACCCAAGGATCCAATGAATTCTCCTATCCTTGTGGTTTGGTCCAGACCTGGGATGGTCATGCACTCCCGGGCTTGAATTCACGGGGTGGCGCTCGAATTGCTTTGCACTTGCCGTCAGGTGGTGCCTGGAAGCCAAGCGACGCTGTGCCCACGGCTCTGTGAAGCCCCTGCTTGGTATTGAAGTACCGCTCGCTCACTTCAGCATCCCAGCACAGTCTTCCACGCCTTTCTGCCGTAGCACTGACTTCTTGGAATGATGTTTGGGTTGGCTTCAACAATCAGCATTAGATAGAATCATGAGCTTCACTCGCATCAAGGCAATTAGCTCGCAAGAGGTTAGAGCCTCGTAATCCAAAGCCTTTGACAGGGCGCAGGCGCTGCTCGGATGGCAGTTGTTTGCAATGACTGTGCTGTCAGCAAGTGGTGTTGAAGCCAAGCTGTGCCCAGAGCGAAGCCCCAGCTGTGCGATGCTGAAGACCTTGGCCCTGACCCATTCTTTCCATTTGCCAAAGGTTGAACACCGGCCCGGTTCACCCTTGAACGGTGGAAGGAACCACGACATCGCTGATGATCGTGCAAAGCAAGTAGGTGCAAAGAAACACAAGTCAAGGTCTGCCACATGCAACAGCAATACTAGACACTCTCATAGCCCCATACTAGCTTGTGCTGGGCAACCTCCTATCTGGTGGCAAAATCGCTAACCCCTCAGCTTGTCCCTACAAGCAGCCAGCAAATCAACACGACGAAACCGATGCGCCTCCTCTTCTGGCGGCGGTGCATCCGCTCGCTGCGGCGAGGGGGACCGAGGGTACATGGTCCTGGGCATTCACACGTGAAATCTGTCAAATGGCTGAGTCCGAACCATGCTCTCAACATAGGAAAGCCTCCAACTTTGATGGCTCTTCTTTGGTGAAGCAACCAAAAAGGCTACCCCCCCGCCTTTCCTTCCCCGCCCACCACACACAAAAAAACGCATCCACGCCATCGGGGAATGACAAGAACCTTGTTGGCCAACTCGTGGCAGCAGGTGGCCATTGGCTTTCCGAGAGACGAATTCCGAATGACCTCACCAAGAAAAAGCAAATTACGCGACAAGAGCTGGAGAAAAGCGGAGTGAGACAACAGGACACACTGGGTGTCATTAACAAGGCCAGGGAGTGTCCGGGTGCAACACTGCGGGCAGCAGCGACACTCATGATTTTCCTATGCACTTGGCAAAGAACACAGTCTCGGTCAGGGTTCGATTTGTTGATGATATCCAGGCAGACTTGAACCCGATCCTAAGGAAATCAACCACCCCTGGGTTTAAGTCTACATCGGGGTAGTCGAACAAGGAACCCTGATCTCGCTCGCCCGAGTTCTCGGCACGAAGGACCAGAAGGACTTGGCCCTCATGGCTGTTCGATCCAGCAGCCACGCCTTGGAGCGCGGGCTTCTGCCAGTTGGGCCAGTTTTGGAACTCCAAATCCGAGTGTAGGGGGGCTGTTTGTTTGTCCAAAGATAGTCTAACAGCGAAAATGACATTCCTGGCAATGATTTGAATTAGCAGCCGATGAAAGAGCACACGCCTACCCACAGCCCATCGTGGCAGGATGCTCCTCCTGCGAAGATTGGTATTGGGGCCAAAATTCATCAGGGTTCATGCCTGGGTCCGAAAGCATGTGGCACTTGGCGATTTCCCAAATTCAGCCATGTTCACCTCCTGTGGCAACAACCTGCTTGATGAGGAATTATGACTGACAACGCATGAGACCAAACATCAAGCCTACATGCTACCGCTCCATTCCATCCACTGCCCCCAATCACTCTTTTCCAGTATTGGTGCATGCTCTCTCCCAAGTTCACGTTGGCTTGTGCTTTCTGGGCGGTGCTCTTCGGGTTGTTCTTCGGAGGCGACTTCAATGGACAGATACCATGTCTTTGTCGAACAGTGCAGGGTTGCTTTTGGAGGAATGACAAACCTGCCCGGTGTTTCGCAAGTCACCACACAGCAACCTGGTGGTGACTCAGCTTCGCGCCTCTTCAAACTCGGCGCGCCAGGTGTCTACCTCCCCGCCTGGCGCACGAAACGAGTCATATGGGTGTAAAGCGCAATCCGTTGCGCTCTTCGCCTGCGGACAGCAGAAAAATATAATTGGACTTATGCCCCACCCGTCCACCCGCTTGGCCATTCTTGGAGAGTGTTCCAACAATGAATCGCATAACACAGAAGCGGCCACAACATAGACCGGTTGTGAATTTGGCTCAAGGCAACAGCAAAAGAGATGTGTCTCAAAATAAGGAGCAGTCCTCCCTTCAATTTGGACTCGAAATGATACCCTCCGTTTTGGATGGCTTGTGGTCTGCTTGTTGTGCCCAAAAGAACATCTCTGCAGAATCTCTCCATTTTGGGTGACACGCGTGCGTGACGAAGTCTTCTGGCCGGACCAATGCTTCCCATATGATCCGCTGGGGTCCGCATCTGGGAAAGACTCAGAGAAGCGGTATCTGCCAGGTAGTCAACCCTCAAAAGCCTTCCCCAACCTGCGGCCTTGAACAATTCCCTTCCGCAGGTTGCCTGTGGAACTTCCCAACTCAGTTGTTTCTGTTGTTCCGAATTCGACTTCATTTGAGATCTTTGAGGCAAAGGCACACAAAACTTTGTTTCGGGCCCAAAAGCGGGCGCACGCGGCTCATGCGCAACTTCTGGCGCCTTTCCCCTTGCCCTTGGAGGCTCTCTCTGGCGATCGCCTGCGGATTCGACTGCCAGCTCGGATTGTCTTGCAATTTCTGTCAAACCAAGTTGCTGCAGAAATCCATCATTCCCAAACTGGATACAAGGGAACCCTTTGCAAAGACATGTAGAAAAGGGCCTTCATTCAGGTAAGCTGGTTTTCTTCCTCCCTGGTGAGATCGTTTTAATGCACCACATCCTCTTGGAATTCCGGCTCCATCCCTGTTCCGCAGCTATGCTCATTCGCATGCCACGGTTGCTCTGGCGAATCTTTGCCCCTTACGCGCAGAACACCCAAAGTTGCATCTTGCGTCCAATATGCGAAGCATGAGTTCAATCTGAACAGGCTGGAAAACAAATTACAATATTCCTGCAAGAGAGGCACATGGTTTCCGATTGAAAACACGACACAAAGACGCTTAGCCTTGAAGTTCCAGGGGGTTGGAGGGTTTGTGATTGACACATGCAATCTAAATATCCTGATATCCCGCCTTGCAGGAGACGGGGAAAGCCGCTTGCTCTCTACCTGTCAAGCCAAGCAGAGGTTTCTCAAAGTAGGACCCCCTACTTAACTCAGTTTTTCCCCAAGGACCAGGAATAAAAGGTTGACCATTTGGGACCATGACTAAATACGGACCAGTCATGGGAAGACCAAAAGGTCAAAAGGTCAAAAGGTCGGCTTGAAGAGCGGTTCCCTGGTGCCCCTTTCACCAAGCACAAACAATCGCATGCTGAACCTCCACCCATCGAGATCTGAAGCGTCAGCTGGAACCGGCTTTTCATTCCAATCCAGTGGAACTCTGAACATGTGTGCCCCTTTTCAAAGACCCACTACATATCTCACCTCCTGAGTCCGTTGACCAGAAAAAGTCGCATTTCTTGCTTGCAACCGAAATGGTCTTCCCAAAAAGTATCAAGTCCAGTACATAACTCAGGAAGTGAGACGCTATCCAATAGGAAGTTTGCGAATAGATTTAGGAAACACAATCGAAGCTCCCAGGGTTTGCTGCAACACTGAGGCGCCCGCTGGTCGATTCACAAAGCCTGTCGGCATTCTCAAGCTGTGCACAAATCGGGAATCCAACGTTTGTCCCCTTCATCCTCCCCTTGAACCGCATGCTGGCTCACTGTTTATGGAGCACGCTCAATGTCAGGTATGCCACACTAGGGACTCTTCCAACTGGCTGCTTCCCTACAAGTCCCTTTTGAAACTCGAAATCTAGCAAGATAAATCAGAGACCCTAATCTGCTTGCATCTGCTTCCGCCGAGATGCGGGGAGGAGGCTCTGGTGAAGGTGAAGGAGTGACACTGACCTCAGTCAACTGCTTGACATGGATTCTCAGAATTGGGCAACCCTTTCTGCATGGCTTTGAAGGCAAACCAAAAGGAAAAACACCCACACAAAAGCAGAAAGCAGAGCGACGTCGCTGGCGTAAGGTCCTGTGACACACCTGGGATAACTTTTCACAAACGATGTGCAGTCGCTTACCGCGCTTCAGCATGTTCAGAAATGCTTGGAGGACATCTCTCGTGCAAAGCTCTGGTGATCCCAATTGAACGACCAAACAAAGAGTGAGCTCAGTGATTCACTCATGGATCTGTGATAACCCCTGAAATGCATGCAGCTTTTCACTAGTGCCTGCAAACAATTCCCGCCCAAGACTTGAGGTCTGAGGTGGCTACGACATGTTGACTCTGCATAACTCAGCCTGGCACATTCCTTGGTTGTCCAAAGTGAAGATTCCAAACCAAGAATCCCCTCGCCAAGGGGTTGAGTCCTCCCCCAGCCCCCTGCCCGGCCGCTGAGTCGTGCCGGCCCTACGAACTCCCCTTGGCGAGGGCTGCCTAGCGCTCACGGCTTCGACGGGGCAAAGGCTTGACTTGGTAAGCGGTCTATCAGGGGGTCGACGCGCGGATTTTGCAAAATTCAAAACAAATACACATGTTGGTGTTCTTTCAGAAAAAACACATGTCCCAAATTATGTGGCTGTCGTTTTAAGAGGTGACTTCTGTTTGGGGTGCTTTTCAAGGACAAGCACAGGAAACCAACCATCTTCGCATCGGGATAAGGTCCCAAAGCTGTCGGGCCTCTTCAGCCTTGTCCAAACCCTTCTTCAGATCATCCCCCAGGCTGTGGCTTGAGCAAACTTGCCCAACCCTGGTGGGTCAGTGTGTCCGGCCCAACCGGTTGGGAAGCTGAATGGCAACATGGGGGTCAAAACCGGGTCCTTGGGGTGGGGTGGCACCCAGGGATCGCGAGTAGTTTTGGGTGAACAAGGGGTGTAATAGCCCAAGGTGTCATGCAAGAATACGTTGATTCATTGATTCAGGGAGGATTCAAGGTAAAGGCCCTGATCTCAAAATGTTGTGCCTTTCTCTTGGGAAAGGGGCCTGGTGGACTGTGGGGAAAGTCTCGGTGAAACGTCCCAAGAATGAAAACGGTAAATATGCGGAAGGTGTCATCTTGCAAAGAGGAGCGAGGGCATCAATGCCTGTTTGACTGCCTGTCTGATTCTCAAGTGCGTTACTTCAAATCGAAGCGGCTGCATTGCCTCAACTCCTGGCCACTGAAGTATGACATGCGGACGCAGTAGCTGCTGGCTCAGTAACAAGATGATTCAGAGCGGTGTGATTACCCTCAACAGCCTGCAGGGGGAGCGAGGCTTTGCTACATAGCCGCGTCTCCCCGTCATTTCATCCCCAAGCATTTAAGCTATCACTGACCTGGAGATCGGCCTTTTGGAACAGGTGCCCGAGCCCACGAGAAAAACACACACCTAGCTCGGTGAGGGCCAAAAGGTCTGAATTTCACATATGCAACTTCAGCATATGCCACCACATAAAGTGAAAGCGAACACGTTTCACCCCAAGGAGCCGTACGCTGATACCCTCACATAGCCTCCCAAAGGATAGCTTCTCTGATGGTTTTCTATTGGTTCCCTTCTCTGACAGCGGCAGTCCGGCCTGGACTTCTTTGAAGAAGATGAGGCTGAGGACGAGGACTGGCTAGCTGAGAGCTCACTCGTGAATTACGAATCCCTGGTTTTTTGGAGCTGGCTTTCGGATGGTTTCAGGCCGGTCTGACAATGTTTCATGGCCGTGAAAGCCATGGCTTCAAACCTCCGAGGACCGAGGTGTTTTGGCCTAAGATCCTTAGCGGAGCTGTCTTAGGTGCGCTTCCTTTGTCTCAGCCATCTCATCACCAGCCAGAAATCACCACAAATGAGCCACAGTAAAAATGATTGCTTCCCTTAGGGGACCTGGGAACATGAGTTGCAGTCCTCTTTTTTTTTGAAGTAACTTCCCCGTCCCAAATAGACCATAGACATGGACTGCTGGAAAGCATGGCAGAGCCTCAAATCTATCTCAATAGGGCGACCTAAGCCAACGCAAAGCAACCCCCCTTGCGACGGCTGTAGTTGTCGGTATGTTTGACATCTGACTGATAGTAACACCAACCAGTATCTGGACTCCGCTCCTAAAGTTCATCTATCCAAGTTTTGCTCGTGGCCCATTTGCACCTGCTCCTTTCAAGGAACCTTGTCCGTTTATGGGAAGGTCCTCTGAAGCCAACGCCGGCGCAATCCGCCTGCTTCCTCTTTTTGGGCGCCGTCATCGCCTAGGCAACGATCCACTCTCCTTATACTTGTGGGGGATAGGTGCGTGGATGCTGAGTGCAGTTTGTGGCAAAGAAACCCTTTGCTTTCATGTGCGGCACGCAGCATGTGAACATAGAACTTTCAAGGTCACCATTGGGCCCGAGGGACTTTGCCTTCAGGCACGCTTTTTGACTTTGAGAAGACGGGGGTTCGTGCAGGGATGGTAAAACATGACTCCCAAGAGCCGAGTTTGTCCCTTTGAGACTATGCCTCAACAGGCACAAGCAGCCACCATGAATCGCCAACGAACAGCGGATAAGCGTCCATGCCTATGCCGGGTGAATCTTATGAGCAGCCCACATGCACACTGAGCTGGTCCAAGAATGAAAATCATGAAAGCTGCAAAACTGAGGCCTGTGGCTCGCCAGCAGCAAGCTATTGGCCCATCCAACTCAAGACAGGATGTCTGTCCCCGGAAGACTGCAAGCTTGGATTTCTTCTTCGTACCGTTCCGGAAAGTCAGATGACAAGTTGAAACTTCTGTTGCCTTTGATCAGATGCACATGCGCTTTTCCTCCCTGCGTCTCAGTGGCCCTCTTGACTCTTGAAGATCCAATCTTGTTTTCTCTGGAGCCAAGGGCAATGCGAGAGGAGCAAGCAGCCAACAATTCAAGAAGCACTCAAGGCCCGGTCGCACGCCAAACTGAACTTTGGCACCGATGGACACAACACCGTGCTGCTGGAGTCTTCCAAAGCAAGTTTTGACTCCGGTACACATGAAGAGACATACAGGTGTGTCCTGGGTGTGTCGTTTTTAGGGTTCCGCCACAATGGTGGTTCTCTTTGGGCTTCCCTAAAACCTTTTTTTTGGGGGGTACCCTCCAAAGCAACACAAAGAAACACACACTTTAATTTACAACAATGATATTCCCAACGATGGCCTTTATGTCGAGAAAGTGCGCCCCGTCAAAGGAGACGAAAATGATGAGCCCGTCGCATCAGCATCGAGTTTCATTTCGCAAAGACGGCATTTTTAAGGCTTCAGGGCAACTGGGCGGATCGAGCAATCCTCCTGCGCGACCCAGCACAGCGCCCGACTATAATTCCCAAGCGCATTCGCGCGAAGCTGATCCCTTCTTGGAAGGTTAGGAAATTAAGTGCATTCGAAGACAGCCCGCTCTTCAAAGGGCAAGGAGCGGACAATCTCGTCGCAGGAGCCCATCCCAAGAAAGGGTGTAAGGATGTGTAAGAAACGAACAGCAACATTATGAACCTCTTGCTTGGTCGCTTGTATCCAAAGATATTGCTCAACGCTAGCCTCGTGCGTGTGGAAGTATGTATGTGTGTATGTACGTATGTCCGTACTTGCGGCGTACGGACGCATGTAGGTCGCATGTAGGTAGGTAGGTATGTATGTATGTGTGTGCATGCTTGTATGCCTGTATGCTCTAAACCCCAAACCCGGTCCTCAGGCCGTTGGAACCCGGGCCTCACGCGATTTCAGGCGAAGGGCGTCACTGAAGGACACCGATCCAGGATGGCTCGTGCTAAGCCGGCCTTCCCGCCATTGGCTTCACTTTGAAATGAGGAGTCCTCAAGTCAAGGACCTTGGTGAGCTCATTTTTCCTCGAAGTACAGAATACCATGCGAGATGCATGTTGTTTTGGCAGAACTTGCTGGAACCCCCCCCCAAGTATCCAATAAAACATGCGAGGCGGCCTTAAAATGGGCGGCTTCCTTCGCAACAAAACATATCCATATTCCAAAGCGTCAGCAATTGAAGGTGCCTATCAGGTTCCATTTTCGTGTTGGGATGTGATCACCAGGGGCTGTGGACATGTTGTGAACTTAAATCAAAGGAACCTCTGCCAGGCACTCGCATGCAGTTGGAAAGCCGCAAGTAAAGCTTAAGGCTCTCCTGTCTGGGTGTTCCGGCTGAAACGCGCTGAAGACTGTCTACCCAATGGCGGGAGGTTGGTGAGGCAATGGACAATTCGCAGTCCTTTGAGGACGTGGTCTGTGCCAAAATCCCAAAATCCTTGGCTGCCCTTGCACACAACCTCAGCTGTGTGTCCTAATGTTGACCCGGAAATGTGTAACCCTTGCAGATGAACAGGGGAGGGGGGGGCGTTCCCGCCAAATATGGAAGGATCCCTCTAAAATAGGACACACCCAAAATCACCAACCACGGGTTTCACTACTGCGGGTCAACATAGCTTTCTATCCTGCCAACATGCGGTCAGGGCAGCCGAGGTCTGAGTTCCCCCGAATAAAAAAAACTGAGCAGCCACTGGGGAATCTGCGCACGCGTCGTCTGAGCGAGGGCACCACACTGGAAAGGGTGCCATTTTGGACCAGTTCCCCTAAAAACAGCTGGAGAAGAACACAAATTAGCTAATGGAAGGAAAGCTCACATAATCCAGCCGTAAGGTTTGGGCTACAATACTTCAGTCATCTGGAGCTTGCCTCGCCCGCATGACACGCGCCGAGCTACCAAGCATACAGTCATCTGTACAAGAAAGGCCAGGCAAACAAAAGGGAGAAGCGGAGCCATACATTGGGCATGCGCCCTGCTTCAAATCCGAAACCTTTGCCTCGAAGGAAACATGGAAGCAAGCAAATACCCTGTTTACGCACCTGAAGCAGGGGACGTCCGCAAAGCGGTGGCTTTCACGTTCTCATTTGCCCGGCAGCCCAACATTTCGGCCGCTTCTGTTTGTGCAGAATAGCCAGCAGAATACGACGTCTTATCTGAGCTCACTGTATGCTGGCTCTGGCTGAAGTAACGCCTCAGGCAACGCAAGTCTGCAGCAGCCCAAACAGGGCATTGAGACGGTGTCGAAACGGGAAAGCAAGATGTTGTATCTACGATGTTACTGGAGGAGCGATGCACCAGCTGACAAACAATTATTGGACTCTCCCTGCTGGTTAATTCTGTCAATTCACAGATCGACACACACACACATACCAAGTAGTGAAAACGTGTGTGTGTGTGTGTGGGCACAACCAGATCGCAGCACCAATCAGCTTACGGACTGGCAGCGGCTTGAGGCCGCCGCACTTACAACATCACACGCCGCTCTCCGGGTCCCATTTGGACGCCAATTGAGCCTCAGCTTCTCCGCGAAAACCCTTCGGGGCCATCCAGCAACCCTTCTTCGTTAACCCGAATTACTGGGACCCCTAGCCACCGCGCTTGCCACATGTGCGATTGCAACGGCCTCATTTCAGGCCCCCGAATCCTGAGCCGAAGGGCCGTCGGCGTTGCGGATGTCCGCAAAATCCGCAAAATCGAAGGAGTCGTCAAAGGACCTCATCTCCTTTGGCTGAAACAAGCTCAATAGTCGAAGTTGCAAAGGACGCGGAGTCCAAAGGTTTTGGTGACAGACTATGTCCCTTTCAAATTCATACAGTACTGTACTTAATGGGTATGTTCAGCGAACCTCATTTCACTTCACATAAGCCAACTTTTTGGGAGGCTGGACCTTCTTTTTGCCCCTGCCTGGAGGCTCTTGTCCACCCTCCGCTTCTCCCATTCTTTCTCGAGCTCCTTGTTGTCCATTGCAGCGATTTCTATTCGGGCATTGTACCCCAGTTGCTGTGCCTCCTCCATACTAATGGACGATGACCGTGATGTCAGGTGCACCACATCGTCCTCTGTCCTTCCCTGAGTCGCTGGCCCTGCCTGCGGTTGCGGCGCCGGTTGTGCCTGCGCCTGTACCGGTGGCTGTTTGGGCAGGGCATAGACAGGCAGCTGCTGGGCGCTGGGTGATGCCGTCAACATCTGGGGAACTCCGGGCATGCCAGCTTTGGCGTTTGGAAGCAGACCACTGGGCAAGGGGCCGCTGGGCAGCGGGCCGCTGGGCAGCGGGCCGCTAGGCAAGGGCCCAGTCATGGGGCCTGCGGCATAGACTGGCATCATCGGCCCGGAGCAAGAGGCGCTGTGCGGCATACGCGTGGGCGATTGGCCTCTCTGCTGCGGCTGTTGGTTGGGCTGGGGCTGTGGCTGCAGCGGCGGCGTGGAGCACGGGGACACATTGGGCGGGCTCGACGGCTGTGGCTTCACTGGCGGAGTCGAGGGCTGGGGGGGCTGCTTCGGCAGCGGCGACGGGGTGCGGGAAGGCTGGGGAGACCCCACCGGAACGGGAACCATCACCGGAGGGCCTTGAGACAACCTCAGTGCAAACCCAACGGCACATGGAATCTTTGAATACATCGATACATCTGGGTACCAGTATATACACATGACATTCCCCCAAGACTGCCCTCTACATGGTTTAAAGGGACCTCACCCCCGAAAGTCATTTTGAGAACTCCTCGGTTTGCTGGGACGCGGGCTTCATCACGGGCCGGAAGACCTGTGGAACCTGGCAGGATCCATCGGGACCGCAAACGGGGAGGGCGGGGGGTGTTAAACGGAACCAACATCAAGCCAATCAATTTTAGGCGTCCCCTGCCCAAACAAAGCCTGGAACATGTGTCGGTCCAGGGAACCACCAACTTCCAACATTTCGGTCCGTTTGGTTTCCCTTGAAAACCACCCCCCCCACAGAAAAGAACGAGGAAAGGAAGCACGCCCAGAACAACCACATTTCCCCTTCAAACAGTTGCGATTTCGTGGGTTTCTGCATGAAACTGCCCACATTTGGGTTCTCCAAAAACGAGAAACCGAGAAATCTTTTGGGACCCCTGACCCATGGGCCTGGGGTACGCAGCTCCAATAGCAGCTCCTCATCGTCTTCTCCAGCACTCCCGGCAACGCCCGATCCGCCTCAAGGGTGGGGTGTTTTTGGTGAGCACCGCGGGCGTTTTGGTGAGGATTACTTTGAATTACACTCCCGAAGGAATCAACCCACGTATGATCAAGTCTTCAAGTCACCAGGATTTCACGAGGCTCGGCGCTGCGCGCGGAAAACGTGCGAACCCCGCAGAGCGGAAAAAAACAACCAAATGTGCGGAAAAACAAAGCACAGTCTCTGCGGAAAAAGCGGACCCCTCCTGAAAGGGGGCCGTGATGAAGGTTGTCTTGGGGATCGGCCAATCTCCTGAAAAGGGGGGCCGTGATGAAGGTTGTCTTGGGGATCCGCTTTTCGAGCTGGAATCCGGCATTCCAGCTCGAAAAGCGGATCCCCGGCCAATCTCCTGAAAAGGGGGGCCGTGATGAAGGTTGTCTTGGGGATCCGCTTTTCGAGCTGGAATCCGGCATTCCAGCTCGAAAAGCGGATCCCCGGCCAATCTCCTGAAAAGGGGGGCCGTGATGAAGGTTGTCTTGGGGATCCGCTTTTCGAGCTGCGGTCCGGAATCCAGCTCGTTGTCACGGCGGGATTCGAACCCAAGACCTCTACCAATCGCAGAGAAAGGTCTTGACCACTAAGACAAAGGATCTTGTGGCCGAAGGCGCTTTTGGGTAGGTAATGAGCGTATCACCGATGTTACCCACTCGAAAATCCCCGGCCAGATCCGCTTTTCGAGCTGGAATCTGGGGATCCGCTTTTCGAGCTGGAATCCGGCATTCCAGCTCGAAAAGCGATCCCCGGCCAATCTCCTGAAAAGGGGGCCCGTGATGAAGGTTCTTGGGGATCCGCTTTTCGATCTGGAATCCGGCATTCCAGCTCGAAAAGCGGATCCCCGGCCAATCTCCTGAAAAGGGGGCCGTGATGAAGGTTGTCTTGGGGATCCGCTTTCGAGCTGGAATCCGGCATTCCAGCTCGAAAAGCGGATCCCCGGCCAATCCCTCCTGAAAAGGGGGCCGTGATGAAGGTTGTCTTGGGGATCCGCTTTTCGAGCTGGAATCCGGCATTCCAGCTCGAAAAGCAGATCCCCGGCCAATCTCCTGAAAAGGGGGGCCGTGATGAAGGTTGTCTTGGGGATCCGCTTTTCGAGCTGGAATCCGGCATTCCAGCTCGAAAAGCGGATCCCCGGCCAATCTCCTGAAAGGGGCCGTGATGAAGGTTGTCTTGGGGATCCGCTTTTCGAGCTGGAATGCCGTTCCAGCTCGAAAAGCGGATCCCCAGCCAATCCCTCCTGAAAGGGGGCCGTGATGAAGGTTGTCTTGGGGATCCGCTTTTCGAGCTGGAATCCGGCTCGAAAAGCGGATGCCCAGCCAATCCCTCCTGAAAAGGGGGCCGTGATGAAGGTTGTCTTGGGGATCCGCTTTTCGAGCTGGAATCCGGCATTCCAGCTCCCCCGGCCAATCCCTCGTGAAAGGGGGCCGTGATGAAGGTTGTCTTGGGGATCCGCTTTTCGAGCTGGAATCCGGCATTCCAGCTCGAAAAGCGGATCCCCAGCCAATCCCTCCTGAGAAGGGGGCCGTGATGAAGGTTGTCTTGGGGATCCTTCCCGCTTTTTCGAGCTGGAATGCCGGATTCCAGCCGAAAAGCGGATCCCCGGCCTAAAAAAATTTCAAAAAAAAAGGATCCTCCCTGAAAGGGGGCCGTGATGAAGGTTGTCTTGGGGATCCGCTTTTCGAGCTGGAATCCGGCATTCAGCTCGAAAAGCGGATCCCCGGCCAATC
>CAUJNA010003168.1:453103-460603 GCA_963377175.1 Effrenium voratum
GAAAGGTGCCTTAGAAAGGAGCCTTCGAAAGGAGCCTTAGAAAGGAGCCTTAGAAAGGAGCCTTCGAAAGGAGCCTTGGAAAGGAGCCTTAGAAAGGAGCCTTAGAAAGGAGCCTTAGAAAGGAGCCTTAGAAAGGAGCCTTAGAAAGGAGCCTTAGAAAGGAGCCTTAGAAAGGAGCCTTAGAAAGGAGCCTTAGAAAGGAGCCTTAGAAAGGAGCCTTAGAAAGGAGCCTTAGAAAGGAGCCTTAGAAAGGAGCCTTAGAAAGGAGCCTTAGAAAGGAGCCTTAGAAAGGAGCCTTAGAAAGGAGCCTTAGAAAGGAGCCTTAGAAAGGAGCCTTAGAAAGGAGCCTTAGAAAGGAGCCTTAGAAAGGAGCCTTAGAAAGGAGCCTTAGAAAGGAGCCTTAGAAAGGAGCCTTAGAAAGGAGCCTTAGAAAGGAGCCTTAGAAAGGAGCCTTAGAAAGGAGCCTTAGAAAGGAGCCTTAGAAAGGAGCCTTAGAAAGGAGCCTTAGAAAGGAGCCTTAGAAAGGAGCCTTAGAAAGGAGCCTTAGAAAGGAGCCTTAGAAAGGAGCCTTAGAAAGGAGCTTCCTACCCCTATACTTTTCTACCCCTATACTTTTCCGCGTGTAGTGGCTTCATTTCCGTAAGTAGTGACATTTTCATTTCCGTAAGCAGTGACATTTGCATTTCCGTAAGCAGTGACACCTTATCCGCTCAGAGTGATCATGATTCCGCAAGATGTGACAAGTCTTAGGATTTCACTGCATTCCACTAGCTATGACTGGCCGACGAGTGGCTAGATTCATAAGCATAGGGCCTCCAAATGTCTGGCATGGGAACGGCGGTCGTGTCCAACGCACATGGAATGGTTGTATGTTTCATCACGGCCTAGCTCAAACCAGGTAAGTTTCCCCTGTCCTTTCCTGGTCTTGCGTACATCAGTGACCCCTCCAGCTTTTAATGGCAAGTTGCTGAGCGCACCCATCTTGATATTGTCCCTAATGGCGAATCTTGACCGTTGCTCGGGTGGTTTGCCTTTGAAAAAAGCCACGTAGATGCCTGTACATTAGGATTCAATCAGTTCGTCCGCCCGCCATTTTGACGGCGTCCCCCATTTTTATTGGAGAAGCCCTTGTTTGGATTGCTTGATACCGTTGTTGTTTGTTTCAGACGACCCCCTTGCTAAAATTCTTTCACTGCGTCACAAGTCGCAAGTGACTGGGAAAACCAGCCATTTTGTGGGGTGTTCCAATCACGTTTCACCCATCCACGCTCGCGCAGCGGGGCCTTCAAGGGAATAAACTTGCACACCAGCTCCAGCACCTGCGACCGAAAGCGGCTCCGACTTCCAAGCGGATCCGCAACTCCCAAAGGCGCCTGGGACAGCATCAACGTCTTAGTTTGGAAAATGGCATTCGTTTATTAAAGATAGATGTCAGACACGCTTCTAGACTAAGTCTATCTCACCTCTGACGCAACCGTCTAACTTTAACCTCTCCCTCTAATCTCTAAGTTATCCCCAGCATCGCCAACAGCACAGTCTCAGAACATATCTCCCTTTACTAAACGTACAAGTGTCGGACACGGTTCCAGCAAAATCGGTCTGTCTAACCTCTAAGTTCTCTGACGGTAGCCTCTAACCCTGCAGGGTCCGCGTCATGCAGGCGTCCGCTTCTGCAATACATGTCACGTCTATGAATGAGAAGACCCAGGTGGCCTTTCAAAGCATACAGGTCCCAAGTGAGAACACATGAGCCACACATGTACCTAGTCCAGTGGCAAAAGATTGGTCAAAGCTTTGCCGTGCTCCTTATCCGCAAATGGTGTCCGTCTCCTCAAATGTGGAACCACCAAATGAGGTTGGTTTTCAGGGTATCTCCCAAAAAGCCAAACCCAACTGGCAGGCAGGCACAAAGGGGGTTTACTGAAAACTGGAGATCCTTCACTTCGGGAGAACACACCCCCAATTAATTTCTCTGGATCTACTTGAATCCAGGCCGGCTAAACTTCGATGGGAATCCAACATTATTTCCACCCGGTGTTCGATTTTAGCGGGAACCTTGACATTCTGGGAGAAGGGAACGCCCTTTTAAATCGGGTCCGAAGCCTAAGGCAAAATTCAGGAACAAACTATTTTAAAAGCGGGACAATTCCCCAAAAAAACATAGCCCTCCCTTTTAATCTCCCAGGCTTGGCTGAAGCGCTTGGCAGTTCGCGCCTTCTTCGCCACCAGCTCCTCGTCGAAGCGCGGGCGCACCTCGTGCGGGGTGACGAGCCCCCGCTTCACCTCGGCACTTTTTTGTGGTTTTCTCGGGGCGCAACTTCGACTTGGGTGTGTGTTGAGGGTACACCCTTCTTGGCTTTGGCTGGATTGAAGGGAAACCACAGTTGAATTATCGTGGGGGTCTAATTTTGACGCATACTAAGTTTGCTGATCTTGAAGGACCCACCTTAAAAGAGGACAAGAGAGCCGGCACATGTACCACTCGGCAATACCACTGGCTGTCCCTGCATTCTGATGTCAAATCGAATCCGTGGCCCGTCCACCCTACCAAGCCAACTGACAGGTCGTCTGCATCACCAGGGCGCAGGCATCCAGAGTGTACGACACTTGACCATTCTCAGCTACGACTTGCCTCAGCAAAAGGTGCAAATCAGCCCGGCAGTCTCGCCCATTGCATGGAGCCTCTGGATTTGCTTGGGGAATGAGGGAGTGGGTTGTGAATGAAGTCTTAAGTTGACCTGACAGCTTCAGCTGGCTTCAAACCAGATGTAAAAGACTGCATCCCGAAAACTCAGTGGCAACTCAACCGAAGAAACAACACTGCAACGCACCCCAGTGCTTCCAGTTGCACTATAGTAGTAGGTAGCCAAGGTGTTTCTTACCTCTAAGCTCTGCATGATCGTTCCCTTGGTTACCTATTGTAGTGGCAATTAAGTGGAAGCACTGGGAGCCGAAAAACCGCGCCGCGGAAAGAAACAGATCGAGGCGATGGCTCCTGCACCACAGCATTTTGCCAGGACCCGGTGGTTGAGTTCCAGTACCTGCCGAAAAAGCGAAGCGAGCGACGCCGTATCTGCACGGTTTGCCAAGGGGCGCGTTCTGTGCGTTGCTTTTGGTGGTGAAAGTGACGAAACAAACAACAGGGGAGTAAACAAAGGACGAGAACGTGAGGAAAGCGCAAGCATGCAACAATGATGGAAGAATGAAGACGGGAGCCGTGCCGTGGCTTACCGGAACAAGCGAATGAAGGGAAGCATGGAAAAGGGAAGGGATGGAAGCCGCTTGACTTTGTGCCCCAGGTTCCCTAGTCACATGGAACCCACCAAAACGCTCCCCCTTTTGAGAACCCTCAGGGTCCGAGCTAGTGGGAGGGTAATAGAGGCAAAACCCAACATCTCAACCCCTATGAAAACTTGGGGTTTAGTCTGATTGCACTTGGGCCCACACAAAGGGGACATGTGTGGGGAAAACCCTATACAATACTTGGAACTTGCAGGTGGTGATAAGCCGAGCAGGGGGCCAGGGTAAAGCACAAAGAAGTCCCTACGTTGCCACAAATCTGTGAAACAGATTTGCATCAAAGGAGAACAACTCATAGTGGGATGATGATCATGATAAGGAGGAGGAGGAGGAGGAGGAGGAGGCGGAGGAGGAGGAGGAGGCGGAGGAGGAGGAGAAGGAGCAGGAGGAGGAGGAGCAGGAGGAGGAGGAGGAGGAGCAGGAGGAGGATGGCGGCGACGGCAACGACGACGACGATGACCGACCTGAAATAAGAACTGGACCGGAATAAAACAAGCTTCATAAGTGAGGTGGCACATCAAAACTGTGTGAGGTCAAAGTGCAATTTGCCCAGTTCATAGGGCAGCAGGCCTTGAGTCTTGCTCTTTCATTAGCTCAAGCAGAATGCAGACCTGGTACTGAAGAGATCTACCCAAAACCAAAGGAGATCCATTCAACCCTGGACCTTATGTGGAGAATCAATACGCAACTCCGCAACTAGTTTTGTGGTTGGGACGGAAACAAGGCAACCCAAACGCGCAAACATCGCCTCCCAACCTTTTTGAGGCCATAAACCAGCGCTGTGTGCTGCTTTTTTTGGGGGTGAGGGGTGGGAAAACGGTGGCAGCGCAACGAGCGCTTGGCTCATTTCCCGTCTGGCTCACGAGACCTCCTGCTGCGGTGCCAGGCGCGCCTCCGGGCGCATGTCCGGCCTGGGCGAGGCGTTCCCCCAGCCAAGGAGTGGAGCTGCAACAGGGGAGCCTTTGAGTAAGTGACCCGAAATGTAGAAAATATAAAAACAAAAGGAGACCATCTTGTTTTGGGGTCGCCTTTTTTTTGCGACCCACGCGACCTACCAAAGGGCAGGCAACTGAGCTTCCTATGCGGAAAACAGCCTTTCGCTGCACCTAAGGGTATTTCCATTCGCGAAGTTGAAGGCTGAAGAGCCAAGTACTGAAGTTGAAGGGCCGTATGTTTTTGTGTTGTCACACCTCGAAGGGACAGCAACCGCGCCTCTCGAGAGTCCTTTTTGACAAAGAGGCAAATGGGATTGTTGCTGTTCAGGCACGTGGTTGCCTTCCTTTCGCAGCCCATTGAGCATCCCCTCTGAGAGAGCGCTCAGATTCTGGCTAGATTCCAAGCGGATCACGTATCTCAAATATCCCCCTTCAGCATACCCTGTAGCCAAAACATGTGGAACTCGGTCGCCCTGAACGAAACATCCTCGAAATGCGATCAGCCCTGAAGAAACTTGAGGCAATACTTCGAAGCAACTGCCACACCTGAGAAGCTCCTTCAGTCCTGTCCAGCATCGCGACAAACGGACTGAAGCACTGGCAGCATGCAGGTCCCGATAACAGCCGTGTCTCAAATCGCAACTACCTTTCCCAACTGCTAGGTGAACAGAAGTATTTCTAACACGGTGGGCAGGGGTTCGACAGCATTCCGGACAAACATGCCTTGCGGGTTCTGCGTTCGGCGATTTCTGTGCAGGTTTGCTGTTCAGCTTGGAATCGGGGATTTCAAGGTACTCCCCGAAAACGGTGCCGCGGGCAATGGTAATGTGCGCCATTGTGATTCGGGTTGGTCGAGATCGCCGCGGCCGGCGCTTTGATCATTTCACAGCAGACACCCTCGAAACCATCCTTCTCACAAATTCTAACAAGCGCGGTACAAACAAATACCTTGTTGCCTCATGGTTCGCCACACAAGGTCAACAATCCCGTGAGTGAAACTGTATGCCTCTCATCTGTGCTCGAATTCACCTCAGAAACACATTGCAGATTGATTGAAAGGAAGGTTCCCAAAACAAGTCTTGCATGTGTCCAAACTCGGGTTCATGTTTTTCCGCTGTTTCTGCCGTCTCCTTTTAGTTTTCTTCTCCTGGCCATCCCCTTCTCCTCCCCGAGAAACCAAAAACCGTTCCGGGGTCCCCGCGGCGGAATGGACTGGCACCCGGCCAGCTTCTCCAAGTATCTGGCATCCAGTTACCCTGGGAAACCAGCACTAGGTCCTCCAGTAGAGAGGTTAGAATAAGGGTACGAGTACTCGTACCCTTTTTTCTATTGTCTATTTTAGTAGGGGAACCCTCCCCCCAAAAAAGGGAAAAGGGCACTACTGGGGGACCTAGATCAAATGAGCTTGTTTCTCTCTTGAGGTCGCCTATTGCTGGCTGGCTTTAAAGGGAAACAACCAGCCAACCCACCATTTTGGGGGACCACCCAAAAAAATCCTGGGTTTTCCTTGTGGTGTCCTATCAACCAATCGGGGTTCCAGAAAAGAAACGACACACCCAATGTAAAACTGAGGAAGGCCTTGGAGAAAAGTGAAGCTTGGAGGTAACAAAGCCTTACCTATACTAGCTGAACGCGCTGGAAAGGGGAACGACCGCGCATTGAAGCTCAGCACGCTGCAAAAGGTAAGTGGGCACTAGGCCACTTTGAAAGCAATAATTGTTGGTTGGTTTACTTGCGATCTGGGCATGTTGGGTTCATGGAAAGGGAGCAAGAAAAAGACATGGGTCCACCAACCCTGATTTTCCGGGTGTTCCGCCATTAAGGATCAGCCCACCCCTAGGGAAGCCAAGGAGCAGCCAACCCCTAGGTGCAACACCCACGCACACAGTGGTTTTGTTTGAGACACGCTGACACTTGCCATTGACATTATGGACATGCCTGAGCCTCTTTGCACCGTTATATATTATAATGTGTATATCTGATTTTATACACATTGTGTGTTTTTGTTTTGATTTTCAACACCAGAACAATATCACGCTGCAAAAAACTTGGCGTGTAGATTGGCCATGCAATAAAAAGCGATGCCGCAGCATTCAGCCACTGGTGCTTTAGTCGTGCCTCTGCCAAAACATGATGACGATGGAGGTGCCTCAGCACAGCTTCGCAGCTACTCTGGCAAACGCATCTAAATGGTCCGAACAAAGCTCCACATTGTTGCGGGAACGACCCACACAGGGGCAAACAGGCCAACAAGTCCGACAGGAACACCCAATCGAATCAGTGAAAGCGAAGGGGGCTGAGACCAACGCATATGGGAGCACACTCCCAGCAGCACTTTACCTCCTGGCGAATCAGTCCGTGACACAAGCTCCGAGTGGGTCAGCGCTTTCACCGAAAACATCCGCATGCCCCGTCCGCCAGGGTTTTCACATAGGGCGCAGCCGGCACAATGTCGGCGGACTGCAAAACCTCGCGCAGGCATCCCGAAAGTCCGAAAGGGGCACAAACCGCCTCCACCGCAACCGATGGGTCACCACCAAGCTTGGCCCAAAGGCACTTCTGGGGTTAAGCTGCAGGGTATGTGTCAAGACTTGAGCATGACTTGTAGCGGTTGGAACACTCGCAAACATGGTGTGTGATTCATGCAATGCATATGATGTCCACCAAAATGGCCCCTGCTTTAAATAGGTAGGATTCAACTTGTGCATGGCACATGTCATGTTTCATGTACGCATATCCAACGTGTCTGGGCGGAACAGAGAAGCCGATAGCTTCCAAGGGTTTTGGCTTTTGCTCTCGCACTCTGGTTGCAAAGTTTGTGCGCGCGTCGAAACTTGGGACTGCCAGGCTCTTTGTGACTGGATTCCCTAGTTTCGACGCCCAAAGCAATCAAAGCGTGTGAAGCTATGTCGAGACTGGTGCCATAGGGAGGCTCTTTGGCTCCACCTCTTCGCCGATTCGAGATCTCGCGTGTGTCCTGGCCAAGGCCTACCCGCCAAAGCAAAAGTTTTCACCTGGGCCAAGCGCTCGTGATCAAGTCTGTACTCCGAGGGAGTTCTGGGCCCTGGTCTCGGTTCAGGGTGAAACGAGCGGATGGTGCGGGCGAAGTGTCAGCCTCAGTGTCCTGTCCAGGTCGATAGCACCAGGTTTGAGCGCAAACAAAGGCCAAGTAAACCACTGGCTTAGGTGGGTAGCTGGAAACAAAATGGTGTTCAAGGCAAAGTGACTGGCCAATCTGCAATGCCCAAGATGCACACTACTAAAC
>CAUJNA010003168.1:465603-690125 GCA_963377175.1 Effrenium voratum
TGGTTAGCTGGTGATGGGTAAAACCGAGAGACAGCGGCCAATAATAAAAGCCGCTAATAACCCAGTCTATCTCCTCCATCTCACTCACTTCCCACTCCGTTCGTTCCTGAGATTAAGAGGAGTGGGATATAATGGAAAAATAGTTTGTATGTGGCCTGCTGTCAAGAATTCTTGGTTATAGACTGTTATCTGTAAAATCCTTGACTCGCCTTCTCCTTCCTCACTCTCTCCTCTTCTCACGGTCATTTGTCCCTTCATTCACTTCCTTCATCTCATGGACACTCCCGAACGAAGAGAGGAAGAGAGTGGACATGTGGATGAGGATGGGTTGGGTCATTCCTTTCTCCCAACCTCAACCAGCAGAACTTGGACTCCAAGCGATTATCAGTCGTTGTTCAGGCAACGAATAGGGAATAGGTCTGTGGCTCAGAATGCCACGCCCCAACCCCCCCTAACAAAGAGAAAGCACCGCAAGTCGATCCCACGGAGAATCAGTCGCAAAATCAAATTAACAGTGCAGTTGCAGCTTGATCTGCTCAGAACTCCTCCGCCACCATTCCTTCCTCATTTTCTGAGACCCTATGTTTACTCCCATCTACCCTTTACTTGGTCCAAGAAACAGGTTGGGGGTCGAAAAGACTTCCTGGTCCATTCGGTACAAACTCGAAGTTCGTGGCTCCGGACGAGGCGCCGAGCGGACCGCCTGCGAGTTGCGCTCCCCTGACAAGGAGGCAGAATCCATCGGCATCTGCCCCGCGGTCAGCGAGTAGCCGAAGGCCTCCGAAGCAAAAACCATTTTAGACAGAGCGAGATTGCTCCAAATGCGTTTGTGGAATTCAGCAGTTGGAGACGCAGCTGTGTTGTACATGAACTATTCTTCCCCTCGAAATCCGCTGGTAGGGACAACCCGAAAGGAACCTGACCAGAGGTGGCAGATTGCATCTTTCACTGGCGTTTAGGGCTTAGCCCCTTTACCCCTTTTCGTGATGGTGTTGGCGCACCCTACCATCCATTCCGCGGAAAGGGCTCGGGCCCAAAGGCTCAAGGCTCTGAGGCTTATTTCGGGCCCAATGAAAAATGGTCCGAAAATTCCAGACGGTGTGAGTTTGAACTAGTAATACGCCTTTATCTCCCACAACACTCCTTTTTAGGGGAGTCCGACCTATAAATTTCACACATCCATCTGTCAAAATTGGTCTCCTTTGCTTCTCTCCAAGAACCCTCCAGAAAGGGTATCTTCAGGCACGCCCATGTCGGGTTTTGCGGCTGAGTACACGAAGTCTGCGCAAGTTACTAGCAGGCCAACCAACGGGAAGGGGACAAGTTGCTATAAATATTTCCGAGGGGCTATCCTTCTGACATGCCGCTGCCTGACAGCTCCAAGAAACCGTACAGCACTGCAGCATCAAACCAAATGCTCATAAAGGGATTCATGGACATAGGTCCAGCGTGCTTTTTAGGTCCGCTTGGCAATGGAAGGCGTATATCCACCATGATTCGCAATCAGGTGACTCAGACCCGGTAAGGGGTCTTCCCAAAATCTTGCGGAGAGTGGATTTCCTCCTGGCGCCTGTGCCACCTCAACCCGGGGTTTGACTCACCGACTCACCGGTGGCTTCGTACCTCGGAGAGGAAGCCCACCAAGGGTGCACCGCAGAAGGCCGAGACAGTGCCCTCGAAGGCGATCCTGGCGCAGGGAGTCGGAAAATTCCGGGGGGGGGGCTTTTGTTTTTTTTGGCGATGCGGATCACACCCCAAAAGATTGGCGATACCCAGAAAGCGACATCTTGGGACCGGCGAGGGCGAGGGCAACCTTGCAAGGCTTCGAAGGCATACTGTACCGACCAAGTTTTGGGAAGCACCATTCTCGGGTATTGGCAATAGTCATTGTCAGACGCTGCTTGAAAGGGTAGCAAGTGACGCTAACAGAACTGTCTCTACAATCGGTAGAGGAAACACAAGTCAAAGCCTAAGTGCAAAGATTGATACGTCACTCAGCACGCTGACATCCAGTTGAGGCTAGCAGGAGCTTTGCCACACGGCGCCACCACACCACCCGTCAGCCAAACTCAGCAATTTTTTGACAACAAATCGTTCCTACCAAGCACTTACCTCCGGATCCTTTGCTGATTTTTTTCCTGACATTTTCTGACTAGCCGCTGAATCCACTCTGTCTCAAATTGGGTCTCCCGTTAAACCAACCTCAACAAGAGTACCTGGGCCTCAAACTGTCCTTCAACATGTGTCTCCCCAACCGCCTGGGGTGTGCTTTCCTTTTCTTCAGGGCAGTTTGAGGGTCCAGGTACGCTCAAAGACACCTTCATTCTTTCGTCTCGGGTTCCGATTGCCGGACCGGTCCAGAGCGCCAGGATCTGCGCGCGGTCGCGGCTGTCGCGGACCACGTCGCCGCAAATGGGCCGCAGGGCGGCCGCTGGGGACCTGGGAAACGGCTGCGGTTTGAACAAGCAAACCCTGAGGCTGCGGTTCCCTTGAAAGGGAAACCCAAAGGTTGCTTCAACAGTGGCTTTAACGATGCTTGAACAGGGTGGCCAAATTTTTGGTCATGAATTACCCCAAGGCTCATGATATTTGGGTCATACAGGGCGGCCCGGGGATCTGACCCTTAAAGAGTGCCCAATCCTTCAAACGCGTTCCGACAGCTGCCGCCGCAAATGTCGCGCCTGAATGGTCTTTAGGGGTCCTTATCAATGGCTGTCCATGTTATTCGAAAATAGCTCTTTGTAGTGTCCACTGCTGATTGACTCCATGCAGCGAGAAGACACATTCCGCTGAGGATCTCCAATAGAATCACGTTCGCACCCGGGTTGGTTTATTCAGGCTTGTGAAAAGCAAGTAAATATTGAAGCAACCACAAGAAACTATGCCTCAAGGTGTCATGCTGCAAATTGCCAGCTTCCAATGGTCAAGGACACGGTTTTTCGAGGACCGTGTGGCACTGTAAACGGCAAGCACGCAAAACGGACACGCACACAAAGACACACGCACACACACAGACACAGACACAGACACAGACACAGAGAGACAGAGAGACAGAGAGACAGAGAGACAGAGAGACAAAGAGACAGAGAGACAGAGAGACAGAGAGACAGAGAGACACAGAGACACCAAGACAGAGAGACACAGAGAATTAGAAACACAAAGACACAGAGACACAGAGACACAGAAACACAGACACACACAGACAAGACACAGAGACACAGAAACACAGACACACAGACAAGACACACAGACAAGACACAGAGACACAGAAACACAGAGACACGGACAAGACACACAGACACAGACACAGACACAGACACAGACACAGACACAGACACAGACACAGACACAGACACAGACACAGACACACACAATCAAAACCTGGTATTAAAATGGTTGACCCAGAACCATCTAAGGAAATACACATCTCATTCTACGATTCTCAAAGTCACCCCCAACTCGGGAAGTTTCAAGTGCTTCTAAATCCCAAGCCCCCTAGAGACAAGGCCCCAGACACAAGGTTATGGGATAGGAAACCGAGTTGTTCAACACCCACACATACACTTTGGCAATGAGTTGAAAAGGTAACAGTGTGATCCTCAACTTGAAGCAACCACGCGCTGGCAAACGAGGACGTTTCGGGCCAGAATTGCAATGGCCCGCCTAACTTAACCATAGCCAGTTAAAGGCGTCCTGCCGGGGCAGCGACCAGCAGGCAGTCAGGTTGAACATGAAGAAGAAGCCAATGACGATCCAAAAGCTGGCTGGGGAGTATGGAGTTCCCATCACCTTAGTAAGCCACTCTCCAACAAACTGCAAAATAAAAGGCACTCTGCTCTAATATGACTCAATGATGATTAACTTGAAAGATCACAAGGATGCATGTGATTGTTCGGTCAACGGCCAGACCTGTTTCCGGGCAGCTAACCCCGTGCCAGGTTTCACAGGGACGCCAAAGACGAATCAAGTTGGAACTGCCCGCAGCCAGTTGCACCAATTCACTTCAACAACCCTCTTCCCAAATACCCCTAAGGAACATATGGCGTAGGGTTCAGGGTTTGCGATGGGTGTGGAATTGTGCGTTTGGGTGTCTGTCTTCCAATAGCACTGACGCGATAGAATCCACAGGTTCTCCCCTTTCAAGCTTCGGGACAGTTGCATTGCACCAAAACCTGCAATTGCTCACTGCCACACTGCATCGATACGCGCTTAGCCCCGTCAAAGGTCGGCACCCCCAGGAAGCACATGATGCCCAGGACCACCGAGAGCTGTGCCACGAGGCACCTAAGCCAAGGGAGCAGTGTAAGCTTTCAGAGGACCTCCAAAGCACATTTGACATCTGTGTATATTTTCAGAGAAAACCTAGGAGAAATACGCATTGCATCCGTAGGAGCCAGCTTACAGTTGTTCTTTGTTCCTCTATTGGGGCCGTGCCTACCTCAGCTTTTGCCTAGATGACATCTTAGGCCCCGACCGAATGCAGTGCCCCCACTTGGGGGCCCCTAGATTAGGGCCAAAAAAGCGGTTGGCCTTTCTAGTAAGAGCTGACCAAATTTGTTTATACACCCCTACCCCATTGAGATGCATGTGCGTTGAATTCCTAACCAGTTGTCCCTCTTGTTTGAAGCGTTCTAGTCGCACTTTTGTGAAACATCGTGCACTAGTGTGTGAGGCAACCCTTTCAGGTAAAACTGTGGATAAAGCGGCTGGAAGCTGGCCAGTGGATCGTGTTACATACGCAGCAAACTGACTGTAGGACGCCGCATTCATCATGCATTCAAACGCTCATGTTGAATACCACGCTACCACACAATGTTGCTCAACACCCGAAGGCCCCTTGTGACACGCCGATTTCCGATTTCCAAAAATTGGGCTCAAAACCAGATGCTACCCCAGCAACATGATCTTAATTTGCAAGAAAGTCGAACACCAAGGAAATTAACGGGTGGCTTTCACATAGGGCTCCTCTAAGCTGGCTGGTTTCTTTATGATCTCCTTTGAATGCCAAAAAGCGGGTGCCACCGGTTTTAGCAGCTCCCAAACTCGGAACTTCCTCGTAGACTCCTCTCCCGTTCCACCCCCTTCCCCCCACATCGAGCCTGCCACAGTAGGGCCACCAGCGATGCGCGCGATCCCCCAGCTTGCCGCCAAGCAGGCCCCCGAACATGCCCCCCACTCCTCGCGGGACAAATCCACACGTGTGGCACCGGTTGGGATGGATGAAACCATGTGAAAATTGGGGATAAACCAATTTTGTCCATCCACCAAATCAACCCTGCGAGTCGCAGGACTTGTGATAGCGGATGCCTGCTCACCACTTTTGGGATCATGGTTGGCTGGAATCCTCTTAGGACTCAGGACGATGAACACAGTATTTTCGCTTTTCCGAATTTATGACAAGGCATACCTCAACCTTCCCCAGAATGTTCTCCCCTAGGGGAGACGATCGCCTTCGAGGAACCAAACAAAAATCCAGGTTACTCAAACTCGAGGACGCGCTTCATGTGGTTGACTGACTGGGGGTTGGGGAAGGCGCGTTATTTTGAGCCACGCCCAAATCTCAGATCATCCCCCGGTGACGCTTTGGATTGGTGGTTTGGGGATCTGAGCCTCTTGTTCTTACTGAGAGGGAAAAACAAATCCAATCGACCAATCCAAACCTCCAAATAAAGGAGAAGCTGAAAATCCCCAACCCTGAAAGCCGAGGGTTACCACCCATAACCACAAGCCCACTACACATGCTTGCGAGGGCGATTGGGGAACGCAAAAGGCAAAGCAAGTCTTGAATTCTGAGTATTCTGCTGGGCATTCAATTCAGCGGGCTACGAGGCTCAGGTAGACAAACACACTGCCAAGTCAAAACGTTCACTCGCTTCATGTACGCCAAGCGTGATGTTGTTCGGAGCATGAGTCAAAGCAAGCGTGAAAATTGTGGATCCAAGGATAGCCACCATGCGCAAGAAGTGGCCAAACCCAAGCCACTGCATGCCTTGCAAACCTACCCAAAAGGGCCGTTTTACAGTTGTCAGCCGCTGCAAGAAACCAACAGCACCCATACCAATCAAAGCTTCACATCAAGCATGTCAATGTGTTGCTTGATTTCAAGTTGTGCTCTTGCAATGTTTGAGTTCTGGTGTCTCCGTTGAACTTTTGTGTTTGTCGATTTAATGCGTTGGCTGGCTGGCTGCTTGCTTGGTTGGTTGCCTGGTTGCAGCCGTCTTCGTTTATCCCGTGTTAAACTCATCCCGCGGCAAGAGTTGAACTTCGAACCTACCCCCCTCCCACTAACATGGCACCTGACAGGGGGTCCCTTGAAGAGGAAAATGATTTTCCAGGTGCCCTCTAACAGTTGCTATGTTAGTGGGAGGGTACCCTTTCAGGGGTAAATCATGAATATCCCTGAGTTCCCTGCCCTCCGGCCCTCCTCCATACAGCAGGATCTGCGCCGCCTGGGCATCTGTGTACCCACTCAGCTGGAAGTAGAAGGGCAGGAAGGCGAAGGCATTCCAGGGGATGCCCCCGGTGACACCTGGCGACGCGACGCTTCCGACACCATTTCTCTCGAGACATGGGTATGGGTCAAAATTAAAGCACCAGGGGACCGCAGGTTTTAGTCCTTCGTTCCATTAACTGGGGTTCTAAAATGAATACCCATTTTTGACCCACAGCCACATAAACAGTTGCCATGCTTAAAGTACGGAACTTTATCTTTGGCAGCATCGCTTCGAAGTCCAACATGAATTGTAGAGCTCGCTTTAACTGGGAGACTGTTTTGGGTGATCCACTCTATGTTGCAATCATCCCATTGGACAACAAAGGACAATTCTGGAAGGCACGACATGGCTGAAACCCATCATGTTGCTGTAGCTGTGTGCTAGAAGCATCTGCACTGATTGCTACCTGCAATCGCAACCGCATGTTTGATACCAGGTTTGCCCAAGCTACAAACAATCCATCACTAGCATATTGCGGTGTTGTCTGTGTAACCTGTGATTCCCCTGTGCATTGGTGAGTTGACTAGGACAGGTGATTCTTCTCCAGCCATGACTGGGCGAGCGCAGAAAGCGCAGCATCCGCCCTTTCGGTCTGCACCTCGTCCATCCTTGCATCTGTCCTATGCGTCTTCGCCAGACGTAGATCCCCTTCAAAGAAGTGAGCCTTTTGTTGGCTAACAGGGAGCATGAGGAACACTCAGGACGGCAAAAGGTTAAAAAAGGCTCAGTCATGGAGACAGCGAGGCAGCAAGTCGCTCGCGGCCGCGCGAGACTGACCTTGCAACAAAATGCCGACCTGATGACGGGGATACCGCAATGACCTCAGAAGCCTCTCCGTTCGCAGAGCATTTCGACGAAAGCAGCCACCAGCGTGTTTTTCAACTTCCTCTTGGAACTTTTGCAGCGGCAAATGCAAAACATTTGAGACGGCGGCAACCTCCATAGCCCTGAGAAGGCTTTGAACGGGCGAACACATTCTTGGGAAAGTACTTGCCTGCACGCCTCTGAATAAGAAAACAGCAGCCCTTGAAGGATTGTGATAAGGGATCTGGCAAACGAGCTGGCCACAAAAGCGCGTGTACCCTCAATGGGACTACAAACCTATATTGGATGAATCAACAACACACGTCCTAGCCACATAGAGGGACAACTTATGATCTCTTCCTCTAAAAACCTGCATCAAATGGCTGCATGGTGGATGGTGTGATACAACAAGCGGGAGCGATTTCCAGAATCGCTTCCAGGGGTTCTTGTCGCATCGGTGAAGCCCAAATTCTGGGTTTCCTTGCCCTTGACCCAAAAACCTGACCGAACGCTGCCTGAGATTCTTAGTTCTGGATCGATTTGGTCGAGAGTTGCTCTCAGATGCCCAGTGGCCATGGGAAAAAAGGGCCACCTTTTTTTGATTGGTTGACTTCAAAGAGGAACCCTTCCCAAGAAAAGTTGAAAAAAGGAAGCAACCCACTGGGCAACTGGGTGCTTCCCCCGGCCTTGTAGCACCATGAGCAGGAACGAGGGCTTCTTGCACACCAGCTTCACCACCCGGGCCTGGCACACGCCATGCGGCCATGCATTTGTGGGTGTGTCAAAATGGACCTGTGTCGTGGACCCCCTTTAAGTAGTTGAAGGGAAACCTATTTCCAGGTGTCCCTATTTAGGTGTCTCCTGTTTTGGGAAGCACCCAAATGGCCAACATGGTTGCCTTCTCGACTTCCGCAAGGTGAAACTGGGTGGATTCCTCCGAGTTCCCATGATGTACCATGGCACATGTGTGGGGACAGAGCGGAGGTGCCTTGGCATGGCCAGACATGAAGCTAAAAAGCTACATGCTTTGCACGCCATTCGACCTGCCACACCTGACGAGTGCGTCAGCTCGACAACAACCAAAATAGAAGACAAGGTGATCATGTACTGGTGGGGTCTACTTCCCTACATGGCATTGGGATGCCCCAAACAGCAAACAAGACTCTCAGGCTGATGTCAGCCAGCTTGACTCCAGGGGATATTGCAGACTCAACAAAACTTACATCTGCTAATCAGTCAACGGGTGACAAGAGGCTGCACAAGGTGGCCGATATGTGGACAAATCGCCTGTTTGCGTTGCGGAAGGGCTCAAATGAACCGGGGCGCGCAAGCAAGTGTGAGAGAAAGCCTTGCCTAGCCCTGTCACGGGCATAAAACCCCCGCCCCTACGGAGACAGTAGGGACTGACAGTGGCTTTACCCCAAGATAGTATGTTCAGCCACAAGGGGAAATGCAGCGCCACTGCCCCTTACACATGATGGTGATGCTAAGCCATGTATCAGTATCCATGTTAAGCCCAGAATCCGCCTGGCGGATGTCAATGGCTGTGCACATCGACCGCCCAAAATCCCCGCCTGCTCTTCGGTCCAGCTCCGCTCCTTCGGTGTAGACGCCGAAAGCTTTGCTGGCACCTGCCAGTTGGCAACCAGAATGAAGAACCCCGCTGACTCATAGGTGTCCTATTCAAGAGCAACATGCGTATTTCAGAAAAGGATCTCCCCATATTTGATCCTGGTTCATCCGACATGAAATCGCCCCATACTTGGGACTACGCTGTTCAAGAAGGGGCCCCTGTCCCTTTGCGAGATATGGCCACTATGGCCATATCCGTTTCACAGCCTCGGATTGACAGCGTCAAAGCGAGTTGGTCCTTGTGATTTCCCCAAGTCTCTGGGTTTTCGTGGGCGAAGCAAGGAAGGCGAGGGCTAGGAAGGTCCAGGTGGCCAGTGAGATGATCTGGAACCCATATCCCGGGTTCGCCCGGCATTCCTCCCCGGTGCCTCCGTCATCACCAGCATGCCCGCGCAGAAGGACACAAAGGCCACAGCCGAATATGCGAGACCTGCAAATCTCAGGCCATGTGGCTGTGGGTCAAAACCAATGGTACCATGTTGGGGTAGGTGCACCACCCATTTTAGTCTACTTTAGTGGGGATTGGGATGTTCACTGGGAGTATTTTAACCCATGGCCATGTTTGTTGGGATGCATATTTGAAACGTACATGGAGCATCGGCCTAGCAAACCCTATCAGTCGCATGCCTTCCTTCAACAGGCCCTTCAAATCCTGGCCACTCAAAGCCAGGGCCTGTCTTTCTTGATTGTTCATTTGCTGTCTTAAAGGGAAGCCAAAGTGAAACCACTCATTTTCAGGGTTCCTCCACTTTGAGACAACCCCACATGCAATGTTCAGCCAAAGCTGCGCCAGCCATGCATGCCATAGTAGACATTGCGGGCCATGGAGGTGGTGAAAAAGGTGGTCAGAATACTCCTCGGATTCGCAAGCACCACCAACATATTTGTCGTCCGCCGTTTGCTCAAACTATGCCCTTTGCTGCGCAAACGGAAATCAAGTGCGGGCGATATGATGTGGACCGCATGCCACAAGAAAAGGGCACCCTCACGCCAAGCTGACACCAATCCGGGTGGATCTCTTTTGCCCAGGGCGCAGGATGGTGGACACGGACTGCAGGAGCCCAAAGGCGCTGCCACGATCCTGTTCCGGCACCAGGTCGCAAATCATGGCCTGCCCGATAGGGTTCACCACCTCAGTGTGGAAACGCCACCAAATTTCTGCAGGGAACAAACGAAACCCTGGAATGGTTCATGGTTTGCGGGATGTGCTTGCAATGGCATCTACTGTACCACCAGTCAAAATGAGCCCATCAAAAGCTGGTTGGGCAAGCACGTGCGGCACCTCAGAAACACGATCACAACCACAACCACAACCACAAACACAAACAAACAAACAAACAAACAAACAAACAAACAAACAAACAAACAAACAAACAAACAAACACACTTGCCCTGCAGAGAACCAAGCCCATTTCATGCCGCAGCCAGGCCGCTGCAAGGGATGCGCCAATCAGGAGACGCAGCGCCACGTGCACCATGTAATTGGAGCCTGACAAAGGCAAACTTCAGGATCTCCGCAGTCTCAAGCAGGGGGTCTGAACGAACGACCGGTTCTCGTTTGTTTTCATTTTAGGCTTGTGGAAAATTACAGAATCATGGGCGATCAAGTGCCTAGTCCTATTCCAGTGGCATGATAGTTCCCAGCCAAGCAGATTGAGGTTGGAACACATTTTTCAATGGCAGCATGAAACAGCAATCGTTTATCCTTCCACAAGGTGAATATCAACACCTCCTTGTTTCCTTGCCCCGTGGAAGCTTGTCCGGAATCAAAACCACTCCTCTGGAAGAGCAGCATGCTGTGACGCCTGTCCAACGGGGGGCTGCTCGCTTCCTGGCTTGGATTGGTTTGAGCAACTAGTGTCAAGGTTATATCTGATGTGTGTAAGACTTGAACTGAACCGACTGCGGTTCTTGACCTTTTGTCACCTAAAAGGAGATTCCCTGGGTTTCATAGCAAGCGACCTTAAAAACCCCACTTCCCACAACCATGCACCTGAGGCTGCTTTGTGTGGCTCCTTTCGCCTTTGCCAAGGAGCTGCATGCTGCCGCCAGAGTGAATATGCCCCAGAGGAAGCATCCTTGGATACAAGGCAACACATGGCATCTGCAAATGCACACAGCAACAACCAAAGGTGCATGCAGCAAGGGTAACTTGCCTGGAATGCATTGCATGATATTGCATGTGTTCAACAAGGCCAATCATACAAACATAATTGAAACCGCTTCCAGAAGCAGCACGGTGTAAACTGATGGATGAATCTGAATCACCACGCTCGCAGCTCTGCATGTCCACTACAGGCTCTGTGCAAGGCATGGACAAGTTATGGACTCCTCATGTCCTTTGATTTTGTTGCCCTTCCCGCTTCTTTAGTTTGGGCGGGCCTTTCTAAGTCTTTCAACCATGCCAACGTGGTGACTCTTTGGAAACCACTTGATTGAAAATGGGAAGAACGAACATTTGCAGCTGTCAATCAAGTCGGCATTTAAAAGGAGAGTGTCTCTTCAACAAATGATATGGATTATTGGCTGCTTCAGAGATCACCCAATTTGGCAAGTAAAGCCTTGCTACCTCAGCTAACAGCAACCATGGTATCCATTGGCAACTTGTAGTCGCGGCCTGGGACTTAGGTATGGTTTATTTTTGTGAAGGAGCACAACCTGCTTGTGCAATCTGCACCAATCGAATGAATGCGACAACATCCTGCCGACCCCAATCCCAACATAGAAATAGGGGCAGAAAGCACCTCCCACTTGCACGCAGGAGGTGACCCGAGCTTCAATTGAGCCATGATAAACACCTCGTATTCAAGAAGTCGAAGTCCCGGAAGAGTGTAAAGGATCGAAAGGTCTTGCAGCACCTATGGGAATCGCGACTGTCCATAAGCTCCAACGACATTTCTATTGGGTTCCAACTGGATGTGTGTGTGTGCGTTTTAGGGGACCCCCCAAAAAATAAAGGTTTGCCTTTGGGTTCCCTTCAAAACGCCAACAAAAAGGGTATCCTCAACCTCAACAAAAGACGGACCCAGCCGTCTCTGCTCATTCTGCTGCGCGCATGTCACTGGCCCAAGCCCGTCCGAGGGTCCAAGGCCCAAGAGGTCTCGGGGCTTCCAGAACTGCATGATCGAGCCCCAGAAGGGTAGGGCGCAGGAGAAGGCCACGCTCCTCAGCTTCCCAACAGAACCAGGCTTTAGCGCCGAATCGTTGGTTTGGTGGGTAAGGGAAGCGGTGTCCCATTTACCAAGAAGCAGGAGTTCCATTCCCCAACCTGCAAGAAACCAGCCCTCAGGCAAAAAAAACAAAAACTGAGACCTGGTGTTTCATTTTGTTAATCTTGACATGGTGGTGAGGTGTGGTGAAGAGGAAGTCGACCCACAACAGTCTGTTTGAGGTCCCTCGGAAAGAACTTGACAACCCTCAGGGCTATCAGCAACTGTTCTTTTTGTGACATGCCAAGCATTCCAACCACCTGTCAATACGCACTATACATTCTTTTCTTGTGAACTTTGTTCATCGTGCAAATCGCACAATCCGCGCTTCCAACTGTCATGGGAACTTCAAAGCAATCGAATGCACCACTAAAAGTTATGATCTGTCAACAACGAGCCATCACGATCTATCCCCATCAATATCCACCTTTGGCGAGCCAACATCTCGGGCTTAGCAGCCATCTTGAGAGCAGTGAGGCCTCCAAGTGGGGACATGCGAATCAGTGCAGCTCTTTCAGGGCTCACCATATGTTCCATTTAAACATCTCCGTGCCAAAAGCCAATTGGATTAAAGGCTGATGTTTAATTCACCAAAAGGATAAAGAAAGGGATGGCGAAGGCAAACACGGATCTCTTTCCATCCTCATCACAAGCAATAGCGTAAGAAGCTCGTGAAGTGAGTCCAAGCGTTGCTTTTGATGGCCTTCTGGGAAAACCGATGGCACTTGTAATGAACATAACCCGATTTAAGTGAAACCAGTTGAGTCCGTCAGTAATGAATCAATCTGGCTGCAAAGGACACGTCGTGCTTGCCCTTCTCTGCGGGCTCCAAATGAAACACAGATGTGCGGGCTCCGGCCAATGCTTGCCTCATCTATATCCTCCGAATCACTGGGACAACAATTTTTAATCATTGCGGCCCCCTGGCCTGCAAACAAAAAGGTTGGTGTCGAAGGCAGGCACAAGTACAAAAAAAAAAAACATGCTGGTGGGAGGTTGGGTTTCACCCCCTTTCTTCAGTTTACCTTTGTTTGCCTTGAACACCTTCCAGAAACGGGAAGAAGAACAGAACCCCACTCTGTCAACGGCTTCCTTTGCACCCTGCCAACAATGCGGACTTTGACGAAGGGGGGTTTTGGAAGACCACTTTCCTTTCTGGGACTCTCCGCCTCCCTTAGAAAAGGGGGGCCTCCTCTGTAGATGAACACGACCAGCGGAAAAACCAACCCATGTGGTAAGATTCTTGGGGACAAAGGCTACTCTCCGAAACCAACCCAGGCCCTCCCGAGTCCACTCACTGCTGCCGGCTGGCTCTGCGAAACTGAGGGCCCCCAGATCTCGCGGGCTCGCCTCGATGCTTTTTCCACTCAAGTAGAAGCCGCTAGATGTTCATTGGACACCTCCGTTCGTTCAAATCCTTGCACATCGAGTGGAACCCACTCCTGTGAAAGAGCACAACTTCAGGAAGAAACCAGACCAAGGGGTACAGGACAGGCTCTGGCCCATCTGATCAATCTCATCCGCTTGTCTGTGAACACAAAAGTGGATTTTCAACCAAACGACTCAATTTGTTGTCTGTGTGGGACAACTGTCAGAAAAAATTTGACTTACCATTCGGGCCCGAGCTTTTGACGCATGGCATGTAAATTGGTGCACACAAAGGAGCTCTGCAAAACATGAAATCTGACAACCCCTTTTGATTCCTGTAGGAAGACATTGTGATGTCCTTCAGGAGAAACACATGTTGTGCTATTTGGCTAAATGTCAAAATTGAGATTTGTAGAGCCAACAACGGTGAACTTGTTGGTTTCCCTTGCAAGCAACCTGAACACAGCACCATGGAAAAAGCGACCAAATTGTCCTCCTCCCCTCCCATCACCCATGACACCTGTTTTTGTAGACCTTGCTAACACAGTCAACCGCTCAAAACCCTTTGAATTGTGGCTCTTCTCACATGGTTCTTAAGGTTATGTATTATGTAGGCCTTGCTGGGAAACCACCGAAAGGCCAGGTAAAACCATCTACTAAGCTACTATGGCAAATCGGGTCTTGGATGCTCCATCGCGCCTTCAGCTCCGTCTCCATGGCGCGGAAGGTGGCCGGCAGCAGCGCCTTATCCGCCGCGTCCACTGCGCACGCCTCTGGTTGGGTGGGTTCGTGGGTTGGTGGGTTGGTGGGTTGGTGGGTGGCCAGGTTCGCTATATATCCCTGTGAACATCACCCCTTCGAAGAGAGACTCAGTCAGATTTGGCTCAAGAGGTGTGCTAAGCATCCAATACAACTCTTGGCCCTGGCACATCCTGGCACTCCAAGTGTTCAGCTCCGCGATTGGAGGGCGGCTTACGGAACCGGTGCAACCTCTCACCTCCACACCTCCACACCTCAGCGCAAGAGCCGCCACGTAAGCTGAACGCGAGCGCTCTTCTGGGCATCCGGCAAAGATCACTACCTGGGCAGGGCTGGCATTTGCAATCTAGCAAGCCCATGCCTGAAGAGGTGCCACACTTAAAGGTTCATTGCTAAGCCCCTCGCTGGTCACTTCCCCACTCTCCTAAGCTCCCATATGGAACCTATGTGGCAATCGCCAAACACCCAAGCCAATCTGCAGTGCTTTGGGCAATGCTTTGGATTGTCCAAATGAGGGAGCCACACCATTGGCGGACTTCTTTAGATTTCCTTTTTCACCAGCCATAGAAAGGGTATCCTGAAAAAATAGCCCACCCGAATTCGACCCACTGACAATGATAAGGTAAAGTTGGATGGTCCCCCTGCACGCTTTGGAGCGGGATACTAGTCCCCTATATGTACATTTGACACTAGCAGCCAATGGATGATTTCTTTAGTTTTTTGCTGGATTTCTCGGTTGTCCTCCCATGTCCACCCTTATCTAGTCGGGATGGATGAAGCCCCGTGAATACAGGAAGCCAAACACCTGGTGCCGATCAGTGTAAATGTTGTCCATCAGTCACACTAAGTAAGACTAACTCCCTTTTCCCCCGCCTGCAAAACCAGTGGGAGCATAGGATGTTGTCAGTGTCTCATCTTCTTACCAAGGCTCATAGCACACCCGTTGCGCCGCGGCTCGGTCCAGCCACACAGGCTTTTCGTCCGCAGTCATCGACTTCATTTTGCGCAGCCGGCTGAAGCAAGGCTGACAACCGAACAACTGGCGTTGGGCCCCTGAATGCCAAGGCGTGAGATTGACGTGAGCTGAGCTTGATGAATGTGCGAACAAGTCTACTCTGTAAACCCTGCCTTGCGAGTGCGGGCGGAACGAGCATAGTTTATGCCACAACATCAGTCGGGGCTCTCGAACACCAGGCTCCGGAACAAATCCACACCAAATCCCAGAGTCAAGTCATGGTCTTCAATTCTGTCAAAGGTAGGAGACGACCCCGACCCCGCCATGCCCCGTTCATGCTCATGACCTTCCAACATCCACAGTATTGAGTTTCAACAATCCTGAAGATAGCAGTCCTGCTGCAAGTGGCTTGCAACCTCTCCAAATGGGTGTGATGTTGCATTGTTTCAATTAGGGGCCCCGTGGTGGGGCCAAATGAGACCAAATGTACAACCCCGATTGACCTTCACACAAAACAGCATGTGCAAGATGCAAAAGACGCAGAGAACCAAAAGGTCCATGTTGATGTGAGGTGTGATATCAGTGCAGCAAGAGGAATCCTACGCAAGAGTGGGGCTGGACAAGTGGAACGCATTGCAATTCCCCGCAATGCGGCAGCTGCTTGCGAAGGAACAATGCGCGCGAGTGACCGCCGTGGGTTTGAGACGATATCGCGATTCCATGGAGCGAATCGGGCAGGAATTCATGGAGATCAGCATGCAGGATAGGTGAGCTTCATAAGCCAGAAAGACTGGTAGATACACCAGTACAGTCAGCCGGAAGCCGCCAATAGCGCTCCCTGAAGTAGGCATGTGTCCAAATAGTGGACGGGTTCTCCTTGTGGCCTCCCTTGACAGAAACCTGAAAAGGGCGCCCTCGAATACAAAGTCAATTCAATTGGCAGAATGTCTCAACGTGTGTCACGTAAACGTGGCTGCCCAACTGGGTGCGTTACCGCTCTCGCGGCGGTGGTTGCACTCCAGCTGGCCTTCCGAAACGCGACTTTCGAAAGTTGTTTAGCATCAGTTCAGCTCGAAAGTTGTGTTCCACAAGAGGTCTGTGCGCTTCCAATGTTGAACGGTAAGTGTAAATGGGTCAACTAGGAGTGTCTTCCAAGGAAGCAGCCCTGCAAATGTGTGTGTTCCTCTTGTCTTCTCTAGATCCGGTGAACCAACAAAAAGCAGGAGGTCTTCGAAACAGCTAAGTGTGAACTGCTCTGAACTACGCATTTCTCAAAAGCCCTGCATGGTGCAAGGTTTGCGCAACATGATTCTACCGCCATTCTTTTGGTGTGGAGAGCAAGGCCAAACGACCGTGCTCATGTTTGGCATCACCTTTTTACAGTAAGTGACCTGTGTGGTTTATTGTGGCGCCTTGCTATTCTAGGGCTGGTCAGTTACACCTCCTCCACGCACACAAAACAAAAAAGACAGCGCCCGAAGTCCCAAAAGGTGAAAGAACCTCTGTAGCCCGCCTCTGTTGGGCTGTAAATGGTCTTGAACCTCCCAACTGGGGTCGGCTGGCTTCATAAGCCCGAATGCTGGCCAAGATCTTGCAGGATGAAAGCCTACACTTGGGAGAAACCCAACTGGTGCAGTAGGCCCTCGCCTGGTTCTTGCGCATGTCCATCAGCACCAGAGACATCAGGTCCGGGCGCAGCCCACCGCGGAGCACCTCCTGAGATCGAAAAAGGCCCTCACGGCAAGTCTCACCTGCAAAATCTGTTGGCGTCCTTCCGAGGCTTACAAAACAATGGGCTCGAGTCTTGGACCGCCAAGAGAAAGCTCCCTTTACCCCGTGGGTGACTTCGGCAATGGCAAAAAGAGGTTAGGCCATGCTTTTGACCGCTGACTCCTGACCGTGTTTTTTGAATAGACAAGTGGTAGGCTGAAGGGGGCCAGGACTCCAGACTTTGACAATAGAAGCTGCGAACATGGGCCCAGCCTCAGCCGGTGTTGGACATGGCTCCGGGCCGATCCACTCATCAGACCGAGCCGACAAGTTTCAACGAACAGTTTTCAAGAGGGTGGCTCTGAGTGGCCACAACTGCCTGCACAGGGCTCCCTATCCCTGAAGAACCTTCCAAGGAAACTCACATTAACATCGTGCTTCCAACACGTGGTCTGCGAACCAAGTTAAATCAGCTCACTTCTAAACCGTGTTTCTGAAAGGTGACCGCACATTGTGAATCAATTCACCTTGAAGTGGCCCAAAAAGCGATCTACAAAACCAATCCACTCACCCAATCTGGGCAACTCCCACCGGAAATAAGGAACCCCTATGAAAGCAAACTTCACTTTGGCTAAAATCGCAAAGAAGTCAACCCCCCACAATCCCCATCAACCACGGGAAATCCCATCCCATTGCACCCGCGGGGTTTCCCGCTTGTCTTTCTTTTCGGATCGGGGCGCTGGGCTCTGCCAGATCTCCACGGGCTCGTGGGGCTCGAAGTTGCACACGTCCCCACCCCTCTCGACTTCCCCTGCCATGAGCGGTCCAAATGATCTGATCTGCCCCTCCCCCCACCACATCCCCCCAAAAAAATGGAGATAAATCTAGATCATGTCGTAGAATATCGTGTGCGCCTGTCAGGCTTCAATATATATTATATGATGTTGTCGAATAGTTTATGGTTGATAACTAGAATCTGAACACGTTCACATCAAATATATACAAATACATGGTTATCATACAAGTAAGTATTTCCAGTTGTTCATTACTATCAAATAATAACATAAAATGAATCCGCATATTATTGATAGAACAAGCCAATGTGAATTGCTGGATTGGACTGCGTGCGCCATTACCAACTCTCCAAGGAAAAGCCTGCCAGTTCCATCAAGCAGATCAACACCGCCAATGCCGATGGGTGCCAGGGTCAAACTCCTAGGCCTTCTAAAAACTACAAAGAGGTTGGTGACCATCTTTGGATTTTCGTGACGGCACATCATTTTTTCGGCCAAAGACAAGGAGCCAGACTTAAGATGGCCCAAACAGCAAGTTTTGGGTAAGTCACTGTCGAATTCTGTGTTGTTGTTTGGTCATGGTGTTTGGCATAAGCAAGGATCTCAAAAACCTGCCGCCACAAATCCGCTGATGATGGTTGTATTGGTTGAAACCGCAGGAGGGTTTCCAGCCACAGCCCCAAAGAAAAAACTGGAGCATAGAACTTCCGAATGCAGAGGACAACCGAGGTGTTCAGCACACTAAATGTGGCAACGCCGGGAGGGGCTTCCCCGCAAAAAATGACCCAAGCAAAGACCAGACACAGGGACCAAATTACGAAAGGGCTCAACCCGCTGTTTTTTCCCCGGAGAAACTTAGGTTGGCCCCCCTTTCTGGTCCTCCCCAAACCAACAGTAGACCAACAATTGTGTCAGTTACAAGGTCGGCTACACCCCGAACCTTCACCTCAGCTTTTGACGGTGGCTCACGTGCGGTGCCTATCAGCATGAGCTGCCGCATGCCATCCACAAGTAGGATACTCTCCTGAGTGCACCGGCACCCCGCGCCATACTCCTTTGACCCGGCTGGATTTTTTGGGCGCTCGTAAACTAAGAGGTTAGGTCGAATGAAACTAGGGACACGAAGAATAGAGACAGACAAATCTGACTGCTCTCCGCTTACTTCAGTGAACATGTTCCACCTCGCACTTGGGACCTCAAGCGACCATTTGTGGGACGCACATGTTTTGGGCGCTCCAGTGGTTGGAATCCGTTTGGCCCGTACAAAAATGCCCAAAGATTCCAGCCACAGTGGCTACTGCAACAATATACAGGCCACCATGCAAATGGACTTCCAAGCAAGATGTCTGCTGAGAGGGCAGCCCCCCCCCCGAACATCAAATATCTAACCTAGTTTGCAAAACACAACAAATTGAGGCGGAAGTCACACCAAAGCCCACCCCCTTGTCCAAGCACCAGTCTCTTTCAGGGCAATCCATACGTTCAAAAACCTGGTTTTCCAGGGCTTGGCATCATACCCATACGAGTGGGACATTTGTCGTAGAGGGCAGCAGAGGTTTGGCATAATGCGACAAGCCGGGTGCCAGAGCCAACGCCCCTAGGCAGGCTGGACTGGAAGCGCGGGGTGGCCAAAAACATATGGCCTCCTGTTCAAAGCAGGCCAAGATGATCAAATGAGTTCCAACAACAAGCAACCTGATTCGGAATCGAGACTTTCCCTGGCGTGCTTCTAGAAGAAGATGGACACAACCCCAATCACCTGAGTGGCAAGCTCCATGCTCCATACAGGTTGTGGGAGAATTGCGAGGATCCCCAGAATACATTTTCGAAATCGTTAATCTGCGAAGTTGGATGTGGTTTCCATGCTTCACATTCGGTTTGCCAGCTGTGTTGGTTTGTCTGCTATTTGTTTTGCTCATTGTTTGGTTGGTTTCAAGCGATGCGTTGGGTTGTATTGGTTGGTTTGCAAGTCTATTGGTTGGCTTGGAAGTCTGCTGGTTGGTGCCACGCTCGAGTCACGTTGAAAAACCTGAACAAAAGGCTCATGTGCGCGCGTGCGTGAGTGCGTGTGTGCGTGCGTCGTTGCGTTGCGTGTCGTCGATGTGTGGTGCGGTGGTTGTGTGTGTGTGTGCGTGTGTGTGCGTGTGCGTGTGAGTGTGCGTGTGCGTGTGCGTGTGCGTGTGCGTGTGCGTGGTGCGTGTGGGTGCGTGTGCGTGTGCGTGTGCAGTGGGTGTGCGTGTGTGTGTGCGTGTGCGTGTGCGTGTGCGTGTGCGTGTGTGTGTGCGTGTGGTGTGGTGTGGGTGTGTGTGTGTGTGTGTGTGTGTGTGTGTGTGTGTGTGTGTGTGTGTGTGTGTGTGTGTGTGTGTGTGTGTGTGTGTGTGTGCGTGGGTGGGTGGGTGCGTTTCTGTGCTTGCGTGCGCGCGCGTGCTTGCGCGCGCGTGCTTGCACGTGCGTGCTTGCGCGTAGGTCCTTGCGCGTGCGTGCGTGCTTGCGCGTGCGTGCGTGCTTGCGCGTGCGCGTGCTTGCACTTGCGTGCGTGCGTGCGTGCGTGCGCGCGCGTGGGTGTGTGTGTGTGTGTGTGGGTGTGTGTGTGTGTGTCTGTGTCTGTGTGTGTGGGTGTGGGTCTGTGTGTGTGTGGGTGTGGGTCTGTGTGTGTGTGTGGGTCTGTGTGTGTGTGTGTCTGTGTCTGTGTCTGTGTCTGTGTGTGTGTCTGTGTCTGTGTCTGTGTCTGTGTGTGTGGGTGTGGGTCTGTGTGTGTGTGTGGGTGTGGGTCTGTGTGTGTGTGTGTGGGTCTGTGTGTGTGTGTGTCTGCGTGTGCGTACGAGTGTGCGTGGCTGTGAATGTGTGAGCGCGCGCGGATGTGTGTGTGTGTGTGTCTGTGTGTGTGTGTGTCTGTGTCTGTGTCTGTGCCTGTGTATGTCTGTGTCTGTGTATGTCTGTGTATGTCTGTGTGTGTGTGTGTGTCTGTCTCTGTGTGTGTGTGTCTGTGTGGGTGTGTGTGTGTGTGTCTGCGTGTGCCTGCGTGTGTCTGCGCGTGTGCATGCGTGCGTGCGTGCGTGCGTGCGTGTGTGCGCGTGGGTGTGTGTGTGTGTGTGCGTGCGTGTGTGCGCGTGGGTGTGTGTGTGTGTGTGTGTGTGTGTGTGTGTGTGTGTGTGTGTGTGTGTGTGTGTGTGTGTGTGAAGCGTCCTGGAGCACGGACGGAAATTCCACATTGCAGGGGGACTGGAGCCGATTTGCCTATCCAGTCCAATGAAGCTACGGCATTTCGGTGGATACCGGATCTGATCAATCCGGCGTACCTGCCTATTTCCTGACCCTCTTTCCTGATTCCTTTTGAGGTTTCTGTTTGTCGCTGTTGCTTCCTGTTCGGTGTCGATGTTGTGACCTGTTGATTTGCGTTTGCATTCAAGCATTTTTACTGACTGCGTTTTTCATCTCGGCTAGTGAAGCCTCTCGAGATAAGTGTGTTTACCCACGGCCTGTCCGACATGGCGCTGTGGGCTGGACTCGCCACATGCGGGAGCCCCCTGCGAGGGGAAGACCGTTCAAGTGTTCAAATTCACGCTGCAGTTCAGTGTTCAGCGCGATTTTGACCACGATAATGGCCTGTCAGCTTGAGGTTCTTAAGGTAAGATTTTCTTTTAATTTTTTGTTTTTCCTTTATTTTTTTTTTTTTTATTTATTTTTTTAGTGTTTTTATTTTTTTTTTTCCCACCCTTTTTCGCCAACCACACCCAAATGGTGCTCTGCTGGTTTCATGCGCGTTGCACTGCCTGCACTGCCTGCCTTTGAAGCAAGGCTGCACCCACGAGGTTTCAGGTTCCTAAGCTTCATGCGCCAGTGACGAGTTGGTCATACACCAACTCTGCGATTCGTGGCGTTTATGGAAGCTTTCGTCTCGGATGAGTTCAGTTCAGATTCATCGGCATAGCCACATGAGGCACTTTCATGAGGCCACTTGACAGGCACCTCTGAGAACCCCTTTGTGCTCGCATGCATTTCTGTGGAAACTTTTGCCGTTGCCGCGGGGTTTTGGCGGTCCCCTGGTGGAATTCCCTCTGTTTTGTTTCGATTCGCAGGTTGAAGTTGGCTCGCATGCATTTGCACCATTGACGCATTTTTGCCGCAGTTGTGGTTTTGTTTTCACCCCTTTCCAACCTTCTCTCTCCCTTGCGAGATGGCTGGACACCAGCTCTATGACATGATGCATTCGCTCCTGCATAGCATTGCGACCGGCACCGCGTCCGACTCACCAGGCAATTGTGGACCGAACTTGCAGCTGTCATCCCAGATGACGCAGCCCATGAACCTTGTACCGTCACCCAACTCGCAGACGGCATCCTTCACACCTTTCCCCATGATGCCCTACGGCGGCCTCTCGAACTTTGGCAACCCGATGGCCTTGATGCCCTACGGTGGCCCTCCCAATTACGGCAACTTGGCACCTGGCACCATCATGCCTTTCATGACTCAGAGCGGCATGCCATCTTCACCGCCCGAGCCTCAGCCGGCGCGCGCGCCCGAAGCTGCCGCTGCGGCTCCTGCCGCTCCCTCCTCAACCAACCACCCTCCCCCGGACACTCGGCACCATCCCCACTCTCGCAGATCCCGTTCCCGCCACAGACAGCACCGACACTCCCACTCCCACACCAGCCACCATCGCAGGCACAACAAGTCGCACCGACGACACGACACCCGACGATCCCGCAGCTACAGCAGGTCACGTTCCCTTTCCCGACACTCCCACCACTCCCGACGTGCACACCACTCCACTGTCTCCCTCCGCTCCCGCTCCCCCCCTCGCCCCCCCCCCTCCACCGACCCTCCGGCCCCCCTCGATGCCACACCCACTTCCAACCCCATACCTACCCATCCTACTCCCTTTTCCTCCCTATGCTCCTTTGTTGTCGCCCCTGTACCTCTCGCTGTCGAGCGCGCTCCCACTCTGCCACGCCTCTTTCCCCATCTCGAGCTCCCCCCGACACAGGTCCCACCATCGACACTCCCCTGCACCCAGAGCCACGACTTCGCACCGACCCACTCACACTACTCATGATTCCACCTCCTGGCGCACTTCCGGGAAGGATTACAACAAGTCTCAATGGTCCTCCTCACACTGGCGGAACCAATCGTGGGGATACCCACCACAGAACAAAAACCGCTGGGACATGCACCACCATGGCGCCAGCCACACCGGCCACCAAAACAACCAGGACAAACGATCGTCCTGGTCACTGCAGCACCATGGGCAGCAACCCCACCCCACTTCCCGCACCGGCCACCACAACACTAGCTTGCCCCCTCACCCCGCACCTGCGGCGGCCTTCACTTCCACTCCCCCTCCCCCTCCCCGACCCACGCCGGCTACTCCTCACCCTCCCCAACCCCCCTTCGACAACACCGGTGATTTGGATCCCCCTCCATCGGAGGCGGACATCAATGACACCACCACTTCCGACAACCGGTGGCTTGATCTATGGAGAAACGTCATGGACACGGCCAAGACTGACCCGCTGCGAGTTCCCACGCCTAGGGAGTTGGGGGAGCTGGACCCGCTTCCAGCCTTGGACATCTCCAGGGTGGAACAGACTAAGGCCATTATGATGGACCTGGACCCTGCTTTGCCACCTTCACATGCCGATCTCCTCGCGGAATGCTGGGAACTGCGAACCATGGACACGGATGATCCCATACCGTTCGATCCCAGCTTCTACCACATCTTGGGACGGGAATCACACGGCATGGTGTTCGCAACCACTTGGTTTCCCCGACCTCATCCTTGGCCAGTTGCTGGCGGAGACCCGGACGCTGGATCCGGCACGGCCTCCCATCACGCTGTCATGTATGTGCACGGCACCACCCCGGATCGAGTGCGCCGCATGTGCCATGAGTACATGATCCGACCCGCTGCTTGGAGGCCCGAGAACCATGACTACCCGAGCTTTGGATGCTACGCTCAGGCCACCCCCACGGCATGCACGCCCGACACGCTCGGCCAGCTCGTGCAGAACTTTACAATCGGAAAGTCTCAACTCGGCGCCATCGCTTTTGGGGAACTACGCTCCATCAATCAGCACAAAATCCTCGAATCCGGGGGAAGCCACGAGGATCAACACAACGTGCGGCGCCACTTCGCATGCCGCCGAGGCAAACAGTGGTGCCTTCACTCCAAGTTTGCGATGCTGAGAGGCATCGCGCTGCAGCGCCCGGCTTAGCGGGGCGCAACTGTACCATCTTCCACCCAACCAGGGAAAGAATTGGTGCACTGTTTGATCGCCTTTTTTCTTTGCTTTGCTGTTCTGTCTTTCCGCGACCGTTCTCTCACCTTGTGACCTTACCCGCTTGATTCCGCTCACCAGCTTGTGGTTCGAACATTTCCTTTTCCCCCGTGTTTTCTCATGGCTTTCCAACCCCCTCGAGGTTTGGTTACGGCGCTCCAAAGGCAAAACTTACCACCGCAGCCTTCGCCCACGGCATCCCATCATCATGGCATCGTGTACGGCAACAACATGGCCGGGAAATGGTGCGGGGCCCTGTCCGGGCCTTCCTACGGATGCTCTTCCACGGCATCGGCACCGCCAGCTACACATCCGACTCCCTGTCAGACCTACGGCCAACCTATTCCCCGTTACCCACCACACCCCGGCCCTCGTCCACCCTCCTTTGGCGGCTCTCTCCCCCCCCCTCCCGGCGGCAACCCCTTTCCCCCCCTCCCCCCGGCCCCTTCTCCCGCCCTCCCCCTTCCCCCTCCCCCTCCACCGCCTCGCAATCCAAACCTCCCCCGGCCCTTCGACCCATCCACTCAGTCCCAACACCAACCGAGTTCAACCCTGGCGACGATCACTACGACACCACCCGCGTCGCGGGGTACGACCTGCCCAAGGTCATAACGCACACCGCGTTTACTCGGCAAATGGGCATTGAGGGACAAGACATCGCTCGCGTCCCCCTCCTCCACTTCATGCACGAACAGTGGAACAGTTGGTGGTTGCGTCACCTCGCCCACGGAGGCGAAGTCCGCATCGTTGTCGCAAAGTCGATGCCGGAATCAGTGTTTGCTGCTGGACTACTCAGCCTAATCCGACAACGGCACCTCGACCTGGACGCCCTCGCCCTCCATGTCGCCACGCAGGAGGGCGCCTCGACCACCAAACCAGCAGCCATGAAGCTACTCACCACCAAGATCTTCGACTTCCTCATCTCCCTCCGACCCACCACTACGGCCGATCCGGCCTCCGCGGCCACCATACTCCAGCTTCAGCAACAGCTTGCTGACGCACACAACCAACTCGCCCAGCAGGCTTCATCCCCCCCCCTCCTCCCCCCCACACCCACCTCATCCAACAAACGCCCAGCCGATCCATCTCAGGCCTCCCTCCTGGACTTCGGCATGAAGCGACCACGGCTGACTACACCTGACACATCACCGCAGGACGGATCCCCCGCCCTACCCCTGCCCACTCGCATTGCAGACGACTCCCAACCCCCCCCGGCTCCCCCCACCCACGGCGGCAACCCTCCAGCCCCCTCCACCCACGGCGGCACCCCGACCCCTCCCCCCTCCCCTCCCCACCCACTTGGAAGGAGCCCCGCGACTTGCTCCAACCACCTCCCCACGTTTGCCAATGGCTCACCAACAACTTCCCACCCGACCTTTCCGACACCAAAGTCCAGCGATGGATCACCTCCCAGAAAACCAGCAAAGAGAGCAAGCAAGTCCTAAAAAGCTGGTCCAACGACTGCGCAAAATGGGCAACCACACTGGACTCCGACACCAGAGCCCAACTCGAACGAGCAGCTGTGCTATGGGGCATCCCGGTGCGAACCCTATCAAAACTGGGGTCATCGGCCTTGGGCCGCATCCTGGCCGCTGCGAGTCACTTCTACCAGTGACTCTCAACAGCACACCGACAACGACGCACAGCCAGGCAGCACAAATTTTGGCCACACCACTGCTGCCAACTTCTCACTGTCCTCCGTTTCACTCTTCGGTTCTTCCCAACCGATGACGTCACCGCACGTCATTCTTGCTCCTGGCTACTCGCACAGCTTCAGCTACTTGACGTCTGCCATCTCTCCTGTGGTTCCGGCAGACTGAAAGCCCTGCTTACTCGACTTGGCCTGGACAACCCTGCTTCCGATTTCTCTTCTCAGCTTGTCCCTTCAGCGGTTTATCTCAGATTCACCAGCCATCCAAAGTGGCAGGCCTTTTTCTACCTCGGAGCCACTCGCGCCTCCCTCATGGCACGGGGCCGCAGCCAACTTCGCAAACTACTCCAAGTTCAGCGACGTCATCTGGTCAATGCCGAACTGGCAGTCCGGTGGTGGGCACATTTTGACTTTTTCCACCACTACACCTCGGTGCCCATTCACACTGTCGTTCCGGCAACGGACCTATTTGCCACTGAACAGTTCTACATCCAGGAACTGCAACCGTCTCTCAATTTTGGCTTCATCGAGAGACATTTCCGGCCACGCACGGGCTTCACACGCCAATTGGACTTCTCCCAATCCCGGCTCATGGGCTTCGCCACCATCTGGCGAAAACGCCGCCGACTACGACTACCCATCGCCCTACAACAGGCCTTCCTGGCCAAACGCGTGGACAACCGCCTGGATTTGTGGCGATTTTTGGGCGATCTTGGCAGCAACACTCTACGACGATTTGATGCCATCCGTTACATACGGACCAGAGACTTCCCACCCGCCGCTCTCTATGTCCTTCATCGCATAGCCACACACCTGCCTGAACCACACCACCAGGCATGCCTTTCCGCCATTCGATCCAGCTTACGATTCCGGGGCCTCATTCCACCTGGCCCCTCCAGACCGATGCTTGCACCCTTCCTCGCCTGGCGACTACTGCTAACCTGGTACCGACAACGACAACCACACTCCTCTACCACACACCTCACAGTGGACACACTTGACACCTCTGCCATCACCCGCGTCTACAACGGACGCCGTCGCCGACACAAACCCACACAACGCAACCTGTGGCTCGACGACATCCCCGAGATCATTCAGGCCACCCTTGACATGCAGATCTTCTCTGTCGGCCTTCGTTCATTCAGGCAAACACGTGGGGCAACGATGGGATCCCCCGCGTCCCCAGCTCTCTGTTTGATGGTGATCGCGGTCGCCGAACAATGTTGGACCAACACTCACATCACATCGGGACTTCGCTCCGTTGAAGATACTCTCCTACTCCGCTACGTGGACAACAGACTCGTGATCGCAACCCCCAGGTGGCTCTCGACTCCGGCAGCCAACATACTGTGCGACGAACACTTCTATGGAGGAGACATCTCCCTGGACACAGAAGCCGCCCTGGACTTCTTGGGGTTCCGACTGAACCTCACAAGCAGCACCATCTCCTTCATCCCCTCGCATGAGAAGCACAACATGCTCTCCGTCAAGTCAGCCGCACCACTGATGCATAAGGAATCTGGATGTTATTCCGGACGCACGCTGATCAACCGAGTTTCCTTTCCTGAGTTTCAGCGAGGTCAGGGTCTTGCAATGTTGAAGAGGTTGCACCTCCAACACGGTTTCACCTTACATAGAGAAGAAAAACCGTCCTTTGCGGAACCACACTGGTTTTCTTCTCTGCCTTTGCATCCTGACAGATTTGACCTGATTTTCGCGCCGCAGCTGTTTGACTGTTTGACCAAAATCCGTTGCGAGCATGGATACCAACACAGCACGCCAGCTGCTCCAAGACTTTGAACTCATCCTTGGCAGTGCCCAACAAGGCATCGCCACCATCCGCGAGTTCCCTGAGAGACCGCCTGCCGAACCTGATTTGGCACCGGAGGCCACGCTCAACCCCGCCATTGAGGACCTCTTTGAGCCACCTCCTGATGCTCCAGATGAACACCTTCCCACTGATCATGACGAACAATTCCCTGATCATTGGGCTCCGCCCACCCCTCCTCCGTCTTCTCCCGGCGAAAAACGAGCTCGCTGCGCACGTGATTTGGCCTCCTCACGATCTACGGCATCCAAAACCTGCTCGTGGACCAAGCGAAGCTACCACATCGACCAGGACTGATGCCTCTACTGAGGCCGAACCTGAAGCCTCGCAGCCTTGGACTGAGGGAGAGATTGAACTCCTCCGTTCCCTTAAGACCAATCCAAAGCCAAGTATGTGTGGTCAGTCATCGCCACAAGACTTTCTCGCAAAATTGATGCTTGCAAGACTCAATGGGCCTTGCACAAGTGATGTCGCCCCAGTTGGGGCTCCGTGTGTGTGAAGCGTCCTGGAGCACTGACGGAAATTCCACATTGCAGGGGGACTGGAGCCGATTTGCCTATCCAGTCCAATGAAGCTAGGCATTCGAGTGGATACCGGATATGATCTATCCGGCGTACATGGCATATTTACTGTCCCTCTTTCATGATTCTTTTGCGTGGTTTCTGTTTTTGTCGATGTTGCTTTCATGTTCGGTTGTCGTTGTTGTGACATGTTGATTTGCGTTTGCATTCAAAGCATTTTTTATTGACTGCGTTTTTTTTTCTTCTCAGGCTAGTGAAGCCTCTCGAGTGTGCTGTGTGTGCTGGGGGTGCTGTGTGTGTTGTGGGGCTTAGGTGTTTGTCTGTGTTGTGTGTGTGTGTGTGTGCGTGCGTGCTTGCGTGCCTTCGTGCGTGCGTGCGTGCGTACGTGGGTGCTTGTGTGTGTGTGTGCGTTTCTTTTGACAGGCTACCCTTTCTGTCGCAGTTGCTTCAAGGGAAACCAGAGCACAGCCACCCATTTTGAGTGTCTTCCTAGAAACAAACCGTCATCGAGAAGAACTGACAAGAGAAGCATTGTATCTTCTGAGTTTAGCCTGTTCGCTGTTTACGTACATATGTATGACCATATTACATATATATATATATATATAAATATCTTATGTATGTCCCTTTGTATTAAACGTTGAATTAGTCTTTGCCTAGCGCCTTCTTATTTTGAGATTCGTCACCATGCCTCCACTCTTCATCGTGCATTTCTATAGTTCTATGCAGTGGAGGCATGAAATGATGACGAGAAGATGATAAAAGGATACGGCACATCCCCTTTTCTTTCCCAGCCGCGCACTCATAGAGCCCACTCTCCCGGCGAGTGCTCTCCACTGTTGCCACCCGCCACAGCGCCCGCGCCTCCAAGGTAACGGGTCAACCATTGAAAAGGAAACAAGAAAGCTCACTCCAGTTTACTCGGTTGCTTTCCCCTGCTAAAAGTTTAACTTTTAGTGGTTTAATGGAAATCCCATTAGTTGGCAAAAAGTTAAAGTCCAAACATCCAAGCAAAATGCACCAAAGTTTACATGTAAACCTACTGACTGGGGCCTAAACTATCTTGCAACCACACAGGTGAAATGGGGAAGGTGCATGGCCATTCCAGAGATTTGCTGGGGGGTTGGGCATCTGTACATACTAGCGTACGTTTATACTATGCACATGCTTCTACATTGTACTTAGTGCTACCAGTACCATATATATATATATATTAATGTTCATGGATACATGGCAACTCATGCAGTGTTCCTTTGGCAATGTTGGGGGGGGGGGGAGAGCAAACCGTTTCAACTTTGTTTGAAACTGGCTTAACCTTCGTTCTGGCACAGACCAGGAGACCAAACTGGTGCAACAATGTTGATCGTCATGTTGGAAGAGACTGGGGCTCGCGCCCAGCAGTTGATCCCAGAAGCGGTTAAAATTGTTGAAACGATTGAACAAGTTTGGGGGGGCTAGTAGCCTTACTGTACCAGAGGGGTGTTCTGCGGTGAGCTGCCCACCTCTTCATGTACTCAACTTCCAAACCCCAAAACGTCTTGCCTCCCACCCAGTCACTGTCATGTAATGAATCAAACAGAGCGGGAGCTTCCTCTAAAGATGATGGTTTGTTTGGGTGCCATGTTAACCTGCAGAAGAGTACCCACGCTTTCATTTCAACCCCAAAAAGGTAGCATCCCACAAAAGGCAGGCTCATACGAATCCCCGGTATGAACTCAAAGTGAATTGGCTTGCACACCACATCTTGCTGATTGAACCTCGCTTCGCAGTTTCAGTCATGGCGCCTCCGGGGGCCAAATGCTGCTCAGCTGTTGTGCCTCCGGCGTGTTTGCGCGGATCTGCTGCGGTGTGGAGATCCTCAGGTGAGTCGGGTAAGCAGAGCTTCACTGATGCTGAGCCAGGAAAACGCAAGAGAGTGCAAACAGGATGAGTCGTGACAATCTTCTTTGGCCCACAAAGCCGAACCTGAAGCAACAGCTTGCCTAAGGAAGCAGTCATGAATCTTCAACCTTTCTGATCCCGCTTCGTGAGAAAAGCAATAGCCACACCAGCCGTTTTCAACAAAAAACCTTGGCTGGGATTCCATCCTTTGCTAGCTGATCAGCTTAGTGGCACAAACTTGGACCATGCCTGAAGACACCACCTTTGCTCCGAAAACATCCGAACACCTGTGGCGAATGTGTGATTTAAATTCTGAAGTTGCTAACATTGGCATGTCTTAAAGAAACAGTCTAAATAAGAATGCGCGTGTATAATACAACTCTTCAATTCTCGCAACAGGCAAGCAAGACACAATTAACTATCCGCTGCTGCTGCTACTCCACTACGACTAATCTTGGCTAACATCTGGGGTACACAGAAAATCACACGGTGCTGTCTCTGTTCCAAATTTAATCTACCCTAAGACACAACATAAGGTTCAAGGAGACCCCAGCAATGGCATTCACCCCAACACTAACAAAATAAATCGGCGCCAGGTCAGGCAAGGCGCACCACGAGCACATGGCCCATGAAGCCCCCAGCGTTGCCAATGTCTGAGATGCGGCCAGAGCCCCGCATCAGCAGCACGTCACCTACACAGACCGTCGCCCCAAAACGATGAAATCGGCTTCATAGAGCCTGAGAACCACCGAAAACCTCAACCATTTGCCCATGCTGTAGGTACTCCTGGTATATACTCTGCATATACCTGCTGGCTTTGTAAGTCTATAGATGTGTGTGTGTGTGTTCTGTGCGAGAGTTGTATCCGGGGCGCCTGCGCCAAGGACACACGGTTGAGCCCTCAGAGACAAGGGGACTTGTTCCATGTACAATATGACCAACAGGTTGTCATCGTGTTTCGCCTGCTGATTTTGTCCCAAATGAGGCCAAGCAGCCGGGAAAGGGAGGGTCAAACAAGGGCTGTTGCTGATCAAGTTGTTTGCCGCTCGCAAACATCAATTTGGGTATGGACTTGGTTGGAGACCCCTAGGCGGACATCACTTACATGGGGAGTTGTCCAACAACCATTTAGAAGCGCTTTCCCCATTACTCTTAAAGATGGCGATGTCACCAAGATCGGTCCTCAAAGCGGGTATGTTCGCTTCACCCCTAGGTGCGCAGAAGTGGTCCACACGAGTACCGCGGCGCCCGCTGCCCGCCCACCCGCGCCTGGGCACATGAGCAGGTCCAGCGCGTCGCCATTTAAGGAGAGCTCCATCCGTGACTCCGGTGCTGGGATGAACTGAGTCATTTGCCTCGGATCCAGGCGACCTGGGAATAACCTAACTGGGGGTCCTCCCAAAAAGTGCAGACTCCCCTCACACATCAGACACATATTGATCAACCATTTATTATTCATTCCTGGGTTCCTTTTCCCTCCGGATCCACTACACATGACGTTGTTGGGAGATGCAACAAGCCAGCAGGCAGATCATTTGGACCACAGGAGTGTCGGCGGTGATCCCTGCTTGTTCGTTTTCTTGGCCAATGTGCCGATGCAAGGAGACGATCAAATCATCTTGAAAGCACATGGCACGCTCCGAGGGGCATCTGCTGCATTGGCTGCCCATTCGGCCCATTCGGCGTCCCTTGTGGCTGCCCCTGTGGTTGCGGCTGCTGCCTTGGAGCGCAAGCGCGCATGCCCACAAACCGACGCAAAGCCCCTAACCTCTGTTCCAACGCCATTTGCAATAGCATGTCTATGCTGAGAATATTCAGGCTGTTCAGCACCAGTTCATGGGCATGCAGCCTCTCTTTCAACAAACTCAAACCGTGGAACCTACGCATTCAGATATTATGGATCTGGGCTCGGCCCAGCATCCCCTAGCACTCGAGCTTGCGCGGTCTGTGGCCGAAAGCCACATGCTGTCTCTCTCTCACACCAACCCAATGTGCGCTGGATGCTGTGCAAAGCCCACAATGTGTGGAGGATATGTGGTCGTTCCCAAATGTGTGTTTTCCTGCTGATGTTCTTTGTTGCTGGCCCTGCGCCCTGTCCCGCTGAGGGAGGCTAGTGGCTCGTGAACTGTGAGGCCTCGACGGAACATCACAAACAATTTCCAGAATGCCCAAATCCCTGTCACAGAGCTCACAACCATCCGAATGTTCAACATTTAAAGCGGGTGTCTCACCTCGCACGCAAGAACATAGGTTCTAAAAATTCGACCCGTCAGTATCACTTCAGCCGGGACAAAGGCAGGTGGAACCTATTCTGCAAACTGACGATGATGCAGCTACTTCACAATGCCCACCCTCTACCCTTTCATAGTAAATCGCAAGGCAAACGTGACGGCGTGAGCGAATCACTAGCCAACAACGACACAAAACATCGGCAAAAGTAACGTAATAGTATTAACGGGAACAGGCATGAAAAAAAACACAACCACAACAACAACAACCACAACCACAAACACAACAACAATAGCAGCAACAATAGCAGCAACAACAACAGCAGCAGCAACAAGAACAAGAACACCAACACCATCACCAGCACCAGCAGCAGCAGCAACAGCAACAAGCACAAGGACAGGAACAAGGACAAGATAATAATAACAGTAATAGCAGCAGCGCAACAAAAACAAAAACAGGCTCTAGCTGTTCCACATCACCCCAAATCTACCATCCACTCACGCTCGCCAAAAGGCATGAGCTGTGTGGCGGAGAGTCGTCGCGGCATGCCTTGGCCTTCTATCACCTTCCTGGCGCGTGAGCGAAGGAGGCTTGTCTTTGGACCCCACAAAAAAAACAACAACGTCATTTCGGAATACAACAAGACCCCACTATTCTAAAAAAGAAAAAGGTTTGGGGTTGAACAAGAAAACAAGGCTCCGCCTGAGCGTGATTGTAGGGACTTAGATTGCTAGCCACTTGCTCGGTGCCCTGCCCCTGGAGGTAGGGAGCCCAGATTCCCCTCGGCACTCGGTCAGTCATTTGGACGGTTTGGCATGAGTTTCTGAGCTTCTCCACCAAAGAACTTCCAGCACGGCAGCCTCTGAATCTTCGATTTTTTACAAAACCTTTCTCTTGGTTCATCAATCCCTTCTGACTTGACGGCGACCTTTTGCGGCGCCAGCAAGTATTGGAGGAACAGCTCCTGCTCAGAACATGCGGGTGCTTGCAGGCAATAAAATATTCAGAGCACCATGATCTAGAACCACGGGCTCCATGCTAAAGCCCAACTCCCGGCTAGCCCCACCCAGAGCTGCCCCCAACCCCACCCCAAAACGGCCTCCTGGGGGACAGAAACTCCTCCGCCGCCTGCTCCGCCACTCTGCCCGCCGATAGTTGTCGCACCGCCGCGTTGTGTGCCGCGTGCGCCGCAGCTGCGGCCACCGCGTTGGCTGCCGCCTGTTCGATTCAACCCGGAGCCCATAGCTCTATCACTGCCTCGAGTCAATTGGCGCCTTATCCAACGGAAGTTGACAGCTGCCCACCTTGTGTTGAAACCTCTTGTTGGTCCTCCTACCTCGGCTTTTGGCCCTGAACACAACCAATCTTCGAGTCTGGCGCATATGAAGTGAACCCCCAAAACGCCGAGACACCCCCCCTCCCCCCCAACAAAAAACCAAAAAACCAAAAACAACAACCGGGCGGGCGGGGGGGGGGGGGGGAAAACAACAACAAGGTCCAAGGTATCAAAGCCACGTGCCCAACTCCCCGCCTGCGGCGCCGCCAGGGTCCGTGTGGGCGGTGGCCCCGGGCTGCGCGCCCCGGTGGAGGCGGCGCGGTGCACCGCGGACTCGCGGCTCTCGGAGGCGGTGCCTGGGCGCCGCAACGCAAAGGGGCGCGAGTCAGCCACTCAGATGGAGCCATTTGGTGGGGGGGGGGGGCTCAAAATAAGTGAAGGGGTCCATCCATTTGGTGGGGGGGTACAAAACAAGTGAATGGGCTCCATTTACTTCCACTCATTTGGTGGGGGGGGGGGGCTTAAAGCAAGAGAAGTAACGGGATTCTCCCTAAGTTGCTCTTGGGGGCTGTTCTTTTGATGTCAGTTTGATGGACAAAGGAAAATGTCCAGGAAGCGGAAATCAAATCAAAGTGCGGAAGTTGGCCAAACACCCACAGCCATGTGCTTCTTTGGGATGCCAAAGGTCACGTCAAAGCAACCAGGGTGATGGTCAAAACTATCAACAAGTAAACAATAGAGAAAAGGATGGAAATGGTAATGGACAGCGAGGATTTAATTACGTAGATGTCCGAGGCGGGAAACACTTTTACAACCTCACCCCCAACTGCCCCCAAACTAACAACAATAGCCAAAATGGGCAAAATGGGAAACAGTCCATTTTAGACGGTCTGGGAGTCAACAAAGTGCTTAGCAGCCGGCAGTAAAACCCCACTGAACGCCAGCCCCCCCCCAAAACCCCCCCGCCCGCCCAAACAAGCTAAGCAGGGCTTGCTGGGTCAACCATAAGGGACCCTGACCCAACTCAACTTGTTTCAATTGCCCCAAAAGGGCATGTGTAAAGCAACCAAAATTAAATTTAGGGAACCCTGGCCAAGGCTGATGAGGCTGGGAGGTTGAGTTCTGGTCTCTATCTCTCGAATCCGATGCAACCAAACAAAACATGGGCCGCAGCTCGAGAAAAAGGAACATTCGGGGGTGATTGTTCTGCAAGTATCTCGCCCCCTGCGACTTTACAGCATGAGCAGGAACATTGCCATGCTGCCTGCCCCGTCTCAATCGCTGCAGATAGCACAGTAAGAATCCGGCAAAACTCACGTCTGCACTGTGCTACGATGCTAGTCATTCAGTCCGCTTGCCTGATATGACAGGAGCATGCCGGTCAAATTTCTGTGCAGCTTGCAACACCCCCTAAGCCATTCTTTCCCGCCAGGCTGCGCCCGAACTGCAGCATCGAAGCCGTGCGCACTTCCTGTCCGGAGGAGGTGCGCCCAACCATCACGGGGGATCGTCCAGCGGCCGCGTTGCCGTCGGAAGCTTCGCGCGAGACAGCCTGTGCAGAGGATGGAACTCCAGGACTCAACAGCATACGCAATCCCAAACGGCCAGTGCTCCGAAAGAAGTACGAGTGGGTTGATGATTCGTATTCAGTCTACATAAGCAAGAAGCCATGGCTTGGAAGCGTTTGGAGGCCAATGGCTATCACCTACGTGTGGCTCAACAGCTTCTTCTGCTTGCAATACCTGAGGTTTTGTCCAAATACAATCTATAGAATCATCTCAGCCTGTGACACGGTCGAAGATAAATATCCTGAAACTGAGAGACTAGTATAGCCACAAGCCAGCAAATGAGAGGCTGTCTCGTATATTCAAGCTGCTTCAGAACCAGGTGGCACAGTGCTCCCGCTGCCAGCTGCCCTACATCTGTTGCCCGCCTTCTCAGCTGATACTGGCGACACAGCTGATGCCGGCGACGCTGGAGACAGCGGCGACGCTGGAGACAGCGGCGCCCTGAGAACACGTGACACATACGCATGGCCGGCAACTTTTTTGTACCACTCCCCCGCCATCCTCCACCCAAAGCACCGCGGCATCGACTCTAGCACCCATCATACTGCGCATGGACAAAATCCTGCACCAGTTGAGATAGATAAAGCCCTACGAAAACAAGGCTAAACCAGCGATCCTGGCGTGGGTTTGTCCCATCCACTGCAATGTCTATGGGTGTTGTTTTACATAGGAAGGAAAACCAAAAGGCAAACCTCAATCCATGTTTGCGGGTTCCCCAAAAAGACAACCCCCTTCCTTGGGACTACGCTGACTGCAATATATGGTGCAAGCAACAAACAGAATTAACTCCGGCCAGTGGTCCATATCCGATCCCCTGGATTCCAGCAGCTCCCAGCTGCAGCCAGTCTCAACCCGAACTTGATCGAGGTCCTACAAATGTCCAAGACCCCTGAACAACCCTTTCATCCTCGGACAGCTTTTGGCCTTGGTTTGATTGCTGAATCCCTGATTCATCTGTACTCTCTGCACCCATCCGCATTCCAAGGTGGGAGGTTGTGTTTGCAGGGCATCAACTGCACAAGCTCCTACTAACTGCATGAGCCGGAACAGACTGCCAGGCGTCCGGCCCAGGCACACGGTTGTTGTAAACACCACGTGGCCATGGAGATGTCCCGACAGTTGTGACCGTTTTTCTGCAAGGTTTTGCACGCATCCCCAGGACTTCCAACCAGGGCACTCTGGACTCTCATTTCCTCGCCCCTGTTCAGCACTGGCTTTATCTGGCTTAGCATGCAAAGTGGCAGCTCCAGCAGCCCGGTAAAAGCTCGGGCCCCCCGGCGGCGGCGCTGTATCGCGCCTGGAGGCTTTGTGTAACTACCCAGGGTCCTTGCGCCCTCGTGAAACCAGTTTCATACCAAATGCGTCTCCAAAATCGGGGTTGTCTGGTCCAGTTCCACTGCGAGTGGCTCAGGCAACACAAGTTCCGTTCACCTGGATGTGTGCTTGAAGTTCAAGTTGTTCCTCTCTTGAAACAGGCTGAGTCCAGGCAAAAAAAGGTGTACATCCCCCGTCAGTCGTGGCTGGTGCTTATAGATGAGTCAGATGAGAAAACGACCTCGCCGCCCGTCCCAGCGCTGTGGAGGCAACAAATCATGCAAAACTCCCTCCCGTTTTCCACCAGCTGCACTGCTTCTGCAACATGACCTCGCAAGCCTCACATGAACATCCTAAAGTTTTCGAAGGGTAGGACTCCACTCCTGGACTGACAATCTTGAGTGGAACAGAATATGGGGCGCTTCAACTGTGGGTTGTCCTAAACTAGGCTTAAGCCACATGCACACAGTAGAAGTGTCTGGAGATGGGGATGAAGGTCATCTGACTCCAAAACATCGAGTACGACAATGGTGCGTGTCCTAGATCCGAGCGAGGCATCCATGGCCCCGGGCAGCTTTTCCAGCTGTCCTGGCGCATGGGACAGCAACAAGCCTCGCTTTGTAGTGCCCTAAAAATGGCATCTGGGCTTCTTAGAAGGAAACAAACGCCAAAGTCTTTGTGCGGCTGTTTGCGAGGGAAAGAAAATGAAAGCTAGCCAGTTTTGGAGTGTCCCTAGTTTCGAGGCAAACCTTTGTTGAAACCACGCAAAGAGGCGGCCCTGTTCTCAAACTGTGACTATGCCAATTTGGGTGAGTCCTGCAGGGGACCATCTGAGGGCGGTCCTTTTGCGGCAGCTGGGGCGGGGGGTGCATTCCAACAGCTGGGCCCTTCTTCTTGTCGCCTTGCCAAGTACCAAGCTTGGCCAGGCCAAGAATCGGCCTGTACCATTCCTGAAACGCCAATTTAATCACGGAGGAGGCTGCTTGGGGCAGTACCTTCAGCGACCTGCAGTAGCCACTCATTGGTGGATTTGCGTGCAAAGCAAGAAAGTCCAGCTGAGGGGGAGAACAACGAAGAAGGCTTGCACCTTAACATGCTGGCAGCAAACGAGTGTTCAAACCACGCTGAACACCCGCTCAACTTCGATGTGTCCAAACTATGGTCCCTAACAAATGTCTCATTGTTGGGGAGCCCAAAAATGAATGCAATGGCTTGTCTGTGACTTTCCGTTCAAACAGTCCTGAAAAAGGGTACCCTCACGCAGCGTGCCTGAGACGCAATTCAATATTCCACAATTTTCTTGTACTCTTCTGGTGGGTGTATCCAATAGGATGCACATAACCCTGTACCTCTGCACAATCACCTGTCTGGGGATTCGGGTATGCCTCAGAACACCCGCCAAACATAGAATTTTCGGCTTTCCTTTGGTAACAAATAACAAATCCGTCGACCCCTCCCGCTCTTAGCCCACTCACACCCAGGAGGGGACCAGCTACAACTATGAAACATGCGTCCTGGGGGAGAAACCTCATTTATGGAAAAAGTGGATTTGCAAGTCCTGCCCCAGGGCAAGAAGGGGTCTTCGCCCTGCCCCGGGCTGGCCCTAGGGCTGGCCCGGGCTTTTGTCCAAGTGTGGCCCTTCCAACTGGCCCTGAACTTGCCCCAAGACTTGCCCTGGGTAAGGTCTAGGGCTCGCCAAGGCTTGCCCCAGACATGAGGGTGGCGCACTAGGCTGTCCCAAAACATATGTTTTCTTGACATTTCGAAAGCGCATCTGCGGTCAAGAAAACTCGACGGCGCCTCTTTTCCAGACCGCGTCGGGAAAACGGTACGGTTTGGAAGGAATCCCCCCCTTGCCCCAGGACTTACATGTTCGGCATCACCAGCATCACCAGCACCACCACACGAAGCCAAGATCTTGCAACCGTTGTTTTCTTGACTGCAGAGGCGCCTCAAACCGGTCGAGCAAACTCGGATGAGGGGTCGGCGGCAGTCAGGCGTCCGCCTGGTAAAGGTTTTCCCCTTAAACTAACATGGCCATGGGTCAAAGCCCCGTACCCGGAGTGAACATCCCAATCCCCACTAAAATGGGTTCTAAAATGAGTGGTGCACCTATCCCAAAACGGCACCATTGGTTTTGACCCACAGCCACATGAAAAGGGGCACTCTCAACGACGCCTTGCGCACGGCGCCTGGCGTGGAGCCCAAAGGTGGCACGAGGCTGGGCAGCTGCGAGCGACCTGGGAGAAGCGACTAGCCACGGACATGGGAATGTCCAGTGAAAGCTTTGGACATCTGTTTGCCCCCCTTGAACAAATCCATTCACATGTTGGCCCAAAAAGGAGGGTTGTTTGAGAGTCCGGGTACGTGAGTGAAATCTCCACCACCGCATGTATTCCCGACTGACAGACATTCGTGGCCACGTTGCATGGGTTCGCCTGCCACTGGGATGCACATCCAAAGTGGCCGGTTCCTCTTGGCCTCCCTAGCAGCCGCAAAGGGCACTGACCCGCCACAAGTCGTCAGACCAATTCAGGACTTGTGGAGTGCAACAACACACAAGCCCCTATCTGCTCATATTGACAAAACATGACTGGAAACAAGCTGTGAGCAACATGTTTCAGGGATCATGCTGGGGCATTTGAGCGACCTACATGTCTTGCTGGAAAGCCCTTGCTCTCACCTGGTATCCCCCAAGCATGCCCTTATTTTCTGCCGCTCCCTCACACATGCCGCAATCTTTTGTGTTTAAAGGGTGAGCCACGTGCGCAAGTTGCATCTGCGCGACCAATCCTTCCGAAACGGCAATGGACTTGGTGGAAGCAGCTCTGACGCAGCGAATGGTCCCCCAATCACACTATGTGAGGCACAGTGAAAATTACTTACTTGCGGCCGTTTCGCTACTTAGTTTGAGAGATCGTTTTCCAGCGTTTCCATCGTTACTAAACTAAAAAGATGTAATTTTGACGGTACTTCATGTCAGGAAACCAACGGGCTTACAGGCTTCTTGACACATCACTCAGAACGGACAATCACCAAGGCCTTGACAAATGCTTTCTCGCAGCTTGTCCCCACGTGCAGCCTGACACGTGGCAGAGGCGGCTTGGAATGCGAAACATTCGCCGAGTTCAAGAAATGTCCTCCGGGCAAGCTTGCTTCAAACGGAGCATGGTAAGGGCTGACCCTCTTCTTCCCTTGCCTAGGTGTGTCTCAAGATTTCAGGACACTCACATTGTTGGTTTCAGTTCAGTGTTCCCTCCCATCTAAAACTGGGTTGCCCCAATTGGGCGGAATCCTCACACGTAGTGCGTATTTGAACACCACTACAAAAAGCGAAGCCACAACCACGTTCTATATCCGCCGACATTGCTCGGCGTGTCGGATACTTACTAGAGGATAGAGGATAACCCCCCCCCTAACCCCCCCCGCCCGACGTCTATTACGTAGGTTTTTTTTGGGGGGGGGGTCCCCCACGTACCGCGCGGCAATTTGATGACGTTCCACTAAACGTAGTCTTCGGGGAGCCGGTGTCGCAAAACAGGGGTCCCAGGCTCGATTCCCCCTGCCGGCTTTTTGCTGGCTTGGGCTTCCTGCATCCTTTTGCCGGGAAAAACGTACCGCGCGGCAATTTGATGACGTTCCACTAAACGTAGTCTTCGGGGAGCCGGTGTCGCAAAACAGGGGTCCCAGGCTCGATTCCCCCTGCCGGCTTTTTTGCTGGCTTGGGCTTCCTGCATCCTTTTGCCGAAAATCTGGAAAAACGCAATGTTTTTGGACGTCCTCTTTGCGAAAACGCTGGAAAAACCGTGTTTTTTTGCGGGAAATACTGGGGAGCAAAGGGGAAGTGCAAGGATACATACATACATACATTACAGTACATTACATTACATGACATTACATGACATTACATACATACATACATTACATACATACATACATGCATACATGTATGTAAGCATGCATGCATGCATGCATGCATGCACACATACATACATACGTACATACATTACATGCATTACATTACTTACTTACTTACTTACTTACTTACTTACTTACTTACTTACTTACTTACTTAGTTACTTACTTACTGCATACATGCATACATACATACATGCATACATACATACGTACATGCATGCTTACAGACATACATACATACATACATACATACATACATACATACATACATACATACATACATACATACATACATACATACATACATACATACATACATACATACATACATTACATTACATACATACATACATACATACATACATACATACATACATACATACATACATACATACATACATACATACATACATACATACATACATACATACATACATACATACATACATACATACATACATACATACATACATACATACATACATACATACATACATACATACATACATACATACATTACATACATACATACATACATACATACATACATACATACATTACATACATACATACATACATACATTACATACATACATACATACATACATACATACATACATACATACATACATACATACATACATACATACATACATACATACATACATACATACATACATACATACATACATACATACATACATTACATTACATTACATTACATTACATTACATTACATTACATTACATTACATTACATTACATTACATTACATACATACATACATACATACATACATTACATTACACATACATACATACATACATACATACATACATACATACATACATACATACATACATACATACATTACATTACATACATACATTACATTACATTACATTACATTACATACATACATTACATTACATACATTACATACATACATACATACATACATTACATACATTACATACATACATACATACATACATACATACATACATACATACATACATACATACATACATACATACATACATACATACATACATACATACATACATACATACATACATACATACATACATACATACATTACATACATACATACATACATACATACATACATACATACATACATACATACATACATACATACATACATACATACATACATACATACATACATACATACACATACATACATACATACATACATACATACATACATACATACATACATACATACATACATACATACATACATACATACATACATACATACATACATACATACATACATACATACATACATACATACATACATACATACATACATACATACATACATACATACATACATACATACATACATACATACATACATACATACATACATACATACATACATACATACATACATACATACATACATACATACATTACATACATACATACATACATACATACATACATACATACATACATACATACATTACGCATACATATATACATATACATACATACATACATACATACATTACATACATACATACATACATACATACATACATACATACATACATACATACATACATACATACATACATACATACATACATACATACATACATACATACATACATACATACATACCATACATACATACATACTGTGAGAGGCGTTAATCCTAACCAAGGACTAACCCAGAATCCACGTCTCACCCGTGTCCCGACTCTCTGGCACACCCGCGAAGCGGCTCGTTGTTTTCACAGGCAGCGCACTCATTCACCGTGCGCATGTGGCTTGAGCCAAAATAGGCACGCCACTCCAACTTCCTCAAGGTGGACATGTCAACTCGCAAGACATGTCCACTCATGCAACCTCAAGCAAAAATAGCTCACTTACCAAAGCCTAATGCCTATGGCTGCAATGACAAAATCATGCATGAGAATGCCAAGATCTGCAGTCGCCCCCAGTTGCAGCCTCCAGCCGCGGCGGGGAATGCAACTCCAGAGCATTCTCATCCTTAATTGTGGGAACAGCCCCATTCTTCAAATTGCGGGGGCTCCCTATCCTATTCCACTGGGCAGTGGCCAATTCCTTATACCCTTCATCCGGCCCTGGACCTGGGCTCAGTACTGCTTCGGCTCGGCTCATCCGATCTTTCCAGCCTGGAAAGTTGCAGTCGCAGCTTCTCATTCTCAGTCTCCAGCGCCTTGTCTAGCAAGTGAACCAGCTTGCCGCTCCCATCGACGGCTAGCTTAATCCAGCTCACAAACTTCTCATTCTGCTTCTGGCTGAAGAAGACCTGATTCTGCATGGTGCCCAGCAAGGCCAAATAGTTACTGAAGAAGGCAGAATCCGAGTTGTCATACTTCTCCGCGTTGTATGCAGTGTGAATCTTATCCACGGTCTGGAAGACCTTGAGCGCCAAAGCGCTATCCACAGCGCCTCGCCCGGAAAGATTGAACACAGCCGCGTTAAGCCTGGAAAGGTGGTCAGATCGCAACGATCCCGGGGGTTTCGATTCCTTACGAATGTCGTTGAGCACCTGTTGCAAATACAACACGGCTCCCTCCGAAGTTGCCAACGGACTCGAGAAATCGTCCCTGACCAAACCTGAACTCTGCCCGCGAGCGTCATCCCGCTCCGCACTGGCCACTCTCGGTTGCTTATTCCTACTCCCGCTCCTTAGCCTTACTCACTAGGCCTTGAAGGCAACCGACTTCGACATATTCACTCCTAGATGGAGCCGAACGCGACCTTAGCGAAAATCCCGGACTGGTCACTTCATCAAGAATGGGGACCGCCTGGAGGGTTTCTCCGGCGCCCCCAGCCCGATCCTCGCCTATCGTCGACGCCACACCGCCGGTCAGCGGCTGGTCGGCCCATCGCTGCCTGGCCACGATAATGTGCTGGCATTCCGTACCCAGGTCAATGAACGCTTTGCAGGTACACTTCATAACATTCCGTCCCAAGACCAACTCCTCTGTCACAAAGACATGACCCGTCCTTGTCATGAATTTCTTGGTCCTCTGGCCTTCCCCAAGCATATTGCCGTGAAGTCGGTGCATGGCTTTGTTCCTACACTTGCGGGATACTGTCCAACCACACCACGTCATGAAAACAACAAACATGCTCATCAAGGTAGCCCGCAGGAACAGCCCCATAGTCTCCACAAGAGCAACTCCCTGCGAACCCATTTTGTCGACTAAGAGGACCGTGTTGACCGAAACACTCCCCATGACATCTTCCACAACATTGTCAATCTGGACCACACCTTTGTAACCAAGAGGGATGAGGGCAAGCATGGTTCCCCAATAAACGAGGTTCAATTGGTTGCCATGCTCAGCATGGGCCTTCTTGTTCCGGCCTTTCCGGCTCGAGAAACCAGGCCTCCGCACTTTCTTTCTGCTGCGCTTCTTGCGGTCGCCTTTGCCAGGATGCCGTCGCCCGCCCCTCTTTTTGGGCTTGCGACTGAACTGGCGAAATGCATCCTCATCCTCTGTCACGACATCATCCGAGCTGTCCTGCTCGCATGTGCCCTCTCGAGCACGGCTGCACTTATAGCACGTCAGCCGTGCTTTGACGTTCCTTCCGCCACATTGGCGGCAGTCCCAACCGCGGCCTGCAGCAAGCTCTTCCAAAGCTTCGGCCCGCGCGGACTCTCGATGCCGCCTCTCGGTGCTCCGAACATGTTCACCTGCTGGTCCTCGGCCGCTCGCGCCGGCCGACTCAGGATGTGGCCGAATGTCATCATCTTCGTCCTCATCGGAGCGCCGCATGACACTCACTCTCTTCGTATTGCGGGACCAAGGAAATTGACCCGGCACTGGAGCCGGCCTGGACTCTCCCGGACCGAAAACTCCTCCCGGTCTCCTCCATGGCGGAGTGGCCTTCGGTTTCACCACAGCTCTCACCGGTTCCACTGGCCCGGACCGACTCCTTGATCGGCTCCTGCTCTTCAGCCTCAACGGCTGGCCGCCACCACCTCGATCGTCGGGATAAAAACTGTCATCATCTCCTCCAGATTCCCCCTCTCCCGACTCCTCGATCTCAACGGACTCCTCGTCGTCGAGAGACACATATCCGGTCGGCGGTTCCGCCGGTGCCGGCAACGGCGGCGGAGCAATTTCATCATCTTCTTCCGGAACCGCGGCAGAGCCTCTGGATGATTCCCGCTCCGCGCGTTCCTTAGCTGCACGTTCCTGTTGCTCCAAATAATAAGGATGATATTGGTGATCCGCCAACAGGAATCTGTACTTGTTCTGGTCGTGCTCTCTCAGAGTTCGCTCTTCGAACCCCGGACCAACGGCAGCAGCCAAAAGCGCCGTCTTGTCGATCAGCCCCTTCCAGTCCGCGGGCGGATCTGTCCCGCGACCAGAGGCAGTTGCCGTGGCCGTACTGGCAGGCGGAGCAATTGGCCTCACCTCAATTGCTCCCGCCTTCTTCGCGGGCGGAGCTTCTGATGCTCCCGCCTTCGCGGATCTCGCAGGCGGAGCTCTAGGGGCTCCCGCCCGCTCACGGACTTGTTCCGTCCGGAACTCAGCCACGGTCGGGGAAATGGCAGGCACATCATAGACTGCTCCAGCAGCAGTCCCCTTTGAGCTAGCTGTGCTAGCAGCCGGAGCCTTCCCCTGATACCGGGCAGAGTAAGCAGCAAGCGCACTGAGGTACTGCTTAACTCCAGGCCCCGTCAACCCACCCTGGCTGCTTTGCGAGAAGCTACGGTTCAGAGGCCCTAACCTCTGGATGGTTTCCTGCCTATCCGGCCGCACAATCAGGCCGCGATCGGCACTCCCAAAAAGAAGATCTCCTTGGCGCCCTCCCGTAAGTACGCTCCACGCACTAAGCTGGCCAGGATCCACTGCTTGATCTGTAAGGTAAACTCCTTCTGCTCCGCAGTACAAAATGTGAAGGATCGCTCCAAAGATGCAACCAGCACAACGTCCGCACTCCTCCGCATGAGATTCAACGGGTACAAGAAAGCGCCTCGCGTGGTCAGGGCAAAATGCGTCGTCTGACGATCCGTAGTGCCTCCACCAGGCAACAAACCACCGCTCCGGATACTCTCAACGTGTCGCCCGAAAGTCCCGTGCGCGAGCATCAAGTCCGGCACGTTGTTGGGCCCGTACGTTTCAGTGAAATGCTCGTGATCTGCTCGAGGATATAGTTCCTGAACTGAAACTCCGGTGGCACTGCTATGGCCCTGCAGCGCTTTGACGCAGGTGGTCCCCCCGAGGTCCGCGGTTACGAACCTCGTCTTGCCGGGACTCCCCTCAGGGCCAGCAGCAGCCAAAATTTCGGCTTCTGAGCACCCGTACGTGGTCGCGAGCCACGACACCGGGAGCCAGCCTCCTTCGCCCACTGGCGCGTGCCGCAGGGCTTTGACCATGCGCCGGGACAAAGCCCGGACATCCACCATAGCTGACACAGTCACACAAATGCTGCACTCGACAAAAGCACTGCCTCCAAAGCCCGAATGGCCTAAATTGCATGCTCCAATGCTAATCAAGCAACTCCTATCATGTGCAAGCAGGTTGATTCGAGCCATATGGAGTGCATAAGCGGCATGAATCCATGGGACCAAGCTCATCCGGGTAGGATGATTGTGATCTGAAACCACTGGATCATGCTTGCCTTTCTCCCCAGTCTCTGGTTTGGACTGGAGTTCGTCCCCAAGACCTCTTTTCGAGAAACCCAAAGCCTCCAAAGCTTCCCCGGGTTTCTGGGCTACCTGAACCCCTGCTTTCTTTGCAGCTGCACGGATCTCCTCATCATACTCAACATCAGTGAGAATCCTTTGATCAAGGCATTTCCCGGTACGAACCGTAAGGTCATCCACGTAGGCCAACCACTGTTTGCCATACCTCAGGGTCCGGTTCCTTCCAGGGGCAAACGCCCGATCTACTGTGTAGCAGAAGTCATCGGGTCCATTGGTGGGTCCAAAGGTCAAACACAAAGGCAAGAACTTCCCGCTTCTGGATACTATGGCGAGCACTTCCATGGCTCTCCTAGTGTTCGCAACTTGGTTGAACCCTGTCACCGCATCAACGAAGGAAAACCAAGCCGAACCAGCAGCGCAAGCCAACACGTCACTTGCTTGCCTGCAATAGTAGGTTGACCTCTTCACACGGGCATTTACCCTACGGTAGTCAACAACCAGTCTCCTTTTCCGCTGTTTCTTGTGCTCAGGGGCCTCTTTGGTCGGAAATGGCGCGGAGCCCCAAGGGGATGAGCCTCGAACCAACTGCCCTCTAGCAACTTCACTCTCGAGCTGTTCATCAACCCAAGCAGCGGCTTCACCCCTCAACGCGTGAGGTTGACTAGAGACCGGAGCTCCAGTAGGGATGCAATCGTGCGAAACTCCCCGGATGGTCGTTCGCGGGGTCCCTTCTACCCAGAAGGCAGCAGCTTTCCTACTGACTACGTCCTTACAGGCCTCAAGGTCATCCTTTGACAAGTAGGGTCTCTTAGCTTCAGCAGTCTTGCCGAAGTGAAGCCCTTCTACTACCTGTTCCCTGTATTCAGGGGTCCTCCTGGGGTCCTCAGTCACCTTTGAACCACTGAGTCGGTACACAGAAAGGTCGGACTTCACGGAATCCCATTCCCCTTTCTTAGCAAGACCGTCCCAATGGATCCTCATTTCCTCGGAGAACTTCAAAAGTTCAGCCTCGAGTCGTTCCCTTTCCGCAGCCGTAACCGATTCCCACTCCCCTCCGGTAAGAACATCGGCCTCGGGAGAGGCAGCGGCCGCGTTGGCATGCAACCGCGGCTCCGCGCCCTCTTCCGAGCCGGCACTCCTAGGATGGACGGCGAAGACGGACGATCCGACAGGCATAGAACAACCGAATTGCTGTGGCTCCTTCAGCCACTCCGAAAGGGGTCCATCCCCGTGACACTTCTTGACTTCAAGTTGTTTGGAAGTGGGACCAAGGGACACCCAGTAGGATTCACACAACTCTTCGGGGTAGATCCCACTCAACTTACCTGCACCTGCCCACTTCGGCCCCAGTCCGGGCTCATTGTCTTCCCTTATCTTCATCGAGCCTCGGATTTGCCGGTGTTGGTGCAAAGTCCTCAAAAGCGCGTCCGGCTTCCTACACCTCAGAGAGAACCCAGACAGGTCGGAGTTGCTGACCCATATCTGCCCTTTCTCAACGGGGTTTCCAAACGATCCGTCACTCACGTCCAACGAGGTCATGTTGTACTGACAGGAGTCGGTCCGAACCATGGCCCAAGGCCTCCTAGGTTCAACGAGGGTCCCGAATCTCTTGACGAAAAGTTCAAGGGAAAACAGCAAACTCCCGACAGGGTTCTCAAGGGTTCCGATGCCGTTCGCTTTCTCCTGGTGGCTAAGCAGGTCACATGAAAACTCTGCTAGAGCCAAATCCTCACTCGAGGGGGTCTGCTCGCCCAATCGGCTCAGCTTTTCACACGGCGCCCCCACATGGAGGACTTTCGGTTTCATCACCTTGCTGATCAACCAAGCAAGGAGCGCCCGGTCCGAGTTCTTTCGCAGATCCCAATCCCGACCGTAGCTTCTATACAGCCGGTCAACGGGTTCTCCAACCAACAGACCACGGCGCCTAGCGGCCTTAGTGAGCCCACCGTGTCCGGCGAAAACCTCCAAGAAGTCAACTCCGTGCTGGGGCACACCTTCATTCCGAAGGTATTCAAGGACAGCTTTCTGTTCTCTCGCGAAGCCATCCGAAGGCCCAGCGGCGAACACTCCCACGCCACTTTCTGTTTTCCCGCCCTTGAGGATCCCGACCAGGTCGTCCAGGGGCTCAGAGTACTCATGCTCCCCTCGCCTTTCCGGGTCCCTCTGGGCCGGAGGCCGCTCTTCGAGGCGGTACCCTCCTTTGTCAAGCTTCCTGGCAGATGAAGCTTGCAGGATTCCATCCCTGCTCAGCTCAACCTTCGTGATGAGCAAGCTCATCTTCACTTCCTCTATGCAAGGACGTCCTCCTTCCGGGGCCAGAGATTCTTGCCCCTGCTGGTCCAAGTACAGAAGGCACCACTTCACACGCAGTCCGCCGATCTCCGGCGCATACTTGTGAACGTGCACTACTCCTTCCGAGACCGCAACTGACGTGACCCGTCCAATTGCGCAAAGCTTCGGACCGTATCCTTTTCTGAACGCAATCACGTCTCCAATCTTCAGGACGTACTGCTTACCTCTTCTCTTCATCGTGAACTCGACCTGCTTAGTTTCCCCTTTGATCATCTGACCTAAGCTGGGTCTCGAGTCGTCTGGATCCGAATCAAATTGGATCTCATCTCTGGCGTCGGCACACACATCGTCCGGGATCAAGACGCAATCTTCGGCATGAGCTGCGAGAGGCTGGGCGCCGTCGGGTCCGGCCAACTGTAGTCTGTTCCCTTTGCACGAAACGACTTCCCAAGGGCCGGTCAGACCCTTCTTCCACGGCACTCGCCCTTTCACCCCCGGGTCTGACAGGCCCGGAGCACGCCATACCACACGATCCCCGACTTTGAGGTCCACCTCGCGACGATAGCGGTTCGCGAGCCTCACACGGGCCTCGCTCGCGCTCGTGAGATGGTCCTTCACGACCTTGCTCACAGCCTTATATTGGCCAAAAATCTTCCGAGCCCAGTCCGAGACCGGCTCAAATTCCAAAGTGCTCTTGAGTAGGTCCTTTTCCAGAGGCACACCCAGGGACCAAGCTCTGTCCAGGTCTCTGGGCGTATAGCCATGAGGACCCGGGGTCGTGTCGATGCAGTACTCCACAACTGCGAGAAGGTCGCCCCAATGAACCTCTGTTCATTGCAACTAACCTTCCGTTCGCTGGTAACTAACCTTCTGACATTTCCATTTTTGGTGGCTTATTGAGAGCACTTTGCTTGCTAATATGGGCTGTGGAGCCATTTTGCGCCATGAACTGCGACGATGGAATGAACTATGATAAACTGTAAGTGGTACAGAAATCTACCGCATTTTCAATCGATGGCGATACTAAAATGAGGCAGCGGAGCCAATTGCAGCGCCCAGGCGGCGGTCGATAACTGACTAGCAAGAGGCAACGTCGCCACTTCAAATATTTGGTTGACTGGCGCAGTGAGTCAGCAGTTGATAACATTAATGATGGTAGGGCTCTAGCAGGGGAAAACGTTTACTTTTGGACCACCGCGTGTGGGCGCAAGCCTTTCTGCAACCGGCGGGGCGCAGTGAATAGCGAACAGCGGACAGTGAACGGCAAACAGTGGACAGTAAACAATGGACTACGGGCGGTCGAAGGTAAACAACATCAGCGCGCTTGCCTGCAGATGGCTCAAACTGCAGCAACGCACAGGCGTGCCCTAAAGTGCTTTCGCATGCTGCTCGCCACTGACAATCCAACAGGGGCAGGACACAGCATGTTTTCCACATAGCAGCCATTGATCACGCAGCGCGCTGATTCACAGCTGCGCCCGCTGAAAAGCTACGAACACCCACGCGCACAGTGCACAGAGCACAACGGGCTGCAAGCCGAAAACGAATACATATTTCGTTCATGGCACTTTACCATTTTCAACCTTGGCAAAGTGGTCATGTTCGTTCTTGAAAGACAGATTCTGGAACAACACAGGAGATCTACAAGCAGTCCCTCGCAGTCCTGCGCAGCAAACGCGCGCGCGTTCTGCGCGCACTTAATTAAAACTATTGGACTTCCACACGCTCAGCTTCAGCGCTTTCTACTTCAGTGTGCCCATGGCACTTAAAGGTTGGCTTCCACTACGCAGGCTTCGCAAATAATCCTCAGCCTGGTCCGCGCTTTCTGCATCTTAGACTCCCATGCCCTCTTCGAGCATACACATGCCGGGTCCGGCAGAACCTCGTCCAGGACCACCTCTGGGATGTAGGCGTGCTGCTTCCGGGTGGTGTTCACCACCCGCGCTCGCTTGGCATATCTGTGCGACATATTGTGGCCCGCTTTAGACGAGGAATGGCTCCGCATCTTGGGCGGGGGCGCCAGCTAACGCAGCAACGGACTGTGGACAGCGGACAGTGGAAATTAAACGCTGGAGCCAAATAGCTGCCATGTGTGACATAGTCAGTGTGCAGTGGGCGCAACGGATCTCACGCGCTGCAAAACAAACCCTTCCATGACAGGCCCTCACGATTTCAAACAACGGTGTGAACAGCCACAAGTGCACGCGGAATTCTGTAAGGCGCAGGAGTTGACGATGCTGTTGCTGATGATGGCAGTGACGCAGTGACCAAACCCCAGGAAGCCAGCTAAACCACACCCACTCAACGAGCGCCCTGCGGCAATCCAAAGTGTGCCCCCAAGCATGGCGCAGTTGCCATTTCCAGGTCCTAGAATTCGAGGGGGGCGCCCGTCCGTAGACCAAAAATGGTGAGAATTGACCGACGCCACCTCCGGTCAATTGCCACCTTCAGTCAGCTTTGAGCCCTGCGCACCTGCCTTTTGCACGCGGTCACACACAGCAAGCTGAGACGATTTAATTGGTGCAGCGCTTCCAGCTGCTAGAGCCCGGCTCCAAGCTTACCATGGGGCGCTTCCAATTCGAATTTTGCAGCTTCTGACGCTTTGAATTCCCAGCAGGCGGGGTCTTCCAAGTGGAACTCGTTGGAGGCCGCTTCCATGACGGTGATGCTGCGGTCCCGCGGCTTGGCTGGGAAACAGTGGACGGTGGACCGTGCAACAGTGGACTGCCTTGGCCCTTGCGCTGTTCCAGCCACTTGTCCACAACCCACTTGCCCATCAAAGGTGGGTAGGACTGGCTTTCCTTCAGAAGGGCTTGGTCTCCACTAACAGTGGTCTTGCTGCTCTTCTCGTCAACCTTCACCAAAGCTTTGTGGTCTCCGTTTGGGCATTCGCACTTCTGGTGCAGGCTCTGCACCCAAGACTCGCCAGCAAACTTGTACCGCTTCAAAAACCTGGCCCCGAAAGGGGCTTCAATCTGAAACGCGCACCGGGCGCAAGTCGCTACGCAATGCCCGAACGCATTAAACACCGTCTCGATGGGCTTGAAGCGGAACATGATGCTTCCTGCTGGCTGTTCGATGACAGGCCGCACCTTCCGCAACATGGCGACGGCATAAAGGAAAGCAGCGATAGACGCCATGTGGTTTCCTTGCTTCACAGGCTCGTAGCCCGCCCTACCTGCAGGGTTTTTCACAGTTCTTCGGCAGTTGGCGCTATTCATGAACACCCAACTGCTGCACACTGGCGCCATCCAGAGTAGGCCACCCTCCTTGATTTCAAGCACTGCTTGCAAGGCCCGCATGAAGCCGTGCTTGGACAAAATGTTCTCCGAGTCCGGCCCGTCGGTGTTCGTGACTCCGGGGACACGATTCTTGTCCATGGCCACGCTTGCCTGGCCAGCCTTTTGAGCAGCGCCAGCGATAGACGCTACCCCGCACCACAGCTCCACAACGGACAGTGGACGGTGGACAGGGCACATCTCCAACGCCATGACCAACGTGAGACCAAACACTTGCATTTTCGTCAAGCTCGAAGGGATCGCCATTAGTCACTTGGCGCCAGCCCGCTGCAAACTCTAGCAAGTCACTGGAGCCAGCTTGCAAGCAGCGGCAGAAGTGAGCAACTTGCGAACACTGCCAAACTGACGGGCAAGCGCATTGCAACAAACGACTTGGCATTTTGCTACAATGGCTGCTTTTAGGTGCTTGCAGGCAATGGCAAGGGCAATGTCTGTTGACACTGCCCAAGAACCTGCCCTGACAACCCCCCCCCAAGTTGCAGTGAATGGATGGCACATGGTAAACATCCACGGTGGACAAAGCACAGTGGACAGCCATCACGCTGCAATCCCCCAGTTAAACAAGAGCCTAACAACTCTTCACACCCCAAAGGACTGACGAAATGATTTGGCGCCAGCTGCAAATCGCTGCGCTGGTGGCCCGTCGCCCTCAGACATGCACTTCTGCATGTACTTCCAGTACAGCTCTTGCGACCAGGTCTTTTGCTTGCCACCCTTCATGCTTGAAGCCTTTAAGTTCTTCCGGAGCGTCTCGTAGTCCTCCTTCATTTTCTTGTAGATTGCCAGCTTGGACTCATCCAACGGCGGCCGGCGGCCAGCAAAGGTGTCCTTGGTGCCCCTTGCAGCCCGCTTGGCCTTGTCAGCGCCTCTCATTTTGTCAGGCGCTGAGTGCGCGCCCTCTTGCTTGAGACACCTGTTGATGGCGGCCTTTGTGGCTGCTGACTTTGGCGTTGGCTGCGAGCACGCGGACAAAGAAGCCACAGGCGCGCCAACACTTGGAGCCTTCGCAGGCGCTGGCGAACTTGCTGCCTTTGCGTCAGAAAGTAGTGGCGTGCTGGCAAAGTCCCACAAGCGATCTTCTTCATCATCAGCGAAGCATGCTAGGAAGCCGGCCATGACACAGGGCAAGGAACCGGGAACCGTGCACTGAAAGTCGGGGACAGGGCTTGAGTGCAAACGTTGACAGCATATGCTGTGACGCCCTGCTGCGGCATGCAACAATGTGTGCGTGTAAGCCTGCATGCTTGCGCCTGTGCTGCCTGCCACTTTTACATCTTGCTCACACGGCTCGTAATGGTCTGTCAAAACCGGCACGTCGCTTCGCACGCCGTGCAAATGCAGGCTGCTGTGGCCAGGCCACACGCAAACCTCATGGACTGAGGACAGTGCGCAGTGGATTAGGGCTTGCCTGGGCCACACACCAAAAAGCACTTGTCCTTGAGGACGCGCTTCGGCTTCGCCAGCATCCAGCAAGGCTTTGCCGGGAAAACGCCCTTTTGCTGGCTTGAGTCCTCATAGCTGAAGCTCATCACGAGCTTTAATGCTCCGTTGGTTGTCTGGCCCTTCTCCCAATCCACAACAGCAAACGTCAACAAGCTGCCGCAGTTGGTCAAGTCGGCAACGGCGCGGGCAGGCAACTTCTTGGCCTCAAATGCGCAATCTTCCACGCTCTTGACCTTGATCCCGTCCGAGCCTTCTAGGCTGACTTCATGGCATGCCACGGAGAAGGTGACGACGTTGTGGTCTGCGAGGTAGTCCGCAAACTTCTGAAAAGTGGCAGGGCGCCTCTGGAACGCCGGGTCCCAGCCTGCAGGATGGGACCAAATCGCCTCGAAGTCCGCCGAATCCATCTTCCAATGGCACAAGTGCCCTTTGCGCTTTTGCACCTTGGCAATGTCTGCGTCCCCGGTGTGGAATTCTCCGAAGGTCTGAAACAAAGGGACCTTTGCAGAGGCCACGCCGTCCTCGAGAGCATGGAGGAAAAGGTGCCCCTTGGAAGTAAAAATCAGATTGAAAAGCTCTGGTTGGCTGCTGTGGACAGTGGACAGGTTGCCATGCGCCTTGCGCAATTCTTCTCCAATGGCCTCTCCAGCTCTCTTGCGCCCGTCAGCTTTGTAAGGGCAGCCTGAGGAATTGAAGAGTTTGTTGTGGCTTGCAATCGCTTCCTCATAGTCAGACTTCAGGCGGGCAAATTTGGGGCCCCACTCGTCCAACGCATTCTGGCGCATTGCCAAGTTCCCGTCTGCCGTGGGGAAGGTCAGACTGTACAAGCTCGAGTCGTTGGTGGGCGTAGTGCCTTCAGGCGTGTACTCCTTGACCACAACATTTGGGAGAGACAGGAGCTTCTGCCTGATAAGCCTGTCCATGGCCCTCCCAACTGCAGCGGTCAGCCATTCAGCATTCTTCTTGCGGACGTCGCCATCCTGGTCGCCACGGGCCCAGCAACAGGTCACAACCATCTCCTGTGGCTCCTTCGGCCTTGCGCGCGCCAAACCTTGGACAGTGGACAGAAGAAGGGAGTCGTCGTAAGGCAACAAATCAACGTAGACTGCGCCAAACTGCTGACTCATGTTCATGCCTTTCCACAGCCATTCCTTCAACTTGTCCATCAAGTCCACGCCAGAGATGTGCTGCTTGTGCATCTGAGCCTTGGACAGATTCTCTGCAGCAACAACTGTCTGGCCTTGCATGGGGAGGACATACTCACTGTTGGGCTTCATCTTGACGAGTGGCACGGCTCTTCTGTGCCACAACTGGCTGCTGCCAAACAAGCAAGCCAGCTCGCCGTCATCCTTCGTCTGATTGCTCATGCACATGATCATGGGGTGGACGGACGGCCGTGTGCGAGAGTTGATGCTTTCGTTCGAAAAGACGATCTGCCCGCGCCTTGTCTTGAGGTTGTACTCCTCCTTCCTCAGGATGTTCTCTACCTCGTCCTGCACCTGCACGGTCTCCTGCTCTTCATAGGTGTGGCCATGCCCTGCCACATTGGGGCTAATGATGATGGCCATGGTCCTCTGAGCGTTGTGGGCGCACGCGTCGGAAATCAACCGCGCAACTTCCTTCATCCCTCGAGACGCTGCAGAGCCAAGGGATGTCAAGTTCGCAATGTAGACAGTGAACAGTGAACAAGCAGGGATGATTTGCTTCTCTGCCCAAGTCGATGCGCAGCTGCTGACAAACGGCGCCACATTGTCACTTAGCCCCAAGCACCTGATAGGGAACTGGGCATCGGCTTGCTTCTCGACAGCTTCCGATATCATCCGGTCTTGGTGCCTCAGGAACTCAACCTTGCCGACCTTCTGCATAGAAGTGAAGTCTGCCAGCGAAGTGCAATACTTGGTCCACAGAGAGACATCCTTGTCCAACTTTGCCTTGAACAGGCGCAAGGATGCCTGCCACACGAGCGTGGCAGAAAACAAGATAAAAACATGACACTGCGCAAGCAACTTGGCATGACACACAGCAATGAACGGCAGCAAGCAGTGAATGAGTGCAAGCAATTAGTAATGAACTAGCACATGCGGCTGCCTTCTCCTGCTCAAACTCGGCTGCTTCCTGCGCCGCTTCCAGCTCGATAGGCTCCTTTCCAGCAGGAGCATCCTTGCCCAAGTGCAGGTAAAGGAACCGGAAGTCCCCAAGCTTGAGGGTTGGGTTCATGGCTTTCACGCGGTCTGCCAACTCGCGCTCAAGGCTGCCCCGGAGAAACGTCCTCTCAAGCTGCTCAAACTCGTCGCCAGACATTTCCTTCTGCATTTCTGGCCTGAAGTGAACCCAAAGGCATGCCTGGTAGTAAGCGCTGACAGGGTCGCTGACACGGAACTTGTTCGCGTGGAACCTCAGGCTTCTTCTTCATGCGCAAGGCGTCCTTGAGGCTTTTCACAAACACATGGATAATGTGGAGCAGGAAGCACTCGTTCTTCTCCGCTGACGGCTTGAGGATTTCTTTCCACACCCCCGATGCCTCCGCCGGGGCGTCCGCGCCCAGAATGCCAGACTTGCCAAACAGCTTCATCGGGACGCCTGACTCCGCGTTCTTGTAGTTCTGCCAGTGGTACGCGAGCGTCTCGCGAAACTTGACCGTCTGCTGCGGCAACAGGCAGATGACCCGAGCCTCCAGCTCGGAGATGCATTGACTTTGCACACTTGTCAGGCTGTTGTTCTCCTTGAAGGCAAGCCAGCAGCCACATCCTGGCCAGCCTTGGCCAAGCTGTCGGCCAAGACGTGATAGATCTGAATGGGGTCCGGCCTGTGGCTTTCGCTCACCTGAAACTTCGCTGACAAGCTTCGGTGTCGCTGGACCTCTTCGTTGGGCGCAGGGTTGTAGGTAAACTTGACAGTGAACAGCGAACGGAGGACAGGGAACACTGCCCGAAGCTCTTCGTTGCTCAAGTTCACCATGGCCAGAAGGATCATTTTGATGGCCAATGAGCCCTACGCTGAAATTGACAGAGAAGTCGCCAATGGGGGTTCCCGGCGGAACCGAAAACAGAAGATCCAATGGGTTCTGGACACTGTTGAAGGTGTTCTCCAAAATGGAGAAGGCCGTCTCCAGGATATTGACCATGTTGGACCGCCCTTTCAAGGAGCAGCCATCCTCATGAGCGAGCTGCCAAATGAACAGCCATCCCTCACCGGCCTCCTGCTGCGGCCCCGGCGCCTCAGGGACGCACTGCGCCACTTGCGGGTGGACCCAGGCAGGCTCAACTGCTCGTGCCCTCTGGTACAGCTGCTCGAAGCAAACCTTCAAGTGGCGAGGTTCTGAGAACTTGCACCGGAGGTGGTCCACTATGTGAACGCAGTCAAAGGCCTCTGGGTCCGATGACCCGCTAAAGGTCGCCGAAATGCTCTGCTTCAACTTCAGCAAAGCTGCCTGGGACTGGCCGTCGCTTGCCCAATTGGTATGGGCCATGGTGTCCTTCACTTGAAGCTAAACGCGAGTCCTAGCACCGAACCAGAACTTGCTGAAGAGTGAATTGCAAATGTCAACAAACCATGGAACGACGGCGACCCGCAAGTGGCGAGGCAACCGCGGCATCTAGTTTTTCAACATGCTTCAAGCATCAAACTTAGGCATCTGCACGCCGCGCTGGCATGCGGTGAAACGTCGCCAGCAACTGCCATGAGGTGTCTGGCAAATGCTCATAATACATGTTGCGGGTCAGAGGCACTTCGCTTCGCTCAGGGGGCGCAGCGCCCAACCACTTGAGCGGAGGCGCGTCGTCTTCCGGCCTCGCTACGCGGCCCTCTTGCAGTTGTTCGATTAGGCCACGCAGCGCGGGGACAGCGCGAGTGAAGTCATGCGGCAGGGACTCCAGTGTGTCCGCCAACTTGGTGAGCTTCTTCAGTCGGTCTTGTTTGTCGGCGCCTTCTGCCAGAGTCTTGCAATCACAGGGGACAGGGGACAGTGCACAATCCTCTACCCTCTTGCGCGGCAAAGCCAGAACCGGCGGATGGAAGGAAGTGCCATGCATGCGCCCTTTGGTGAGAGCGTACACGTCATGATCATGGGCCTCCACTCCTTGCCGGTCTGGAGGCAGCTGTTGGGCTTCTTTGGGCGTCAGGTGGCAGCGACACTTGTACACAAAAGAATGGGCAGAAAGCTTCCCACCCCTGGAGACAAAGCAATTGCGCAAATGCACCTTGAGTTGGCCAAGCCAAGCATCGAAGTTCCGGATGTGCGCCACTTGCTCCACAAACAGCTCCTCCCCCTTGTTGGCAACAAAATCTGCTGTCTTCTCCTTCACGAGGGCGACCAGCTCTTCAGGCACCTCGAACCGACAAGGACGGAGAACTGTGGACAGGATGAGGGAGAAAAAATGGTCCACATCCTCATGAGTGTGTCCGACGGTCAAGAAGTTGAAGGTGCATGTCAAGAACTTTCCTTCAGACACCAAGTGCGCAAGAAATAAAGACACCACAGAATTTTTGTTTTGCGCAGTTGTATTGTCGGCCTGGATGACCAGGTGCTGAGGAAATGCCCGGCCCTTCTTCCCCGCAATGTCTGCCACACGGTCAAGACTGCGAGCAATCAGCTCGCAAAATGACGATGCCCCATGGTGCAGCGACTCGTCGCTGATGTAAACATTGGTGCACCACCCGTGACAGAGGACAGCGGACAGTATCACGCGTGGGCGCTTCTGATTCTCCAGTGAGTGGGGCTTTCGAGGGAACTTGTATTGCGGCCAGGCAGTCTTTACTTGGTCCATCGAGTCTATGATGATTGTCAACACGTTGAGACTGGCACGCGATGCCCAACGCAGACTCCAATAAATGAGCCGGTCATGATACTGCGCGCGAAGATGCTCACGCCAGTCCCTGGCAAGCGCCATCTTCTCAGCTGCCCTGCCCTTCTTTCCCTGAAGCTTTTCACGAAGGCTATGGCAGGTGTTGCACTCCTTGTGCTGGGATGTTTTCCGAAACCGGAGCACGTGCGACCACTTCTCCCACCACACGCGCCAAAAAGTTGACCATGATGGAGCCTTGAACTGCGAGCCAGCCAAACTCTCCGCGGCCTCGCACCATGCCTGGAATTGCCAAAACAAAGACATTGGCTTGCCCGGCGGCAAGTGGCGAATGGGGACAGCGGACAGGTCAACAGTGGACAGCGCCATAATGTTCTGCGCTATGGCTGCCTCCGGCGTCCATGAGAAAATTTCCGCAACATTCGACACTTGGTACATGTACGACTGCGGCTCTCCCTCTGCCTGTTCACCATTGTCTGCGGCAATTTGCAAGTCGACATCACGCGCCTGGAAGGTTTCTGGCAGATCTTCAGCGCTTTGATGATAGAGCTCCAGGAAAAACATGTCAACCAAGTTCCTTTGCATTGCAGGGCGTGTCGCAAGTGTCTCGCAATGGCTCAGCTTGCGCCGCATGTCCACTACCCCTTGCAGCTTCTTCGCCATGGCTTTGTTGCCAACACCCAGCAACGCGCAAAGACCCGGAAGGCAGACTTGCTGCCCAGCAAAGAACCACGATGTGCGATGAGCCAGCCGCTCTGCATCCGGCGCGTCCAAACCCTCATCAGCACTACACTCCCACTGAGCATTGAGGAAGTGGTGCTGGGACTCTTCTGAAATGGAATGCCACAGCTGGCAAATCTCAATGACCTGGCTTCTTTGAAACACGCTAAAGCAATTGTTCTTGCAACTGCAAGGTTGTAGCATCACCCTTGCAATTCGATCTGGGTCTAAGGCCTTCCTCCTATACTCGGTCATTGGCAAGTCATCGGAGCTTTTGACAAGCGAAAGGGTGGGCATATCCAGGCAAACGTGGTGACGGACGGTTTTGCTAGCTTTGACTGCAGCAGGCGCCCCGGAAGATGCCGAAACATCAGGCTTCTTCCAACTTCGCTCAGAGGATGACGGAAAGGCGTTGCCTTCTTCTGGGCACTTCTTCCACTGTGGCCCGCTCGCAGCCTTGGCCTTCTTGGGAAAGGGCTGCCCAGATTCTTCAACATCATCCCTGAGCTGACCTACCGGCGGCTGCTTCCAGTGAACTGATGTAGTTGGCCCCACTGCTGGCCGTTTCCAACTTGAGCTCTGCGGGCCTGTGGGGCCACTTCGGGTTGATGTCTCAGGCCAGTGGCGAACTTCAACGCCATCATTTACAGGAGGCTTCTTCCACGACATGTTCTATCTATTTGAGCCGATACTCCTTATGGAACACCGCTGTTAGCCGCCGGCCGGGAAATGACAAAGTCATTAAACATGACCAGTGTCATTATTTTGGCTGGCTCCTGTCGGGGCCCCAGCCGCCGGGCAGCAAATGACAAAGTCATTAGCGGCCCCGCGAATGACACAACTATCAAATTTCCCTGGATTCTGGGGGTCAGAGGCCGGCCTGGCAAAGCCTCACATGTAGTTCCCCGGCTGGCTGCTCCCCCCCCCCCCTAGGCGCCGGCCGCATGAGGGTTTGTAATGCGGCGCCGTCCGGGCGGAGCCTCGCATCTAGTTCCCCGACTGGCTCCACATTACGAATCCCCATGTGGCTGGCTCCTAGGGGGGGGGTAGCGGCCGGCCAGACAACTACATGTGAGGCTCTGCCCGGCTGGCTTCTAACAAGGGTTGTGGCCAAATTTGCAGCGGCGCCCAAACGCAAATGACAAACTGGCTGGCTGTTGGTCGGCCCCGGCTGGCTTGCAATCAGTCGCTCGTGTCTGAAATGCTCAGTCTCACCAAGCAACAAGGCACCAACGCCAGCCTGAGGTGTTGGATTGGAGGAGCTGGCAGCAGCTCTCGCCACCTGTGCCAGAAAGACCAAAGTTTGTTTTGCACAATAAGTCAACATTGCCCTGCCCCTCCTCGAAATCTTTTCACAAACCACAATGAGCAAGTTGGGACATGGACGCCCAACCTCGAATAACATCCCGTGCTGCTCGGACCAAAACATGACAACAAGGGGGCGCCTGTGGGTTGCAGTGTGGCTGGTCGAGCGCAAAAGGCACCTAAGCAAACGAGGCAAACTGTGGCTGCAACTTGTTTAAAAAATGTGTAATGTCAGGACTGAAGTCTCGCCGGTGTAAGCCCTGAACCGCAGCGGCGCCGCGTGGCCAGCCTTCACGGCACGTCGCGCCGTGGACCGTGCTTGCACGCCTCCAACACGTTCACAATCAGAAAGCAAACCAAATCAAACTAATCAATCAAACAGGTTAGCGTGACCGAGGCCTCGGCGTCGGTCTTGCCCGACATGCTCGTCCACGCCTGCCAGGAGAAGTGCAAAACAATAACAACCAATTGAAACTGACAACCAACGGAACTACCTTTCAACTTGCCGCGGGCTGAACAAGTTTGCTGCATGTAACGCGCTGAGCTTGCCATGTGCGAAGCACGACCTGACCCAAATTCGGCAGAAGCAGCGCTTTTGGCTCCGACCAAGCACAGAGTACGGAAGTCCGGCGCGAATGGCAGCCCTGCAGCCACTGTGGACAGTGAACAGTGAACAGCGCACGTTAAGTGAAATGCATGGTGTGTGCTATGGGTCACTGTCACTGCCACAGTGATGCCGGCTGCCCTACCACTCACATGGGCTTTGCATTCTGTTGTCCAGTTGCGCCCTGTTTGGCACAGCCAGAAAATCGCAAAAAAAAGCGCCCTGGCGATTCCACATCATTCAAAGTTCTCAGCACCACTGGTGCTGCTTGCGGGGGATAAGCTGGAAGATCCCTTTCTTCTCGGTCCAGTACCACCTTAGATGGCCCAATAAACGCGCATACGTTTTAGCCCTAAGACCCTGTCATGCAACTGCGCCGCCCGTTTCCGTAGCTCCAGATCCAGCCCTCCCAGCTGTTCTCGGAGCCCATCCTGGTCCAGTGCGGCTCCGTACGGTTGACAGTCGCGTTGAAGGCCTGCAATAGATGTCTAACAACATCATCATGCGACAAATCACAAATCACATCCGTCCTGGCGATTCAGCATGTCGGCCAGGGAGTCCGGGTATGTCAAGCAGCGCCACATGTGGAGCTTCGGCGGCTGGGACATGGCGGTCAAGGGCGGGCGCTGCAAGAAAATGAAGTGGGCGTAGTACTGGTCCGCCTCCTACGCGTCATCAACACGGAAAACAGCAGTTCAGAGCAAATGTGGATGAGAGCAGAACAAACGCGCTCCAACATCACACAGTAGCCGCATCACCCAATCAAAGACAATGCAGTCGCCCCAACAGAAACAGCTGTCCTTGGAGAACAGTCCGCTTCGGATGCTCCATGTGCTGATCATGTTCATCTGCATGGGGACGGGCTTGACGTCGTAGACGCAGAAGGAGCCCTGGCATTCGGATAGCTTCGGTAGGCGACGCGCAAACACAGGGCAGCGACGCTTCAGTGTGTGGGAGCAACAACCGCAAGGCGCCTGCCTCCACCGTTTCGCCCATCACTTTGTAGCATTCCATGCTGTTGGCTTCGTTGATGACGAACACCCAGAAGAACTGCCCCAGGCTCTGCAGCCAAACGGACATGCGTTGCTCCTGAGCCAGCAGAAACACCGATCTGCCCCACCAGCGGAGCTGCTGGCCAATATCAATCAGCTTTGAACAAAAGTAGATGGTGGACAGTGGACAGCGGACAGCGGACACTGACCAATATCAAACGGCAGATGCAACATGTAAGGCAATCTGGGCACAAACCTGCCGAGCCTGGAGGCTGAAAAACATGGGAACCCCCAATGGGAGGTTGGGTTCCACCAGGAACTCGTACGTGTTGCGCCTCATCTCGCCTGCCAAAGAGATCAGACTGAAAACGCGCCTTGCGCCAAAAAAACACAATGGAAGGCCTTCGTCCAGGATGTGCAGCACAGTCTGCGCCGGGAGCTGGTGGGGCTGGTTGACTCCAGCCAAGGCCCGCTGCCTCATAGTCTGGTTAATCTGCAGCTGCGTGGTGGCCAAATTGGTCAAGTCGGCCTGGTTTAGAGAATATGTGAGCCCAGCACAACAGCAGCTGGACAATCGCTAGCTGCACGCGAGTCAGAACCTGCCTCGCGCACGTCCTGCACCGCGTGGTGCCACTCGCCAAGCGCAGTCAACATACCCTTGGTGCCCTTGACCGCGTCTTTCAGGTGCGCGTGCCAAGGGTACAGACCAAACTCAAGGCCATGGCGTCGGGGCATCAGGTAGGAGATCGTCTCCTGCCTGTTCGGCACGGTCTGCTCGTAGCAGAAGATGCTGTCCCCCACCACTTTGGCCCAGCCAAGCAACGGGCCGTGGATGAGGATCCCCTTGCAAATGGTTGCTTGCGAGATCGGCGCGAGGCAAGGCAACCCGAACCTGCCTTGGCTGCCAGCTGGAAGAACCGCAGCAGCCCGATGAGCAACAGGCGGCGGTCCTGCCCAGGCTGCTCAACAAATGGACCAGGTAAACATGGGAACGAGTAAGTGCAACCATGGACCACGGGCAGTGGCAAATCGGTAGACAGGGGACAATGCACAACGCACAAAGTACAAAGGACAGTGGACTGCAGTGACAGTGGACAGTGAGTGTGGAAGGCTCCAAGCCGAGCCTCGTCCATGGCCGTCTCCATCGGCACATTCTGCAGCTTGTCGACGGTGTTCTGCAAGGACTCCGCGCACTTGCGGGCCTCCGCCATGTCGTCTGCCGTGAAGAAGGGGCGCTCCTGTGTTCAGCGCGGGCATGGTGCCGAAAAACACAAAACATGTCGCGACCCAGGTGCTGCGACGCAAGCACTGTCCTCACTGTTGAAGCGGAGGCTGACGGGGTAGACAAGGTTGTGGGGGTCGAAGCCCAGGAGCACCCAAAGCAGGTTCTTGGAGGGGTCACTGCCAGTCGTCAGCCCTGGCAGCTGGCCGTTGCCCTCACACAAGGCGAGCTGCCTTGTCCAAGGCAAGTGGATCAGCTGGCCAAGGCTGGTCTGGTCCTTGCCACGGAAGACCTGCCGCACAGGGGGGCGCAAAAATCAAAACCAAGAAGAAACACCAATTGACATCACTGCTGCCTCGGACAATGTGTTCTGCAGCTTGCCCTTGCTCTGCAGAGTGGCGACGCGACGGTCCTGGTCTGAAGAACTCGAGCTCTTGGCGCCGGCGTCTGTGGATTCGACACAGTGGACAGAGGACTGGGAAGCCTGCGCCTGGGGGCTTGGGGGTTTAAGGGCGCTGGCACCCTGGCTTTGCCCATTTCCCGCAGTCACTTCCTTACAGTGAACAGGGGACGGGGCACAAGGCTCCTCCTCCTTGTCATTTGCATCCCTCTGACTGTCATTGGAGGATGCGGCGTTCTCAGATGTGTCAAGGCCACTGCCGTTGCCGGTGTCCTTGCTGCTGCTCGCCGTGGTCGTTTTGCCCTTGGCGCCGACTTGGCGAGTTGCGCTGCAATAGACGCTACAACAGCCAAACTCCAAACAAGCAGCACACTGCAACAGGCAAGGCGCAAACAAAAGACACGCCACAGCTTGCCGGCAAGGAGCGCCCTTGATGACCAGCCTCGCCATGGACTTGGGCGCAAGGCCTGCCGTCCGGGCCCTCTTCATCTCCTTGAGGGCTTGCCTGGCCTTCTTGACGAGCGTCTCCTGTTGGGCGAGGCCATGCCAGGGACATCGCCGCAGCTACTGTAGCTGTACAGCGCAAGTGCAAGGCAGCTGTGCCAAATTCGAAACCATGTACCAGTCACATGTTCAAAGTGTCCTCCTTCCAAGCCTCAAACAAGGGCTTGACCTCATGCTGGCATGTAGCAGCAGCATTTCCAAGCACAAGCGTAAGCACAAGCCAACATGACGAACGAAACGCTAAATGCCGCCGTGGCTCCTCGTAAGACGGGCCATCAGAGACAGAGGACAGCGAACTGGCAACAGTGACAGGCGGCGGCGCTGCCTCCTCCTCAGCAGGATCGGCTGGGGACGTGGGCGCCGCCCAGTCCGGCGCCTCAGGCTCCTCCTCCGTCTTCGGCACCTCGCGCATGCCCTCCACGCCCTCCTCCACAGGGACCTCCTCGAACTCCTCGCCGTCCTCCGGCTTCGCTTCCGGCTCCGAGGCCGCAGCCTGGACCTCCCCAAGCTTCTCCTCAATCTCGATCACCTGCAGGGAATCGCGCGAAAGGACATGCGCAATCGATGGATCGAGGGGCTGGCTGGCCACTATCTGATATTAGGGTCATTGGCGCAGGGCGCGCGCAAGCAAACCGCACAAACTTTGTTCAAACCAGCAACGCCGCCAACACCCTCGGACGCACTTAGGCGTATAAAAAAGAGGCCCGCCTGCTTGCCAACTGGCCCTCAACACACGCGTGCGTGCATGCAAGGCGGAGCGTGAACAAAGCGTGCGTGTGCCCGAGTGCAGGGCGCTACGCAAAGGCGTCGCGCAAGCGGAAGTTCAACCATAATGTTTACGGGCCTCCGTTTTATATTGGCAGATCACGCAAGTGTTGCAACAAACGCCTTGGAAGGTAATAGAGCCTTCATTCTTGCAGATGCATTGCCCATGCTGACGGTCCATTCCAGGAACCTGATGGAACTCATCGTTCACAGGTTACATGTAATGACATCATGAAAGGCGGTGAGAAACAGCTCACGCTTTGTCGCGGCGGCTGGCGCCACTACGCAGCATGGCTCATACTGGACAGTGAGCAGTGAACAGTGGACGGCAGCGCAACGCGAACGGGGGGTCAGTGTGGCAGGCGCTACCATCAACAGAGTCACACACTAAACATGTTGGAACGCACGAGAGGGCGGACGAAGTGTCAAAGGGCGACGCCTACGTTCCAAGCTTCTTGCAAAAGCGACGCAACGATCTACTGCCAAGTGGGAGGCCAGACCCTCGGTCAAGTTGCAAATTGACTGCCCCCAGGCAAGTTGGCAAGACCCTTGTGTTTTGCAACCTTTGGGAAGCGTTGGAACAGGGCCGTGTAATAGCCCCGCAGCGGCGCATAATTGCTTAAAATCAGTTTTAAGCAAGGTGATCCGAAGCAACGTTGCGAAGACCTGTTGCTCACATGCCCATTAAACCGACATTAACAAGTTCCCCCCCACCCTTCAAATAACACCAGCAAGGCTTTGAAATGCTTGGCTGGGAAAGGGTGATATCATCCAGGATTTGAAGAAGCAGGACCCGCGCCTCGAAGCCAGTGGCTGCGGCGCTGCTCTCGATGCTCCGAGTGTCACCCATGGTAGCTGCTTGTGCGATTGCGCGTAAAAAGGGGACAGTGCACTTGAACAGAGAAACTCTGCGGGGCAAGCTCAACTCCAAGTGCACACTCTGGTCAACCAAGGCACTTGATGGAAATGCCCGCGCAACTAAAGAACGCGTGGGGCAAGATCCCGGCCAAGCCTTGTGAGTGCCCTTCAGCTCGATTTGCTGCGGCCGCAGCTGCAGCTTCTGCTTGCTGCGTGCCCTGTACTGTCCACTGTTAACAGTTCGCTGTCAACTTACACGGCGCGCTGTCCAGCGTTTAGCAGCAACAGCAGCGGCGGCAGCAGCTGCAACAGCGCCAGCAGCTGCCCGAAGTTGCTTGCTTTTGACATCATGTGTGTTAGCACTGTGTCGGCCGTGGGCCAAACGCAGGGAACAGTGGACAGCTGACAGCGGACAGTGAACGCTGCACAGTGGACAGTGAACGCTGCACAGTGGGCAGTGAAACCTGCACAGTGGACAGTGAACGCTGCACAGTGGAAAGCAACACCCAGGAGCCAAGGTAGCTCAAGTGGCCCAGGCCACATGCGATTGCTCGCGGCTTCTTCGAGCTCAGCAGCCAGCCAGGCCCAGCCTTCACACACATTGAACGGAGGGCTTGGCTTTGACTGGACGAAGGGTAGTGTGGCAACCTGCAAGCCCCAAACACCATTGCCAACATTCTGGGTGAACACTTTGTCACAACGATTTATGTTTGGGCCTGCTTCGTGCTTACATGCTGTTTGCCGTGCGACGCCCTGCCTGCCCAACGCCTGTCAAGTCCTGCCAGGTTGGAGTTGAGCTCCGCGCTGGCACCTGGCAATTGCAAGGCCGGGCAACACGAGCTGCCTGCAGTCGGCGCAAATGTTGGCATTGCTTTGAACAGTGGACAGCGCTCATGTGATTGAACAGCGGGCATGGAACTTGTCATGTCATCAGCTGTTTGGATCAAGTAAACAAGGATTAAGCTATCCGATCGGCCTGCCTGCTGTCCACAGGCATCCATGGGACCGAAAACGCCAAAGAAAAAAGCCAGAGGCAGTTCACTGTCCGCTGTCCAACTGTCCCCTGTCAAGAGCAAAAAGCCGGCTGTCAAAGGCGAAAAGCCGGCTGTCAAGGCAGGCAAGATGCCCACCGCCCAGGGCCACAACAAGAAGCCTTGGAACAAGGGCAAGAAGATGTCAAAAACCGATCTTCAGCATTTGTTCGTCCCTCGGGAGGAGCTGACCCTTTTCCTGGCTGTTGCCCTGTTTTTTGCGGGCCCCAAGTACGTCATGGTGCTTTGGGTTACAATGGTTACCTCCCGTCGAATCTCAGAGGCGTTGCAGCTTCAGGGCTGCGATGTGTTCCTGGACGGTGGCTTCACGCATGATGCTCCTCACATCCTGTTCCAAAAACGCGAGGAGAACAAGGACTACAAAGGATTGGGGAAACTTGGCGCTGACAAGGTTGTTGCCCGCCTTGCCCCTGATGTTTTATCAACGCTACGGGATGTTATTGCCAAAGGCGTAGAAAGGTGCGTGCTACCCCCTTTGGAGCCCTTCCAACAGTCTCACCCAAACATCTTTGAAGACGTCCAGCCACTCACAACGAAGCCATTTCACTGGCCTGCCAACGGCAGCTACCTGTTCCCGGCTGAAACCAAGAAGGCCCAGCAACCCTGGATGGCAAGGCAATCCGTGTCCCTAGCAGTGAGCCGCATTCGGAAAGTGATGTTTGCGCTGACCGGCCGCAGACGCTGGAACCAAGAGTTTATAGGCTCTCACGTCACGGTGCACGGGGCTACGAGGCATACGTCCTCCGCACTTTTGCTTTCAAACCCAAAAGGAACGAAACGACCTTCAGAACATGTGATCATGGAGATTCAGCAACGGCATGATGTGGGAACTTTCAGGCGCCACTACTGCCATGCGCATGAAGAGGACGTGGTGGAAGCTTTGCAATTCGCAGCGGTTCCTGTCAGTTTCTCCTTGCCGGCGGCACCGCCCGCGCCTGAGAACAAAGGGGAAAAGGAAGAGGCCCTGTCCGCTGTCCCCTGTTCACGGTCTATCGCAGCATCGCCAGCACCAATGGCGACAGTTCCGGGCATGCTTTCAGCCCAGAGCAGCTCCTCATCCCCAAGCGCACCGCCAGCCCCAGGCAACGCCGAGGAGTCGAGCCAGGAACGCAGGCATTCCAGCAGAAACGCGTGGAGGAAGAGTAAGCGCCGTGCAGGGCAAAAAGCTTGGAAGGCGACTTACGCAGTCTCACCTCATGCAGAGAATCCAGGCAGCAATCCGACGAAGTGACGCCTTAAGTTTTACACCCCTATTGCTCTCGCAATCGAAGTCTGTAGCAAGCAATGGCAACAAACCCTTGGGCTTGTGTTTTTGAAATGTTGGATTGCCCCTGCATTTGGTTGGCCCAACCTGCCCCTTGCAGTTGGCTGGTCCGTGAGGGCCCCTGCAAGTTTGTGGCGGGTTGGGCCCATGCAGATTGCTGGCGATTCGAAAGAAAAAGGCGCCCGTGCAACACAAATAGCTGTAACATGTCAGTAGTGACCTGAAGCCTGTAACGCAAATGGATGGTTGGCCGGCGCCAAGCCTCTCATGTCAGCGCAAGCACGATGAAACCCTCCGACCCAGGGCTGCAAACATGGCGGGCCGGCGTCGCCAGCAGGTTCGGCTTGCCCAAGAACCACCCTTAACGGCCTGGCCTTTCGCACACCCTTGCCAAACAATGGGCTATTTTCACAGTGGACAATCGACAGTGGACAGCGCGCAGCAGAGGGTTGTGTGAAACACACGCAAGTGCAAATGTTGGAGTCCTCATCTCCCGGCACTAGTGGCCGAATGTAAATGAACACTTGCTAGCAGTAGGCAAGCTGGGGCCGGCATAAAAACAATCTGGGACAACACAAAAGGCCATCACCTAGTTGATTTGCAAGTGTGCGCGCGTGTGTGTGTGTGTGTGTGTGTGTGCGTGTGTGTCTGTGCGTGTCGCAAAAACCAGCGGCTGCAGCTAACGCGCCTTTCGAGCACCAAGGACACCAACTGATTTGAAAACATGCATTCAAGACCTGGAAAGGCGCTCAAGAAATCCGCAATTTTGGCGTTCGCGCTTGCGCTTCAGAAAGGTTAAGCCCAGGAGCAGGGCCTTTTGAACGGCGCTCTTGACCCCACGTTGCTTGAGCAGGGAAACAGGAGTTGACCGATTGACTGAAGGCGGCGTCGGTCAATTCTCACCATTTTTGGTCTACGGGGGCCTGTTTTCATTTTGTGTCACGCGTGGCTGTTCCTTGTGTCTTATGGATTCCGGCATTTGTCGGCTCCGCTGGGCAAATCCTGCAAGCCATGACGTCTTGACGTCTTGCCCAGCTTTTCGACGCTTGCAGGCTGTCATTTCTCCTATAGCAGGGCCCGTGCGCCCAATGTTTTGCAGGGCCAATGGGCATTTTCAAGTTTCCGTGGGCACTCCCTTGCTGATCAGCGCTCAGTCATGAACCTTGCGCACGCGCTGTCCGCTGTGTAATGTCCAGTTTCTGGCATTATGTGAGCGCACCGCTTGTAGCATTTTGGCTCCGGCCCTGTGCACTGGACCCTGTCCTCTGTTCTTTGACTGTCATGGCCGGGTTGGTGGTGCCTTTGATGAGGAACATTTGGTTTTCGGAAATCCTTGGCGAGGGTGACCTGGGCCAGATCGACACCATCGTTGACACGCAAGACATTCAGCCGCGGCCGCGTCTTGTCAGAACATGAACCATGCTTGAACATGCTGATTACGTAAGTGTCCCTCAGCTGAGCTTACGCTTTGAGCGCAAGGTACGAGCCCTTTACCATGCACGCTGCCTTGGCGGAGTGGATGCGCTGTAGCTTGTGCACCCTGGACCCTGTCTTCACCTTCCACGGGAAGATGACGTACGTCATGCGTGATGCTGTGCGCAAGATTGAGGGCAACCGGGTGACGGCAATCTATGTAATCTTGTGGGACTGCGAAGCAGAAGGAACCCGCATGGCAGTTCTTACTCCAGAGAACGCCCCAGAATCTGCGTAGGTGAGCACAGTCAGTCAAAGTTTTGAGGGCTGTGAGCGGGAAACTCGTGTTCCTGGTAGCAGTCCACTGTGCTCTGTGCGCTGTGTGTGGATGGCTGGGGCTTTTTAAACAGTCGACGGAGCAACGCCCTGGATTAGAATGCCACATGCAGAGCAGTGACTGATTGCTGTGAAGTGGAAAAAGCCGCTGTCCCCTGACTAGGGTTGATAGACAAAAGCATTTGCGCGCTTTGCGAGCACACGCAGGACATGGAACATGCGTGCGTTCTTGTGACCCGACCCTTTGCAGGCAGCTGTGCTGGCTTTCCTCATCTTTGTCATCCCACTGTCCACTGTCCTTTGTCCAATGTCCACTGTCCGTTGTTCATACCCACTGGCCTGCGCTGGCGTGCAATTATGTGTTCGGACGCCCTGGCCTTCTACTGTGGATTCAAATTTGCATTGCCCAGTGGCGTGGGCACTTACAGGTATGCGGCGCGGCTATCGCTTTAAAACTTTGAGTTTTGCTTCCGCCTTTTTTTTTTGCCAGGGCTGCTGAGCGCTAACTATTGCTGCCCTCTCGAACTCAATTATACGCCTTGCAATACATACATATATCAAGGCGTGAGGTGTGTAGGTTATGTGTTTACACAGAACTATACGCCTGACAAGATACTTTTGCCTGCGCGTTTGCTTCGCCGAGTTCTTCTGTCAAAAGCATGCAGCTAGCCACCAAAAATGAAAATGTCAGAAGGTTAGTTACCAACGAACGGAAGGTTAGTTGCAATGAACAGAGGTTAATGGTCGGTGTGCCCCCTCGCCACATCTTTGACAACGATCCCAAGCATCTTCTGCACTTCTTGATGCACCCTCTCATTGGCACCCATCTCACACGGACGGAGAGGGTGAGAGAGCCACTGACTCGCACCGATGAGGGCGCAATATTCAGCGAACATCGCGGACCTAAACTCAGGTCCTCTGTCCGACCGTACCAAGGTCGGTAGCGTCCTGCTACGCAAGACACACCTGGCGAAGGCGCGCCTAACTTCAGCGTGGTTGAGGGCACGGAGCGGCTCCAAGTAAACCGCGTGCGAGAGACAGTCCATGTACGTCAAGGAATACCGATTCCCTGCGTAATCCTCCTTGTTTGGACCCTCGCAATCGACAGACACCTCTTGCCAGCAATAGTCAGCCGCCGGTTTCATCGGCTTCGTGGTGACTTTAGTCGCCCTCGACCTCGCCTTAAAGCACGTCAGGCACTTTCCTACCCAGGAGTTGATATCTTCTTTCATCGTGGCCCACCAGACCACACGTTTCATGAGAGCATACGTCTTCTCAGCCGACCGATGCGCGCCGAACACTCCACAATGGAACTGGAGGTAGCACGCCTTCCGCCAAGTAACTCCAGAGCTAGCAGCGACTCCATTCGGCACTACTGGCACCGTGGACACTGCACCGCCTGGCAGACTGACTTCCTTCTCAAGCATCCCGTCTGCAGCCCTCTTGTATCCTTCCGGAGTCTTCCGGAGTGACTCCGCGAGTGAGGGGTCCTTGGATTGAGCCTCAACCCAAGACGCTCGCAGGGAGCCTGTCACTTCAAAGTTCGACATCCCCGCCGCGGCCTTTGCTTCTTCAGCAAGGCGACTCCTATCTTCAAAGCTGTAGACATGCCCGACAGGGTGTGCGTAGTCAACCACCACCCACCTTTTGGAGAAGTAGGCAAGCACGCCCCGCGGGCCTTCGCTCGGCTTCACGACGAAGACCATCGTCGGCCTACATCTGCTCTCTTCCACTCGGATCTTCTTGCCCAGCTCAAACGGATCCCAGTGATTCCCGGGGCTTCTGAGCTGAAACCCGACTAGGACATTGCCGCGTCCTTTGCTAACCAAATCCCGCCTGTGTCCGACCGACGTTTGCCCGTCGCCGTCGTTCCATGCCACGACCTCTACGGGAACTCCGATCAGTCCGATCAGGCAGTTGAATCTGGCACTCATCTCCTTGCTTCCGGTTTTCCATACCGAATCGCACTGAGCGTTCACCACGCTCCTGTGACAGTGCCAATTCAGCCCCTGGAGGGCCCATTCAGGTTCAGAGCTCTCCAGAGAACCGACCTTGCAACAGTTTTGCACCGTCAATACAGTCCCGTCCGGCTCAACGGCCCAGACAGTCCGGTACGGATACTTTTCGACCTGGTCACCGGACAGCTGAGGGATTTCGGGCGAATGCCCCTTGTCCCAGCGTCCTTTCATCAGAATTCCGCCCTTGCCTGGCATCTTGACGGTCCACTTGGCGCCCCCAGATCCAGATTTCGGCAGGCTGCCGCCTCCCCAAGAGTGGATTGTCTTAATCCCGACGACCTCGGTAGTCCCGTCCGGTTCGCACATATTGGATGCCGCTCCGACTTCTTCTATCAGCGCAGCTCCGTCCAGTTCTTCAAGATCTCCTCGTTCTTCGCGTTCTTTCCTTTCCTGCGCTTCGACTACAGCATCTTGCGCCTCTCGTCGGATGCACGTCGGGCACCGGCTGAAAACGTAGGTACGCTTTCCGCAGGCACAGAGCCCGTCGTGCTCCCACATCTCTCTATCCTTCTCCCTGGCCAGACCAGCCAAATTCTGACTATTGATCCGCCCAATCTCCGGCACTCTCAGCACCTCCACGACCTGTTTCACTTCCTGGTCCTTCACGGTGCCCTTTGGCACCGAAGCATAGCCCTTGATCGGCTCCACTGGAAACTCCAGAGCCAACTCCGGGCAGGCCGCTTTCAAGAGGCCGGCTTCAGGTTTAGTTCTCCACCACCGCGGGGCTACTGCCCAAATGGCTTTCACTCGAGCCCACGCCAAGCAAATCTCCTGCGCTTCCTTTCTCTGCAGATTCCTAGCCTGCAGAACCACTTCCAAAACCAGAGGCCACCGCAGAATCCCTGCGACGATTCCTCCTTGCCCGAAACCAACAACGAAGTCCGGCCCATAATCCGCAATGGCCCGGGCCAGCTTGGCGGCAGAAGTCAACAAGTCGACTCTAGCCCTCTTGACCTTCCGGTCTCCTTGCAACCTACCGGTGGCCCCGTCAAACTGCGCCCAAACTCCGTCGTCATCCTCGAAGGCTCCATAGCATGGGTGAACAGTCACCGTCCACTCAGGCATCTTAAACTCTTCACAAACGCGTTGAAGCGCTTTCTCAGCGTCATTCTCATAGTCCACTGCGACCAGGATCTTCAGCTTCGCAGCGACAAGCCCATGAAGGCTACCGACGTACGCAACGTCTTCATGCCCACCTGGGAGGGCGTGGTCGCCCACCGCCCAAGGCACTGGTCCCTCCGGCATCTCATCCGAGAGATAGGCATCCAGATCGAATCCTCTGAGCTGCCCGGAGAGCCCGCGCACGTCCAGCGTCCTCTGTTCCAGGAGCTCATCACGTCCTTTCGGATTCCTGCTGAATCCATCGCCCAACTTGGCTGTACGGCCTGCTAGCGACCGAATCTCCGAACCATCCGCTATGATCTCGGCCACCCATCTGAGAAGTTTCACATCTCCTCCGATGTCCGACCCTTGAGCTCTGGTCAGATTCGCATGGTCCGTCCAACAGATGGCCCGGATCGTCCCTAGGACTTTCCTCGAAGCACGCTTCACTTCAAGCTGCGCAAACGCTTCTTGGATGAGAGGAGGCCACGCCTGTTGAGGAGGTGTTAGGCTCTTACTGTGAGTGAGGAGGACCTTCATCTTAGTCCGATCCCTACTCATCTGGAGTACTGTACCTCCGACCGCGATCCCAGACGCGTCGGCGATCTGTTCCAACGGACATTCACCGGTTATGGCGGTCGCCTCATCAAAGATCGAGAGCTCAATCTGCTCCGTCATCATCCGCTTGATGGCCTTCACAGCCTTGCACCCATCCGTATTCGCTGATCCCAAGCCGCCTTCCGGAAAGATTGCACCCGGCTTCTGATAGGCATTCAGGATCTTCGCAGCATGACCGTACTCCACGGGCAAATACGCTCTCAACCAATTTCCGCATCCCAGAAACTGTTGAATGTGCAGTTTTTCACGTAAAGGCGGGAAATCCCTCACCGCCTGGCTCCTCTCCGGATCGGCCTTGACACCGCCACGGGAGAGGTGATGTCCCAAAAGCTTTCCTTGCATGACCGCAATTTCAGCCTTTGAGAGACCATAGCTGAAGCCAAAGACGATCGACTTGTCCAAGAACGCCTCTAGAGCAATCAAGTGGTCAAGCAAATGAGGGTCGGCCTTCGGATATTTCTTCCTCAAATGCCCATGCAACTGCTCATAGTAGGAGTCCGTAGGGGTCATCTCCCCCATTCTCTCGATTTCTCCTGGCACTTCGACGATGTGGTAGACCGGAGTCCTTCGCGTGTCAATCGCGCCACTTCCTTCCGCTTCTCCTCTGTTCATGAAGAAGTACGTCGTGCCTACCCAAGGCTTCCCCAAGTCTCTGTGCGGATCTTCGACAGTCCTCCAGTCATCCTCCAGGACTCCCTCAGGGCTGCCCTCGCACTCAAACCGGGTAATCCGCTTACCTCGGGCTTCTCCAACGTTAAAGGGGCAATCGAACGCACCAATCGGCGAGTACAAAGCCCGTCTCGGGACCAGGTGCTTCCTAGCCCACGTCCTCTCGGTAGCATCGTACTCCCAGAAATCCCGGTTCCCTTTCGTCCGAGACATTGTCTGGTTGACTCCAATCAACGAAGCCACAGAGAAGATCATCGCGGCAAAGGCTCCAAGCCCCCACCTTCTCGGTCGGCCGTTTCCCCGCGAAATCCTCGCAGCGCCGATACCGGACGCGCGCTCCGGGAGTACTTCCTCATCCTCCCGAGCCGCTCCTTCCTTATTCAAGTCCGTCGCGATGCACTCTTCGCATCCCTGCAAACGCACTTGTCGGACTTCTTCACTTCCGCATTGACTGCACGAGTCCGGCCGCAAAATGCCGGTCCCACAGGAACTGCAGCTGTCATCTTCAAAGTGGCAGCTGTCCTGAAACTTCGAATCCCACATGTGGCAGCGCGTGCACTCACTGGCCGCGACGCGCCCTCTGCGCACTTCTGCAACCGTCTCACCGGCCTCAATCACGACCGGTTCATACTTCGCGGCTATCAAGACCATACCTTCTTGGCTTCCGGTAGGCCAAATGCCTGGCACTGCTTCGACCGAGTCACCAATGGGCAAGATCGCTTCGCAGGATCTTCCCTGGTCATCCACATCGAGCCCTTCTCGGACCCGATCGACCGGGATGAGCACTCCATCACCAGGGAAGAGCTCAACTGGCTCACCGCAGGCCGCAACCAAGAGGTCCCTTGGCGCACCATCCCTCGGAAGAGCCGAATGATCATCAAGGGAAGAGGCCACCGAGAACGGGTAAGCTCTGTCGTGCCTCCCCTTGCTGTGATCTTCGCAGCGAGGCATCTTCACTCCCACGGTATCAAGGAAGTGAAACCCCGGTCCCGGCCTGAAGCCCAAGCCGCCTCTCGCTTCGCAATCGAGGGCTCGGCCTCCGAGTATGATTCCGTGCCAATCTGAGCAGCCTTTCGCTGCGATTTTACACCGGATGAACAGCTCTGGTCCGTCCTTCGACGCCTCCGGTGTCGGTCCTTCCTGCAGCCTAGCTCGGAGGACCACGCTCCCCTTCAAAGGCACTGGCTTGCCCGATGCAATGCCATGCACAAACTCAGGGAAGACCCACTTCTCGAACCTGAGGATCGGGTAGTCCTTGCTGTCGGGCTGGACTCCTTTCTTCCTCGCGTGCTCAACCATGCTGACCACCAGCTCCTCCGTGATGTGATTGGCACCGGCACCTCCATCCAACATACATTCCACCTGCTTCCCTAGGATCTTCACCACGGTCCGGTACTGGTACCCTCCGGACTCGTTCTGGACGACCTCCCACCAATCCTTCGGCAGATCGTCAAGATCCGCGATCCCTGGACCTCCGCCACCGTTGCTCGGCGACGTCTTCAACACTCCGCCAGAGATCACTTCTGAGTTACTGTACTCTCCGATCGTCACGCTAAGTGCAGCGAACGGGTTGATCAGGGAGCTCGCATCCGGCTTCGGCCCCATTGCCAAAGACTGCTGAGTCGCGACTCCTTGCGTCCTTCCGGTCTCTTCGCCGATCACGAGCGCGTGCAGCATATCGCACCCGGACCCCTTCTTGCAGGCGCCGTTCTTCCGGAAGAAAGGGCAGAGGACTTCCTTCTTACTCTTTCCATCATACTTGCCCTTGGAACCGCTCTTTCCTTTAGAATCTCCTTTTCCTTTTCCGGTTCCCTTACCTTTCCCTTTCTGGTCCCCCTTGCCCTTTCCTTCGCCCTTAACCGCGAGAACTGATCCGCTCTCCGCGTGCTGCTTCTTCTCCGCCAGCGCCTTTTTCCGAAGCTCCTTGTCGTGGGAGTAGTGGCACTTGTCTCCCCACGGACAGGTTCCATGATCCCTGTAGTGGAAACACAGCTTCTTGCCGTTCGTGCCTTCTGTGGCCGCCAAAACCTGCTGCTTCGGCGCCTTTGGCTCCTTCGGTTTCTTTGGCTCCTTCTTCGGAGGTTGCTGTTGCCTCTCCGTCTCCGTGGAGTAGACAGCATTCGCAGTCGCCCGATGAGTGGCTTCTCGCTGCTCGACCTCCAGAACCACTCGATGAGCCTCCTCCCATGTCTGAGGTCCTCTCAGCTGGGTCTCACCAGCCCACAACCTCTTGTCACTCCGGATCTCTTTCTGCAGGTGCGCAGGCATCTTGCGAAGATACGACAGGTACAGCTCCCTCTTACTCTTACCCAGGCCAACTGTCTCCAGCTCCGTGACGCTCGCCTCAAAAAGCGGTTCGAACTGGTGCCCTGTCATCTTCCCTTTCGCCAAAGCTACGTGCTCTGCGTCAACTCGTATCTCCCTTTCCTCCGGGCTCTCCGTGAACAAGAGATGCTTCGCCTTGATCCGCTTGTACACCTTTTCCGGGTCCTTCTCTATCTCGCCGGCTCGGTAGGCCGACTTATAGAGGTTCGTGAACGTCTTGAGGCGGGACCCCCTGCACCGAGATCTCAGCGCAAGCAGCATCTCCCGATAGTTCATGCCCTTGCAGGAGTTCGCGAGACCACAGTTGTCCTCGAAATGGTCGTAGAACTCGGACACGTCCTTAGAGTCGCTCCTTTCGTCCCCAAGCGTGGGCCATTGCAAGTCTGTTTTTACCGACATAACTTGCGATTGATTACGGCCCTCCAGCGCCTTCATCAAGGCCGCTGTTTGATGCTCCAGCGCGTTCGCGAGCTCTTTCTCAGGAGAGGACGCCTCTGAGGCCGCCCTGTCCTTGTCCTTGTCCTTCTTCAGAGACTCCAGCTCCATCTGCATTGCCACCATCTTGGATCTCAAGGCTACTACGCCTTCGTCTCCATCGGTGGGTTCACGGCTCCGCTTCGAACCTCTATTCCGGTCATCATGGAGCTCGTCGGATGGAGTAGAGAACACTTTGTCAGGAGCCGTACTCACTCGGCCTCCCAAGTCCTGGATCAACTCCGCGATCGCGACCGTCGTGAGTCCTTTCTCTTCTGGCTCCTTCGTGTCATCGTTGGCCAGCATGATGAACTGTTCCCTCAAGTGACCAACCATGGTCCTAGGGTCAAAGTCACCCAGAGCTTCGTATCCTTCTTGTATCAACTCTGCCTTCATGATGACTGACCGCAGGTCAGCCGGTCCCACTTCTTGTCCCAGCACTTCTAACGCATGGGAGATCCGTTCGGCCCGCGCCCGATAGGCCGCGAGGCTCTCATACCTCGGATCATGAAGTGCGAACAGCTTCCTTTGCATCTCCGACATGGAGACACCGGTGTATCCCGAAGAGGGAGCCGGGCTAGCTCTGCCCTTCTCCTCCCCTCTTCCACCTTCATCTCTGATAGCCGGCCGGGCTTGCTCACCCGGGGCCTCGCCCGCAAACCCCACTGGTCGCGGCGACGGCCGAGTCCCAACGTCAGGCTCTGCTGGCCCCATAAGAGCTGGGATCGGCCTCAGCCTTGGTCTGGCTTCCGGCTCTTCTTCTTCATCTTGTTCTTCTTCTTCTTCAAGGTCCTCAATTCGGTCTTCCCCATATAGCTCCGCCGTCACGGCTCTCCAAAGAGCTACTTCTTCGACCGTAGACATTCCGCGGCCATCCTGCCGGCGGGTCGGCCGACGACCTTCACGCTTCCTCCAGCGCTGCCAAGCCGGGAAGCTCATTTCCTCAGGCCTTGGTACCCTTCCATCTCTGATGCAGTCAAGCAGAGTGACACCAAGTTCTTCGCCTGAAACTTCCTGGCTCATCCTTCAGTAGAGGCTGCCCACACAAGCCTTTTACCGCGGTGTGCTTACAAGGGTCAGGGAGTTCAGATTTCCCAGAACAGCCCCCAACTGTGAGAGGCGTTAATCCTAACCAAGGACTAACCCAGAATCCACGTCTCACCCGTGTCCCGACTCTCTGGCACACCCGCGAAGCGGCTCGTTGTTTTCACAGGCAGCGCACTCATTCACCGTGCGCATGTGGCTTGAGCCAAAATAGGCACGCCACTCCAACTTCCTCAAGGTGGACATGTCAACTCGCAAGACATGTCCACTCATGCAACCTCAAGCAAAAATAGCTCACTTACCAAAGCCTAATGCCTATGGCTGCAATGACAAAATCATGCATGAGAATGCCAAGATCTGCAATACATACATACATACATACATACATACATACATACATACATACATACATACATACATACATACATACATACATACATACATACATACATACATACATACATACATACATACATACATACATACATACATACATACATACATACATACATACATACATACATACATACATACATACATACATACATACATACATACATACATACATACATTACATACATACATACATTACATACATACATACATACATACATACATACATACATACATACATACATACATACATACATACATACATACATACATACATACATACATACATACATACATACATACATACATACATACATACATACATACATACATACATACATACATACATACATACATACATACATACATACATACATACATACATACATACATACATACATACATACATACATACATACATACATACATACATACATACATACATACATACATACATACATACATACATACATACATACATACATACATACATACATACATACATACATACATACATACATACATACATACATACATACATACATACATACATACATACATACATACATACATACATACATACATACATACATACATACATACATACATACATACATACATACATACATACATTACATACATACATACATACATACATACATACATACATACATACATACATACATACATACATACATACATACATACATACATACATACATACATACATACATACATACATACATACATACATACATACATACATACATACATACATACATACATACATACATACATACATACATACATACATACATACATACATACATACATACATACATACATACATACATACATACATACATACATACATACATACATACATACATACATACATACATACATACATACATACATACATACATACATACATACATACATACATACATACATACATACATACATACATACATACATACATACATACATACATACATACATACATACATACATACATACATACATACATACATACATACATACATACATACATACATACATACATACATACATACATACATACATACATACATACATACATACATACATACATACATACATACATACATACATACATACATACATACATACATACATACATACATACATACATACATACATACATACATACATACATACATTACATACATACATACATACATACATACATACATACATACATACATACATACATACATACATACATACATACATACATACATACATACATACATACATACATACATACATACATACATACATACATACATACATACATACATACATACATACATACATACATACATACATACATACATACATACATACATACATACATACATACATACATACATACATACATACATACATACATACATACATACATACATACATACATACATACATACATACATACATACATACATACATACATACATACATACATACATACATACATACATACATACATACATACATACATACATACATACATACATACATACATACATACATACATACATACATACATACATACATACATACATACATACATACATACATACATACATACATACATACATACATACATACATACATACATACATACATACATACATACATACATACATACATACATACATACATACATACATACATACATACATACACATACATACATACATACATACATACATACATACATACATACATACATACATACATACATACATACATACATACATACATACATACATACATACATACATACATACATACGAGAGAGGGAGAGTGGGGAGAGAGAGGCTTGGGGGGATGGGGAGGATGGGAGCAGAGGGAGGGAGAGAGGACGACAGAACACACAAGGGAGACAAGGAAGAGAGGAAGAAGGAGAAAAGGGAGAGGACAATGTCGGCGGACTGAGCCGGAGGCTCTAAAGTTATTGAATAATAGGATCGTTTTGAACCCCAGAAAAATGCCCCCCCCAACAAACAAAAAAACACAAAACGCTTGGTTCCCTACGTGTCCCCCTTGGGCGGTTGGCCAAAACAATACCCTTGCGGTCAACTTCCAGTGAGACATCCCTCCCCCGCTGCCTCCGGCGCCGACTTCTCGCGGCTGGGACTCCCGGGGCTGCTGTCCGAGTCGAAAGATTGGTCCGACCTCGCGGCTCGACGCTTCAGCTGCTTCTCTTTCCGCCAAGTGGTTGGTTTACACCACATGATTGGTATTTGCACCAAATGGTTGGAAATTACACCAAATGGTTGGTATTTACAACAAATGGTTGGTGTTTACACCAAATGGTTGGAAATTACAAACGGAATTGCCTAGCATATGGATGATTGAATCACCCAACATATCGAAATGCTGGACACATCAAACAAATCCCCATGGATTCCATCCAACCGTTCGCTAGGACCGACCCATCCCCCCGCAAGGTGCCCAACAACTCCTCGGGGCCCCGACCCGCTGCCCGAGCCCGGGCTCTGCCCCGGCACCTCCGTGGAGCCTAGCGGGGAATGTGGTTTGGAAACGTACATCTTTGAATACTCAAACAGAGTGGTCTATAGAATCTGGTTGTTGTACCATATACATACAGCTTGCGTTGAATTGGGAGGGTACCAACCCATGGCGTACAAGGGTTATAAGAGGGTAGGCGGTATACAAAGGCGGTGCGCGCTGTTCCGCTTTAGCTGCGACCTTCCCCACCAGTTCGATTCAAGAGCAGGTGTGCATAAAAAGATAAAGGGGATGGCATGGGATAGAGTTTCCGGACAGCAACTTGAGTCGGGGGCACAAGGAAAGCCGCCCATTTTGAGCAAGCATCGGCATGTCGTGCAAAGCAAGTGTATCATGATTGCTCACATGCCAGATCTGCAAACGCGAGCATCAGTGTATATCATTCTCTTGGTATGTGATAACTTAAATCCATCAGCACTGGAAGTGTCAAGCAAACAATACCTGGCAATATACGGCTGCAGGGAAAACGTGTCGGCTAGCCTATGCTGCATCTCACATATCATTAGCTCCAATCACAATTCACACACCCGCAATTGGAATCGAATCCCACACCAACCGCCATCTGGTCAGTACAAAAAATGTAAAGGTGTCCCCTCGGACGGCCAGGAATGGCTCCTTTCTGCTCATTCAAAAGGCCCACTGGTCCCAAGGTTGGGTCCACCACGCCTTGAAGATCTGAAAACCACACAAACATCCCCTGTGTTTGACAAATTCAATTAGGTTGAAGTGAGTCATAATCCACACCTGGTATTGAAATGGTCTACCCAGAATCATGTAAAGAATTACAATGGCGGCTGCACCCATTTATGGTTGGGACTATCCTTGACAAACCATTCATGTAATGCCAAAGCTGTTGCCAATACGATTGCCAATACCAGCTCCTTTCATAGTCAAGGCCTACCATTCCAGAAATCAAAAACGGCTCGCCGGAAACAGGAAATCTATTATTACAATTTGTCAACAAGAAACAAGTTTTGACAAGCTCGTAAAGGGTACTACCCTCCTTCAAGGCTAGGCCCCAAATAACACAAACCTCCGCTGAGTAATCAAGTCCCTCTCAAAAAATGCAGTTTCCCTTTACCTTCCTATTGCAGTCCCATTGGCAAGACGGACACAGAAAAGCACCGGAGAGGACTCGGATTAATCCGAGGGAGTTTTAGGGGACCCTCCAAAATCCGGTTTTCCCAAACCTTGTCGACCTTGAGGGTTCCACCATTACCCGGGTTTTGATTGTGGTTCAAGTTGCCAAACGCGTGGGATGTGTCTGTTGCCTTTGCAAAAACAAGCCAAGCTACACAATGTTCAAGAAATTCATGAAACTGTCGACAGTGATAGGACCAAACCAAAATTCTGGAGTTCGGTGTTTGGACCAAGCCCTTCCCTATGCGACCCTCCCAGATCCCACCCACCTGGTTCCTCCTCCATGTCCTTGCACTTGATGCTGCCTGGTGGCCTTAAGGAAATCACGCGTGAACGTCAGCGCACGCACCTCATGTTTCCTAAACTGGGCCGTTCAAGATGGGGGAGGGGGACGATCTCGAAATTCCGGGTTGCCATGGTTGCCGCATACGGAGACACACCAAGGGAAACGACCAGCAGGTTTAGGGCCAATTCATCTGACCATCTTGCGCGCCGAATGGGCGCCCGGGCAGCTCCGGGGCTTTCCAATAGGTGCCTGGGCGAGTTTACGCGAGCCTTGGCATGCCGGGTTTAGGGTGTAGAGGCCGAATTTGAGGGAAGGTCAATGGGCCACCCGGAACATGATGGATTGGACCTCTGTGGACCTCTGTGGACCTCTGCTTTGAATCTCAATAGAATTTGAGCAATCTCGTGGTGGGCTGCGCGTGCGGGGGTGCATATGCTCGATGGAACAGGTTGTTTGCAGCTTCCTGGACGAGGGTCTCCAAGGAGATGGAGGGAAACGCCACAGGAATGAAGAAAAAGAAGAGGAAAGAACCAAAATGAAGAGGACACAAAGGAAGCGAAATGATGGGACATTCTGCACAAGGGACTGATTGAGAAACTTCTGGATGCAAACATGAAATGCAACCTTACATGTATTTACATGTTGCATGTTTAAACTCGGCTGGATATGTGGTTGCTCAAAGGCAAGCGTACCTGTTGCTTTCTTCAAGCCCATCTTGAATGTATATATCACCTACTTCATACTGGGGGCTCCGGACGAATAATAAGCTCATCCCCACTAAACAGCCGCAACCCCCCTTTGTTCAACCAAGGTTATTCATCCGGGGTTCGGATTCTCCTGGCCCGGGATTTCGATTCAGCCGGCTGAAGCGCCTGAACCACAGATGCGTGTCTTAGTGCGAATCTAAATCCAAAAAGCACTCAATCAGAGTGTGCCCCAAGGCCTGCCATGGAAAAATGGGGGAGGGCGCTTCGCTCTTGTTTGGTAGATGATTTGAAGGAACATCCAGCGAAGGGAAACCAGGCACCAGCCCAGCCCACGACTCCCTGGCCTGGAAAGGTGCGCACGAAGATCTCTTCCCTGGAGAATTTCCGTGAGGGCGACAAGTCCGCCATGTCCTGCGCGGATCGCCATAGCGAACCCCCTGACAGAAGGGGGTGACATTTGGATAGGTGGACATCATTTGGGGGGGGATTCATGTCCACCAACCGCTTTAAGGAGGTGACCATCAAAGTTCATAGCCAGATTGGACCAGCACGAGGTACCTGGGCCGGTGTCGGGAGGATGTGCACAGGACCCCGAGCAGGGAGGCTGCACGGGTCGGTGGCCAGGCCGCACAAAAAAGACGCATGGGGACAGCAGCTTTAGCGCATCCAAAAGCATACCCGCACCTGGTATCGTTAATTGCAACAGGGTGAGAATAGATGGCACAATTAAGTTTCTGCCGGGAAGGAGGATTAACCCTAAAAGAGGGGGTTCTGCACAATCTACTTTGAAACCGTATTGATGCCATGCGCCACCTTGCAGACCATCCTAGCGCATGCCCACAAGCAGCGAGCTCAAGCTCGTTGCATACCTGGACGGATCCCCAGCCCAACTTGGTCCTCGTCCAAAAAGTCTGAGGTGGCCGCTTTTCGCCTGCCTCGCAACCGCAAAGCAGCAACAAATTGTTTGCCCGAGAGGAAACTCGGGCGGTCTGCTGGGTGGCCCATGGTAGGGTTCCCTATATGTCCCCATGTTGAAAGGGGAAATATACAGATCGATCCCTGCACAGCCCTTTCCTAAGGTTGGTTGGATTCATAGCTTATCCTGGGTGTGTTTGCCTCTCCTAAGTTTCCGCTTCAAACGTGAGGCAACCATTCTATAAGCCCAACATCAACACCTTGGCATCAACCCACCAAACCAGATGCGGAAACAACACTGCGCCCTCCCTCCATCCGGGCAAAATCCTATGAAATACGGCCTTCGAAGCAAGATATTTTCCATCATGGGATAGCTCGATCTACTCATGGTCCGATAAGCTTGTGAACTAATATGCGCCCCTCATCCCTCCCAACTCTGGTGCTACGCCCAAAATAACATCATGTCTACCCTAAAAACGAAACTATGGTTGTGCCTTTTTTGGAGGGACCCCCCCAAAAAGAAACCACAAAAATGGTTTTCCCCAAAAACGGGTTGCCCTCAAAAAAAAAGACACACCCATCGGCAGGAGACCATCCCATGCTGCCGGGGTCCCGGCTACACTCCGCCAGGCCCATGAGGCTCATTGAGCTCTCGCACTGCACGGTGTCCACATCCCCGCAGCTCTGGGCACAGAGGGATTCGCGAGCTCGAATTCTCGAATTTGTGCGCCTTATGGGCCTTGGACCCCCCAAAATGGCAGGGTTCCTTCAGTGGTTTCCGTCGGCTTCCTTGGTTTGGCTTCATTGTTTTTTGCTAGTTACTCTGTCGCTTCCAGTGGTTTCCTTTGATTAAAACAATATCTCGGCAAATGACCCCGACAGCGAAAGTTAGCCAAGGGGTGTAGAGAAGGGGGTCGTGGGTCACGTAGACTGGCTGCGTATGTGCAGTATTACGCTGTTCCGTGACCAGGCGTGCTCCAGCCAAGCTGGGTGATAGAGGATTGAACAAAAAGTCGAGTTTGCTTATAGGAACAAACGCGGTTCGGCCATGTTGGCATGCTTTGCAGCGCTCTGCTTGTTTCAAGTTTTTGCAGGTATTGGACTCTTGGCTTGCTCGGATTCTCACTGTCATTGTGGTGTTTGGCAATGCTGGCTGCTTTTGCCGAAAGCGTCGCAAGATCTTCTTCCGGCAAAAGCACTGGCCCCGTTCGGCAGAGTCATTTACGTACAGAGCGAGGGTGCAAATCGACTTACGCAGAGCGACGCGCGCAAGCAACTCGCGCAAAGTACCTTGCGCAACGTGCAGAGTGACCTCCGCGAAGTGACTTGTTCTCAGCGATTTGCGCAGAACAACTTCTGTAGAGGTAATTCTGAAAGTGGCTTGCATTTTGTGCCTTACGTGCGCCTTGCATAGACGGTTGTGATGGTTAACTTGCGGTGGGCAACTTAACTCGCACAATGACAAAGCGACTTGCGTAGAGTGACTTGCGCCTTGCCTCGAGTGACTTGCGCAAAGCTACCCGAGCAGAGTGACTCTGTGGGACTTGCTCAGAGTATCTCTTGCAAAGTGATTTACATAGAGTGACTTGCGCAAAGTGACCTGTGCAGAGTGACTTGCACGGAGTCATTTGCGACTTGCATAGCATAGTTGGAGGCCTTGGCGTAAAGTGGTTTGCGCAACATGACTTGCTTAAAGTAATTAACTTGAGCAAACTGGATTGCGCCGAGTCACCTGCGCAGAGTGACTTGCCCGAAGCGATTTGCAGTGTGTGATGAATGACTTGCGCAGGTGACTCGCGACTTGCGTAGGGCTACTGACGTAGAGGGCCTGGCATAAAGTGACTTGCGCAAAGTGGCTAACTCAGAGTAACTTGCGCAAAGCGGCTTGCGTAAAGTGACCTGCGCAGAGTGACATGCGCAGGGAAGACCTCATAAGAGCGACTTGTGCAGAGCAACTTGCATAAAGGATTTGCTCAAAGTATCCCGCACAAACTGACATGTGCAGATTGAGTTGAGTGTATTGCGACTTGCGAAAGAGTTACTCGCGCAAAGCGAATTGCGCAGGCATGCGCAGGCAAACCTGCGCAGTGTGACTTGCTCAGAGTATAACTTCCGCAGAGTGACTTGCGCAGAGTTCTTCACGCAGAGTGACTTGCGCAGAGCAGCTTGCGCAGCTTGAGCGGCGTAGAGCAACTTGAGTACAGTGACTTGCACAAATTGACATGCACTCAGTAACTTGCGCTGTTCGAGCCGCATCTGCGTAAAACAGTTCGTGTGCCACTTTTGCACTCAAGGGCTGCGATTGTTGAGCCGGAGCTGCGGCGAGGTACTGTGTGCGCTGTTTTCATACCAAAGAGTTGTGGTTTTCAAGCGACTTGCGTAAAGTGACTTGCTCTGAATGGCTTGCGCAGAGTAACTTGCACAAAGTGACATGCGTAAAGTAACTTGCGTAGAGTGCCTTGACAAACTGATTGGCGAAGAGCTTGGAGTGATGTACGAAGCGGGACAAACCCACTGTCTCAAGTCCAGAAATGACATGCACACTCATCCATTTCTCAAAGCACCATGCAGCCCTGGACGGAGAGCAAACACGCTGCCTCAGGCCTAAGGAATGATCAACTGACCTTCGCAATACCATGCTCAAAGCTACGCCTAAATATTGGACGAAATCCTGCGGCAGTTGGAATGGATAAAACCCCATGAATCATTGGGTAACCACCTAGGTATGACCCCAGCAGATTTGCACAAGTCCCAGCACCCAAAGTAGGCGCAGCTCGCCTCCTTGGGAGTCTGCATGTCTGGCTTCCTCCGTGCCTGGCACAAGTCCTTGCCCCGACACAAAATGCCGCGGAATCTTGGGCAAAATGCACTTATGAATGGACCTGTCTCAACAAAGGCAGCTTGAAACTATCCACTCTCGTGCCGATAAAACTTAGTCAAGTGAAGCAAACGTTTGAAAGGTCAAGACGTCAATCCTTCGAGAGTCCGTGCCTTGCCCTGAAAATCACAATCAATCGGCGACTTCCAGCTTTACGTTTAAGTGCTCGTCATCGTCGTCAGTAAATATACGAAACACTCCAAAAACCCTGTCAACACTCTTGTTGAACAACTGGCTCTCAGTTCAGGTGTGCTTGTGGACTACCAAATGGCACTCGTCGATTGCTAGAACCTAGTCAGCAAAATCCATCTATTTGCAGAACAAATGCCTTAGCCCCTGAAAAAATACTTGATTCCCAGGACGAATGGTAAATTGGGTGGGCCTCCTGCATCACTTCGGAGAAGCGGTCCACTGACGTGAGGCTTGGATGGGCAACAGTTGTGGGAGATTGGGACTATCAGCAATTCAATCAGTGACTCGCCTGAGTCAACAATCACAACCAACCCACACCAACGCAAAGAGGTAGTGTACAAACCCCACCCCCCCCCCCCACCCTCCCCCGCCTCCGGCAGTGACCGGTGAGTCATCTCCGGCGAGCTCGGGGACGGTTCCGCCTTCTTGCGGCCGGTGTCCTCTTTGGTCATGCCCTCAGTGGCCGGCCCCTTTTGCCCAGCTCGCTGTGTTTCATGGCCAGCATGTATTTGACATCCATGAGGGCCGGTTCAGCTTGATGTTAGTGAAAGGCTTTCTGGTGCAAACCTCGAGGCGCACACCTCAAGGCTATCTGCAAGCGTGGTGGCATGTGCCACGTTGGCCCGGCCCATGCATTTCACCACCCACTCTTCACTTGTTGTTCAGACATGCGGCCAGCCGAAAGGCCGACAGCTCTGGGGACGGGATTTTGATGCTCATGAGGCCAGGCGACTTACAACAACGCTTACTAACCTAAGCAAGCTGCCTCTTCAAGTATGGAAGCTCGCGATCCGCATCTTCCAGTGGCCCCTCATAAAACCGGACAATTGGACGAGGACCTCGGTGAAGGCTGTGCGGAGGACTTGAGGGAGCTATGTAGACCAACATCTCGTCCCTGAAAGCACAGGTGTGAATCCCCTTAGCTCCTGCGGCAAATAGAGACAACCATAGACAACCCTCTCACTGGCCCCATGACTCTTAAGGCCCCACACCCTTTAGCCGCCAAATCCTTTGGAAGGCTTGTGACTGATCAAAGACGTCCCCCCATCCGCTGCCAGATGGGCTGGAACCCAAAGCGCTGGAACCTAAACGAACCCGAGTGTGCCTACATAGGAAATGGTCCAAACATGGCCAGAGTGGGAAGCCCCTTGGGCTGCTTTTGACTGGAAGTCGAAGTCAAACTGACACCGTTGGGCATGGAAAGCTGACCTTGTGATACTTCACTTGAAAGGGAGTACGTTTAGAGTATCACAGTTGCTGCAAAACCAAACTCCTCGCACCGATACAACAGAAAGTGGCTGTAAAACCAAACTCGCAACCACGCTTTTGAAGTTTGGAGGGTCCTTCCTCTGTTCGATATAACCAACATGCACCGCGTCGACACCCCGGTCGCCGGTTGGGGGCCCTGGCAATGGCCGCCCGCGCCATCCAAGACAAAGCCATGGCCAGAAAAACACGGCCGTCCAACACAAGCGACACCAAAGCAGAAGGAAGGGAGCGTTGTTTCTTTTGCAATCCCCCAGGTCGGATGCGTAGCTTTGTGTTTCAGGAACTCTCATCTTTGTTGACCCGACTTTTGGGATTGGCACGGTTCCTGGATTGGATTTGTTAGACCAGAAAACTGAACCGTCCTTCGACTTTGAGCCAGGCGCGAGACGGCGGTTTTCCCTGATTCCTGACTTCCTCGCTGTCTCTGCGAACAGTCCCAGATTTGTCGCTGTCCCTGTGTCGTTAACTGGGACCAAATGGCCACAACTGGCACCCGCAATTGTGGTGCTTGGGCAAGCTCATCCCTGGGATCTGCAAATTCGAACCAGTTCCAACACCTGAAATCAAGGATCCCCATGTAAACAACGGACATCACGGCCTCTTGGCTCCGTAGCCCCAGAGTACCTTGCCTGGATGTTCCGATCCCGGCCGTTTTTACACACAGGTGGACGCCACAGGCGGCGCTGTGCTGTTGCTCAGCATGGCGCCCAACATTTGCGACAGAATGTCAAGAGACCTGAGAGCATCGCGTAGCATCGCGTGGCATCGCGTGTCTGGGCCCCGGGTGCCATTGTTTGTTGTAAATTTACCGAAACCCAAAATGGATTCAAATCCCAAAGAGCTTCCGCTAAGCATGGATTTGTTGGGTCCGCTTTGATCTGCCGGAGGTACAGTTGAACGCATGGAAAGTCCCCCAATGTCCCTGCCAAGTGGACAAACAGTTGAGGATAACCGAACCCCCCTGTGGAAATCGATGGATTGTGCTGATTTCTGTGTGGTTCCTCTTTTCATTTTACCAGTACGAGTACCCATCCGCTTCGCCGAAAGGACACGTAGGGACCTCATGGTCTGGCTCTTGTCATGATGCTCCCAACTTCCCAACTCCAGTCTCCAGTACAAGTCATGCAAAAGGATCACGCAGCAGGCGCAAAAACGTGCCGTTGCCCATGAAGGGCATGGACAGATTCGTGAGTGCCTCTGCATGGCTTTGTGTGTCATTTGTCACACAAAAAACCAAATCGGCGTGGGCCAAAAGCCACATCTTTTGAAAAGAGTCGTGAGGCGCCCTTGGTGCTTTCACCAAACATTCGAAGAGCCAGACCCTTTGGTCATTTAGAGAGAAACCCGAGAGGTCCCGCAGGTTGTGAAGACCAGTAGCTGGGATATGTGTCGGTGCGATACTAATAAGGGTAGGCGAGCATAGTTTGCTTGTTCTGGTCTCCAAGTGGGTTCTGGCGGAACCAGCAGCCAGGGAACACAAAACACATCATGCGCAGTCAACTTGAAATGTGATTCATTCCGCAAGGAAAAAAAACCTTGAAGGGCTGAAGCCTGGAGTCGTCCAGCTTGCAAATGGTCGCAGCTTCTTTGGCCCTGAGTATTCTGGGCTCCCGGACAATGGCAAGCTGGCGTCGTTCCAGCGCATCATCGCTTGACCTAGCGAGGAACCAGCACGGCTAGAAAAAGTCAGCTGATGCCATGACAGTTGCCTCGCGCGGCTTGCTCTTGACTGAACTGGTGATTTCCTGCTCTTGCTGGCCCAATGAAATTGCAGGACTGAGCATATTAAAGTCCTTCAACTTCCCACCCCCCACCCCCCAGCCTCCACCCCCCACCCCCCACCCCCCTCCCCAAACCAAGGCCCCCCCCATTGCCCCTGGCACTTGGCCGCTTGGGTGAGACACTATGAGAGAGCCGTTCCATTTGGCCGACCACCATCTGTCTTGGATGTTGCTTCGACCGCTAGACACAAAAAGCCATGTTGCACAGTTGCACACAGCTCACACCAACTAGTGATGTGCCCATGTGCAATCCCATTTTGGTGGTGGTTCAAAACTCATTCAGTACGTGGCCTGAATGACCCGTATGGGGAACATCACCCGGATGATTTTTTGTGGGCGCTCAAAAATGGCAACCTCCCCTTAAACTTCACAGAATATCGGTTCTGGGGGAAGTCATCCGATCCTCCCAAGGTTCCTTGGCTATAATCAAGTCTTGGGGTGCAGATGCCAGTCTTGGACATGGCCGATTTGTGGACGCGGAAAGGCAAAAACCCCAACGGCGGGAGTGCCTGGTGGGCTGCTCGCTGGGTCTGAGTCGGCGGCTGGTGGAATCGAAGTCCGCCGCCACGAGGCTCTGCATGAGCTGGGGGAGGCTGGAAAAGCTGGTGACGTAGGGCCTGCCATCCAAGACGCAGCCATAGACAGCAACAGCTGCCACCAGGTTTCCTTTCCAAGGTGGATTTGGTCGGTCAGCTTCCCTTTTGGGGCCGTGATGTTCCAAGAGGCGAAGGAAGAAACACATGCAGACCAACATGGAACTAGTGAATCTCATGCAATCCCTTGAAGCAACAAGAGGAACCATTTTCAAGCTGGACCATGACATGCCCAAATATGTGCCACAGTGGTCCTATCGCTGCGCGCGACAACCGTCCGGTTGATGTCCCTGTGAAATATGCCTGACAAGGGATCCTGCCTTGCAGCCCCGCAAGCCCCTGAAGCATTGCTGCGCCTTGTGACCCTGCCCGCTTCCTATAGCCGCAATGCAGGTGAAATGTTTGGATATTGCGGTTCAATGACAGCAGAAAGCCTGCTGTACATCCCAAAACATGATCCGAGGGATGTGTTCTGGGGGCTTCCCTATGCTGGCGGTAGCTGATGAAATTTCAACGACATCGAGGACACGCACAACATGACCATTGATCCTTTGACTTTCACCTGCAAACAACAGCCATCGTTTGGTGATTATTGCCTTTTCTTGCTGTTGGGTCATGTAGCCATATCCCGTGCATGAGGATTCTGCAAGAAAGTGCGAGAGTAAAGTGACATAATTAGTACGTGGTAGTCACGTGTGCGGGCCCGGCCAGCGCACGAAGTCAGTGAGATCGTATAGCCTCAGGCAAGGAGCTGGATAAAGTGCTAAGCATTGTCGGCAAGACAAGCGACATCCGCAACGCAAACGCGACACGGCAACAAAACGCAATGCAAATTATCAACTCAACATGTCCAAACATCTGGCACTCACTCAACCACAATGAAAAGCGTTGGGAACTTTCCGCTATTGCCAAGTAGCTTTGGTTGTTTTTGAAGGAACTAGAGGTTGGTTTACCCCCACACTCCTCTAAGAATCCTTTGAGAGTCTTTTGATGTCGATTCACCCCCTCGTTTTTCCATCAAATGGTCGAGCGGTTCTCCCCTCTCTCAACATTCGTCCCGCTGTAAAAGCATCATTCGACAGGCCAACATCTACAGCAACCATCGTGCACAAAACGATTGCAAAGTTGCCCCCCATCTCTCTCTCTCGCTCTTATTTTACCTGGGCACTGCAAAATGGAGTGTTGGCCCATCCTAATCCATAACTCCTATTGCACAAGCACCAAAACAACTCCTTTCGTAGGCCCCGTAAGGATCTAGCGGATTGCCGTTGAACATCCGCCTCCAAGACTCACTTCCCGAGAAGTTCAAACTTTTTATTTAGCTCTAAAAAGGTTTTCCCAAAAAGTTTAAAGTCCAGGAACTCAAGAAGTGAGAAGACCAAGCAGCTCGAGGATCTCCGAAATGGTCGAGTTCTCCGAGAACCAGAACCAGCCCGGAGTCGCGCCCGGCAGGGCCACGGCTGAACCCTCCTCCCGAGCTTGCCACCAGCCGAAGTCCGTGTACTCCAGCATTCCTAGTGGACATCCCTAGCCGTCCAATCTCCATGACAGAAAGTGAAAAAACAAAACGAGGAAACATCAACATATTATGGATATGAATCTTAAGAGAGAACCACCTCAAAAGTGGTGATGGACAGGAATCTCCGCCGAATTCTGATGTCCAAAAAAGGCAACCACGGAGAATTCATACCCACTGGACAAGACACATGCAGGCGCCACTGAGCAAGAACCTGGCATGTTATTCTTGCGGCGTTTACTTCTTGCACTGTCACTGCCACCGGGAGGGGAGGGTTACGTTAACAACACGATGGTCGGGTGGCAATGCCAGGTGTCGCTTGATGATGGAGGAAATCCAAGCGCGATCCGGCAGGAAGAGAGGCACCCCGATGGCATAGAGCTCGCTGAAGACCAGCATGCCCATGTCCCAGGGGAAGTACCTGAGGGTGGAGCCATGCGATATCCAGAGCCCTGGCACCCGTTAAAGAGTCGTTTAAGGAAAGGGGCAGGGGTTTGGCCCAACTGTGCTGGACAATGACATTGAGACGACTGGTTCCAAATGGCATTTTCAACCGAAACGAATCACCCTACAAACCGCCACACAGTTTAAGTTGGCCTTTCCAAGGGGTGGCTCGTTTCGCCAGCAAAAAACAGTCCAACTGGGCCCGGCGTCTTTCCCGCCAATCAATTCCCCATAATAGCCCTTTTAAATCTAGCCAAACATTTGGCAGAGACCTTCAGAGACGCGGGAGTTGTTGCCTTCCACTCGCTCCGTTTCCCGCTCCGAGCGGCACGGCGCCCCGGAACCTTCGGAGCTCCGAGTACGAGAAGGGCCGCGCGATGCCCGCCACGGGCCCGGAGGCCTCCTCTGGATTCGATTCGCGGGTCGCGGGTTGAAGGTTCTCGACAGCTTCCACCCACCGAAGCTACCCCCAGGGTTTGCATCTGTCGTTCAAGGGAACCCTCTCTCGCAGTGAAAACGCATAGCGCCAAATGGCGACGCTTGTCGCTCAAGGGGCTTGGCAGGGCAGAAAACGAGAGTAGAGCGCCCCAGCCACTTTTGCTTCGGTGGGCGCTTATGAGACACTTTGCACGCAAACAGGGCACGCGTTTGCTACTTTTTGAAGGCCGCTCAAGCCCTGCTTCGCACATGAAGTTGTGCAAACACCCGAATTCCTGCGCATTCTACAACTGTGGGCGTGTCTCTTCGGAAGAAACAGCGCCGTCGGGTTGCAGGCGCCTTAACCATGCTTTGAGACACCCCCCAATATCCTTCTTCTTTGTGTCCTTTTTGGTTTCTCTTCAACCCCCCCCTCATGAAAGGCTTGGAGTCCTTCGCAAGGCCCAGAAAGACCAAGCGAAGCTGGTCTGTCGGCAGCAGCTCTGCAAATGCCTGGGGCTTTGGGGGGAAAATGGCCACATCGGCCCAAAACTGGAGGGAGGGGTGGTGGCCGTTTGAATAGGTGGTTTACTTCCAGGTTTCATGGGGCTTTTAGGCAAAACGTGCTGGTTGCATGGGCAGGGAATGAGTTGGACTGACCATGAATCATCCAACTGGTTGCTTCTTTAAGCGAACTCCAACGGTCCATTCCCACACACCCTCTTCCTGCCCTACTGAGAATCAAGAAGAACACTAGAGGGCGGCTAAAGAGGCACGGCTTAAAGGGAAACGACCGGAAAGCGGGCATCGTTGGGGCTATCCTTTGTAAACATACCCAAATGGAAAAAGGTCCATCTAAGCATAATCCCACATAGCAAGGTACATACGGAATTCAACAAGAGCCATTGGGAAAAAAACACACCCAACACTCACAACATCCTTTTCTAGATAAAAAGTAGAGGCCAAACAGGCTGAAGGGGCCAGAGCCTAGGTCCCCTTTGGGAAACAATGTTGAGTCCCAAGGGTAAATGAGAAGAATCCCAGCTGAAACCAGCCAACTTATCAACATGTTCAACCAATCTAGAAAGGACATGGGTCGCAGGGGCTGCTTCTTTGCTTGAAACCAGCCCTGCAAAAACACCGCCGGCCCGCCAAACATGGCAGGCTCGGATGGGGCCTTCAAGCATAGGTCAGCCGGTTTTGACACATGACTTGACACGTGCGCATGAGGGCCGGGCCAGATCGGGTTGGTGTGCGGTTGATTCCTGTACTGTAAGCTTGTAAAGAGACATTTTCTCCCAACTTGAGAGGCCAGCTTCAAAAGGCTGCATGTCTCTCTGGGCAAAGCTTGTTCTGAGAAGGGTGAACGAACAAACCGGGGCGGGGCAACCTAGTCCCGTACAATCCCGGCAAATGATGAAACTGAATAACCCAGCCCCAGGGGAAACCTCGTTTGGACGACCAAGTACATACATTGTTTTGACTTTCGAAGTGAAAACCGGCGATTGGTGTAGAAGATTGGCCCTGCCTAAAACGAGCCAAGGGCACGGGTCTTTGACCTGGCCCAGCAAGTTGCCAACAAGGCACGTGACAAAACACAAAACACATCGAGCTCTTGAACCTGAAACACTTGTCAAGAGCTCACGATCCGGTCTCTACATGCCGAAGAGCCAAAGGCATAAATTGGTAACCTAACCCCCCAATCAAGTCACAATCCACTTTGCCACCCAAAGCTATGAAACCCACAGGTCGCCCATTTGTAAAGGAATCTCCTGGGGTTCCGTGTTAATCTGCGAGATTCTGCGAGTCATGTTCCGTGTCAGCCACTAAACCCCGCGGCGCCTCCACCAGCCGCACCATGGCGCCCGCGCTGTTCCGGGCCCAGCCGGCCATGCGGCCCAGCAAGATCCGGGGACTCTCGCGGTCCGGAAAGTACCGCCCCGCCTGATTCTGATGGGGGACTGTGGAGACGGATTCTTGTTTCTTGGTTGGCAGGGATTAGGGAGGAAACTCACAGTTGGAATTATTTGTCAGTTTCCGGCCTAAGGTTTTAGAGCTCTTTGTTATCACTATGGCAAGCAACAAAAAACACAATCAATATAAAGCTTAGCAGCAACAAATCGTTTGCCTGCTGAAGTGGGAACTGGAAGCACTGGCTTGGGCGAGAAATCCGGTTCATGGCTTACACTCAAGTCGTCTGGATCCAAGTTCTTATGCTTGAGTGGAGCTTGACTTGATTGATGGCACTTCAGAGTTGCTTGGGGCTGGTTTGGTGTGTGTGTGTGTTGGGCTTGCTGAGGTCTTAACGAGGGCGGGTCTTGGGTTTGTTTGGGGTTCATTTGGGCTCGGCAAAGGGCTGATATGCAGGATGAGGTGGGAGGGATTAAGGTTGACTTTGAGTCGGGTTTGGCTTGGTTGGGGATGATTTGTGCTAGGTGTGCGGCTGGTTTAGCCGTGGCTTTCGGGTTGCTTCAGGGATATGGTTTTGCAAGTTTTGGGCTAGGATTGGTGGTTTGTGGCAACGCCCCACAACCAACCAATCCCAAACCAGCCCAAAACTTGAATGACCACATCATTGAAGCAACCCGAAAGCCACGGCAAAACCAGTAGCACAGATCAGCCCCAATCCAACCAAAATCGACCCAAAGTCAACCTTAAACCCTCCCACCGCATCCCGCATGTCAGCCCTTTGCTGAGCTCAAATGAACAAACCCAAGACCCGCCCTCGTTAAGACCTCAGCAAGCCCAGCATTCACCCCAAACCCGCCCCGAGCAACTCTGGACAGTCAAAGCCAATAGGCAGCCCTAGTCCTAGCGAGGCCATGCTGCCGGCTAAGCCCGAGCAACTCTTAACTACCACCAAGTCACTCCCAATATGCAGCCCTGACAAGCAACCGGGGATGCCGGGATGCCGGGGATGCGATGCAGCTGCCCAGCTGACCAATCAACCAACCAACCAACCAACCAACCCACCCACCCACCCAACCAACCCACCCACCCATTCACCAACCAACCAACCAACCAACCAACCAACCAACCAGCCCCCTAGCCGGGTTGAGCCCCGAGTTTAAAACAAACAAAAAAAACAGTTCCAAAAAGGCGACCTCGACAAAAAGACGAGCGATATCTCGCAAACCAAGAGGCCCCCAATAGGAAAAATCCCCAGCCTGCACCGCATACAGGGAGTGGGGGCGAAGGCAGAACGGGCGCTGCCCCGTCTGCTTCTGCACCTCCGTGCCATTGTTTTTACACATACTCTAAATGGCGTGGCTCGTCTTTGTTGAGGCTGCCCGAATTTTGTTTGGGTGGCTTAAAAAGGGAAGAAGAGGAAAACAACCAGTTTTTTCAGGCTCCCCAGTTGTTGAGAAACCAAACAAATTCGGTGCTTCCTAAAAAAGAGGGGACCCCCCTCCCTTTGACAAAGACAATTCAATTGTCATGCAACATGTGCCCGAGCCAAAGAAACAAAGTTGTTTGCCTCAGTGTGCCTGCTTGTCTGGAATGAATCCGGAATGAAGGCCAGCTAGTTGAACGGTGTTCTCCTCAATTGTGTTACCCCAACACAACGCTTGCGAGATAGCTGACGTACGCCATGGACCGAGGCCTTTCCCTTTTTTTCAAACGGTCGCGCCTGCCGCGCCAAGAACTCGGAATAGGCTATGAGGGCAGAGCGCTTCCCGTTGGCCACCTGAATGTGCACCACCTCTGCTTGACATGTTCTAAGAACCCACGTCGCACCAGCTTCCATGCAGACGGAACGAAGCTCAAGGCCAAGCAAGGGATTAAAACATGTCCCTGCACCTAGGATCCCGACTGGAGATGCAATGACTATGTTCTGAACAATGTCTATTCGAACCATGGTGTCATTCGATGCCTATTCCGCAGTCAGAAAGGGTCAACCAGCGTGGTAAGGCAAATACAGGGCGAATTCCACCACGACTGAGGCTTCTCGGGTTGCGTGGTGGAGGGAACGCATTTGGTGTCTGAAGAGAGAAAGAGAGAGAGAGAGAGAGAGAGAGAGAGAGAGAGAGAGAGAGAGAGAGAGAGAGAGAGAGAGAGAGAGAGAGAGAGAGAGAGAGAGAGCGAGAAAGAGAAAAAGAAAGAGACAGATTAAGAGAAGAAAAATATAAAGAAAGAAAGACGGGTAGACGGTAGAGGCGTTGTTGTAAGAATCCAGGGCTGTGTTTTAAAGAGGTGCACCCGAAGAATGACTGGCACACCCTTGGGTTACCGGTGTAAAACACACACACAAAACCTTGAAAGTGGAAGGCACTTGCAAAAAGGAAGGGGCGAGCAATGACTGGCCCGTTCCCCCCTCTACTCGTTGCGCTGTAGCGTCCTTTTCCTCCACGGCTCACCGAATACATGCAAGCCCCCTATCTGTAGTCTGCCGGCACAAAATGGAAAGGCGAGCCATAGCTTGCCCCCCCGCCTTAAAACTTTGGCAATTAATAAGTGCGAAGATGTTCGTCATGTGTGTCACCTGTTCGTGTTGTAAACTCATCCACTTGGATCATATGTCTCAGCAACAAGTTGAAACAAGGCCAAACTACCCATACAACATCTCCGATTTCAGAAGGGTTGGGTTCTGCGGAAAGAAGACATCATACCAATGCGGTCGTCTTCCAAATGCGGCAGCTGTGGCCCTCGTTGGCGCTGTACCTTTCAGCCGCTGCCGACAAGCCAGTTCTCTGTCCTTTTTTGGCAATGTCAAAGCGGCCGCAGCGCCTAGCGCAGCAACCCTTTGAGCAGTTCCTCACCGAAATCATCAATCATGATGCTCAGAAAAGCAGCTCGCGCACTCTTCATAGCCCAGCCAGGATGCAGCAGGCCCACCACAATTTAAACACTCGCCTCTGTAACTAGATCTCCTCCTTCGCTTCCTTTTCTTCCGGGCTCGTTTCACGCCGATTGCAACTGCCAGCTTCCCTGCGAAGGAACATGGCTCAGGGGCAAAGAACAAGAAGGCCAAAATCAAGTGCCTGGCAACATTGGGGAGAACGGGCCCTGCATGTCTGGCGCCGCTCCATTTCCGGATGGTGCTGCCCACCACACGTCCCAGCGGCTCATGTGCATCGTCGTCAGCCAGCGAGAAGTCGCTGCTTGCAAACACAGGCGGTGAACTTCCCGCAGACAACTCAAAGGAGCTGCAGGAATCCGCCCATGCTTGATGAACATCACCTGGAAACAACGTGCCTTCCGCCCATGCTCGTTCAAGCTCATCTGGCAGCTGGACTTCTTCGATTCGAACCCCATTGTCAGTGAGTGTGGTGTCTCTCCGCGGGTCATCTAGATAGTCGCTATTCTCAATGGTCAACGGTGTCCCATTCTGGTCCACCATGCAACCACTGTTCGGCCAAAACACGCTAGACAGAAACACGGGTGTTGCTTCTCTGGTCCAGTAACGAAGTCGGAGGCAACATTCCTGCCCAGAGACTTTGTCCTCAGGAAAGTTGCCACCGATCATCTCAACATTGACTTCCACAGAGCGTGCTGCAGCATTCCCCGTTTCAGCAATGTCAATGGAGAGCTTAAGTATGTTGGACGCATGGAAAATGCCCGTCTTCGGATGTCTCCGTAAAGCAAAGCACACCTTGTACACAGGCAAGGTGTCGAATACGCTCTCCTGGCTGAATCCCAGCCGGAATGTGGCCACCATATTGTAAATTGTGCGATCGAGATCAGCTGATTCGAGATCAGCATCATCGCTGGACAAAGACCCCAACTCTACCCTGAGCTCTTGCTGACGTTGCAGCATGTCCTCGAAGCGATTTGCTAGCGCCTCACAGGGGTCGCCATATTTGGGGGGGCAAGCCTCCAAAGGGGCCGAAACCCTGGAAAGACTCTGGGTCTCAACAGGACAAGGCAAAAAATGAACCCTGCCAGCACGCCACGCCTGCAGCCTTTCTCGCATGCTCTCCGGCGGGGTGACCCTCAACGCCATGGACGAGGCAAAAGCTTACCTGGGGAACCCCCAGCCCCGTTGCTTGAGATCGAACTTGATCTGGTGGCTGGTCGCGCTCCAAACTCGATCGAAACTTGAAAACTCGGAACTCCAGCTCCCACCCCAAACTAACCCGAAAACCCGCCTAAGCCCACCATTAAACCCACCCTAAACCCTTAAGGCCTTTGAGGCAACCCTAAACCCACCCTGAACCCACCCTAAATGCGCCCTGCACACTCCCTAAACAACCCCAAGCCAACCCTAAATGAATCCAAAGACGAGCCATAAGCCAGCCCCAAGCCAAACCCAAACTGACCTTAAGCCAACCTCAAGCCAACCCTAAGCTTCAGCCAAAAACAAATCTCAAACCAACCCGAAACCACCCATTAGCCCGCTCGAACCACGAAGACTTGAAACTCAAGACTTACGGGGAACCCCCCTTGTTGTTTGCCAAAAATAAGCCCAAATTTTGTCGACATACGGCGAAAGTAGGGGAGTTGATTGGAGGCTCCCCTACGGAGGGGCCCGTGTGACATCAATCCCCCTGTTTGAGAAAGTAGTTGCTTGACGCTAAAACCCGAAGCGGAACTTGTCTTTGTCGGGAACCACCTGAACCCACTTGCACCCTTTTGAGGAACTAGTTAAATTTTTGTAGGGAGCCACCAGACCAGTTGAACTCAGTGCACCCTTTGTCTTTTCCGGACACAAGAATCCTCGGAAAGAAAGGGGAAGTTACCCAGGGCTGCAATGGTTCCCATTTTCTCTTTTTGGAGGGGGCGGCGGGCGGGGGCCTAAAAAATCAAGAAACATCCCTCTAAGCAAATATCCGTTTATTTTAAAGGTATGGCAAAATATCCGGGTTTTTCCAGGAAATACCGGGTTTTTACTTTTTGCGTTGTAATCAGAATGGTCTTGCGTGAGTTATGATTGTGGTTCCCTCAATATAATCCTTTTGTTGGCTCTCTTACATCCAGTCAATCGCTCCGCGGCCGCCTAGCGATCCCATCCAAGCAAGCTCATTGAGCATGGCACCTGTTGCAAATCACCTGCTGAACTCGAAACAATGGTCAATCCACAATTTGTTGGGAAGGCTTCCCAGATCGTGGCTCGGGAAGTTTAAAACAGCATTGGAATATGAACTTTCTGACAAGGGCAACAAGTAGTCCCAGTTTACCGCAAGCGGTAGCTGCACGTGTATACATATTTTGTATGGCACTGAGCAATCTGCTTGGGACTGTTTGCGTAAAGCTCGCGTCGGATACATCTGGAGGGCCGTCTTGCAAATGCTCACTGTTTGACAACCAAGTCCCGTGCTAGAGCATTGATCCCGGAACTTCTCGCAGGCTTGTCTAAAACGTCGCAGGAACATCATTTTTGGAGCGAGCCAAAAGAACCTAACCCACTTTGAACACTGGACAGCAGGTAGTAAAAGACGCGTGGGACGAACACATGAATGACTGCTTTTCGCAGGGTCACCTTGCAAGCTTATTTCGGGCAGCTCGGGCCTGGAAAGCTGCTTGAGCAGAGGCTGAAAATCCCATAAATTGCGTACGGGTTTGTACGGTATTTTTATGGGATTTGTACGGTTTTTGTACGTGTTAGGAAAAACCCGGTTTTCGGGAAAATATGGGTTTGTATGGGATTTTTATGGGATTCGTATGGGATTTTTATGGGTTTCCTTTTTTTTCGCACGCGCTCGGCCTTCCAGAAGCTTTCCAGCAAAGAAAAGCGGGCACACAGCTAGATTGCGCGAGCAGCGAACTGGTTTTGTATGACATTGCGGTAGAACGTCCGAAGGTTTTCGGGCACAAGCACGTACTACGCAACAAGTTTGGCTTGGACTGTGCTTCCCATCGAATCAAAGTTAGGTGCTGGAAGAAAGTGCGACTTAGGCGGAGGCCAGCTTTGTTGGCATTTGGCTGTGCGCCGAGCCGAGTAAAGAATGCAAGTGTCACTTTGGGATACTGCCTGATGTTTTAAAAATACAAAAAAGTACCAAGATGAGCATGATGTGTCAATCACGCAGAGCTACTGATGGTCATGTAGTGAGCTGCACACTTGTACATTCAAGTTGGTTGTCCCTCTGCATTGTTGAGTTTTGGTTGACCACGCCCTCGCGTCTACCCCTGCCTTTTGAGCTCCAATCTTGAGGAGCAGGGGGCTATCGCGCACTTGGCGGTACAAAAGGAAACCACAAGAGATTCCCAAAAAACATCTAGAAACCCAATATACAATTTGGCAGTGAAAGAAACCTGGTGGCTCCTTTCAACACCTGCTCGAGATCCGGCACCTTTGCTCTGTTCTTCAAACATCCGACATTTCGCTTGCGAAAAGTGCCAAAATAAAGAATGTAACTGAAAAGTGGAAAGGTCGCGCTGCTGGCGCTTCGGAGTTCCTGTGACTCACAAAACACTTCGCTGAATTTCATCGACCCCCAGGCAGTTCGACTTTGTGGGTCGCTCGCCTGCACCTCGCGCAGTTGGACCAACAGCAGCTGGCGGAAGGCCAGAGGTGTGGCGCCCACCAGCGGGAAGGCCTCGAAGGGGGTCTTTTTGTGAGACTACCCCTTTTTCGGTGGCTTTGAAGCGAAACCAACAGAAAACCACCCATTTTGGTTGGTGTGCCCTTAAAAAAAGACACACCCAAATGAAATTCACGACTTTCGGCCTCAACACAATTAAAGGTTCAATGGTGGTTTCAATGTCTGGTTGCAACCAATCCTAACGAAATTTATCGATGATGAGCTGTCAATTGTGGTGAAAATGGTGGCTTCAATCAATCAATGAATCAATGGGCAATCCCCTTCAGCTTCTCAAAAGATGTTTCAATTTCGGCAGTTCAATCCTCAAGAGGACATGGGCAAATTGGGCCCAGCCGCCCTGGAACTGAAGGCGGCGCGAGTATGTTGGATTCCAGGTGAGGAAAAATCAGATATCAATCCTGAAGGCAACTGCCATAACATGAAATCAACACTCCTCATGCGCGAAAGCTATCACCTACCCTCCCTAAAACCACCATGCAATTCAGACGGGGTTCTTTGGTTCCTGGTGCACGGTGCACTTCCGTGGCATGCCCACACTCATAGCCGAAAAAACATGAAAGGGCCGCTTCAAAGATGGCCCTTACGCCAAACACATCTTCATTATCAGCGAGTCCAACTTGGATGAAGGGTGGTTGCTTGCGCGCTCGCGTGACTTTGCAGGCCTTCTGGCTCCACACAACAAACAGGCAGAAAAACAGACATCTTGAAGTAGAATGCAACAAGAAAGTGAGCCCTCCTGGTACAAGATCATGGGCTGCGAGGTAAGGCTGCGCAGGAAGGAGCACAATGCCATGGGCTGCGCGCAGAGAAAAATGTCGGCCTCCAAGTTCTCCTGCGATCAGAAGCGGAGTCATGTCTAAGCAGTCAGGCCACAGCTTCACTCCACGGTCAGAACGAGCTACACATGAGTGGATATGCATGGATAATGTACAGACCTTCTTTTCATGCACAAGTCGTGGATCAAGGCAAACCCATGATTGAATCGGTCAAGGGCTTCTTGACGAAATCATAATGTCACAAGCCTTCTTGGAATATGTTCCTGCCGTAAGCAACGAGCAAACAGCTGGCTTGGCTTTGGGTTGATCTTGAGCCAGCGACCGGCAGCTACCCAAAGGGCCAGAAATAAGGCTCCCAACCCATTCAACAGATTCGAGACAATCGAAGTAAGCGCTTGGTTCTTGGGAGTTGTGATCTTCGTGGGGCCCTCAAGTTGAACGGATCATCATGTTCAGGAACAGCTGGCTTTGGCTGCTCTCCATTTCGCAGTAAAGAGTCAAGAGGTCAACAATCCTAGTGGCAACAAAAAAAGCCGCCACTGGCTGAATCAAAGGTAGTCGGACAAATCAACCTGGACTTTGCCCACCAAGTACAAAGACTTTTTGGGTCGGCCCTTGGTAGGGGACACCTCACCAACAGCAGGCCTGAGTTTTGGGGCCCAGCCACTTTCTGTGATACCAAGGGGTCATCTCAAAAGCGATACAGTGGGCAGAGCAATAGCCCACTTTGGTATCACGGAACGAGGAATTTTGCACTTGGACCCAGAAAGTGCGGCCCAGTCTTGAAAATCCTGACTTGGTCCCAACGGCGGGCAAGGCACAAGGGGCTTTCCACCTTGCACCTGGAAGAACCATTATCTGGATTGAACTGCTCACACTGCCGGAAAAGCAGTGGAGTGTGCAGTGCCCCCGTGGCTTTTCCTGCACTGCAGGTGTTTCAGCAGCGTGTCCCAGAAAGGGAGGGGATGAGAAGGAGCAGGCAGATGGCAAGCGATGGCACGGCTGCCTGGGTTTGTGGTCACTCTGCAAGTGTTGCCACATGCAGAGTTCGAGCCCAGCAGGCTGTGGGCACGCAAGAAATTGGAGGCAGGCAACAATGATGCAGGTGATGTGCAGGTTCCCAACCTGCAGATGACGCAGGTAACGTTTGCTGACAACCTACAGGTTTACCAATGATGCGGCTGATGTCCGCTGGGTTCCCCACGCAGGGCTCGCAGCTCACGCAGGCAGCAATGACGCAGCTGATGTCCGCTAAAATTGCTGCAGGTCGCCAACCTGCAAGACATCAGCTGCATTGGTGGCTTGGGCTGTGAGCCCTGCAGGTTGGCAACCAGCAGGCGTCTCAGCAGACATCAGCTGCATCATCGGTGTCTGCTTGGGCTGTGAGCCGCCAACTCAGCAGACATCAGCTGTGGCTCACAGCCCAAGCAGGCACCGATGATGCAGCTGATGCCCACTGACACGTTGGCAGGTTGCCAACCTGCAGAGCAAGCAGGCACCGATGATGCAGCTGATGCCCGCTGATACGCTTGCAGTTGCCAACCTGCAGAGCTCACAGCCCAAGCAGGCACCGATGATGCAGCTGATGCCCGCTGACACGCTTTCAGGTTGCCAACCTGCAGAGCTCACAGCCAAGCAGGCACCGATGATGCAGCTGATGCCCGCTGACACGCTTGCAGATTACCAACCTGCAGAGCTCACAGCCCAGCAGGCACCGATGATGCAGCTGATGCCCGCTGACACGCTTGCAGATTACCCACCTGCAGAGCTCACACCGATGATGCAGCTGATGCCCGCTGACACGCTTGCAGGTTGCCAACCTGCAGAGCTCACAGCCAAGCAGGCACCGATGATGCAGCTGATGCCCGCTGACACGCTTGCAGATTACCAGCCTGCAGAGCTCACAGCCAAGCAGGCACCGATGATGCAGCTGATGCCTGCTGACACGCTTGCAGGTTGCCAACCTGCAGAGCTCACAGCCCGATGATGCAGCTGATGCCCGCTGACACGCTTGCAGATTACCAACCTGTAGAGCTCACAACCCAGCAGACCGATGATGCAGCTGATGCCCGCTGACATGCTTGCAGATTACCAACCTGCAGAGCTCACAGCCAAGCAGGCACCGATGATGCAGCTGATGCCCGCTGACACGCTTGCAGATTGCCAACCTGCAGAGCTCACACCGATGATGCAGCTGATGCCTGCTGACACGCTTGCAGGTTGCCAACCTGCAGAGCTCACAGCCCAGCAGGCATGCATCATCGGTGCCTGCTTGGGCTGGGAGCTCTGCAGGTTGCAACCTGGGGTGCGACTACAAGGTGTGGTTTTGGGGCGGGGGCTGCAGGAGCAGTCTTATTAACTCGCCCTGTTTTTTGACCTCGTCACCTGTCGGTTTGCGTGGCCCCACCTGCAGGCCCTGCCACAGCAAGTCCAGCAACTTCGCCGGTTCCCAGGATGGGCGGTACATCTGCCGCACCAGCAGGCGCACCGCCTAAAACAGGACGCGGTTTGAACATCCAGCGGTCTGAGTCTGATTTGCCAGGAATATGCGGGGAATATGTTTTGGATCTGATTCAGGAGGTACTTCCCCTGCAAATGGGTCCCACAATAGTAGATTTCTCTCAAAATAGACAGTTTTGGAGGTCCACATGTACAAAAATAATATATTGTATGCCGGGGGAGTAGGACAAAGCTGGACAAAGCAAAGAGGTGTTGCCTTCTTGCCCTGGCTCATATAACGCATATTGTTGCTGCGGGCTCCAAGCCACATGGGCGCTGTGACACGTTGGCCAGAGACTAGGAGGTTTGATGTGACGTTTCATGTGATCGATGACCTGAATAAGCTAGGAGCAATTGAAGGATTTCGATCACCATTCCCTGTATGCATCGACTTAGCCATGACGGCGAGCAACCTGTTCGCCCAACATGACCAGGACCTTCACCGATTGCAGCACCCAATGCCAACGGCCATCCCAAAGCTGGAAGAAGCAAACGAGTATCGCTGAGGGAGCCTGCGCACTTCCGTTCTTGGAAAGTTGCTGCTATTTCTCTTGTTCTCACAAGAACGCACGCCCCAATGACTACTCCTTCCACTTCCCCCGATCCTTCGTTCCGCTTTCTCCTTTCTCCCCAACCGTTCTGGGTGGCATGGATTTCAGACCCTCAAACTACCAGCGCGTGCCTCCCATCCATTTCCCATCCATTTCCCCCCCCTTTCCCCCGGCTTCGCTCGCTTCGCCCCCTTCGCTCACCTCGTCGATGAAGGCATTCTTGCTGCAGTGCCCGAAGGACTCGCAGATGATGTCCGGGAAGGGATAGGCGGTGCCCAAAACCGTGGCCTCCAATTCCAGGCCCTGCGCCTTCACGCACGCCTCCACCATGGCCAAGGGCTCCATGTTGCCTCGGATCCGCCAGATTTCTGGCCTCACAATGGGTGCCAAACGAGGGCAAGGGTGGTGCACAATGGAGGGCAAACATGAGGGCAACCCACATGTTGATCTTCAATCTTTTAAAACCCTATGGATCAGGTCGATTCATGCAAGCAGTGGATGTTCAACCAGTCGTGTTTCTGTTTTTGTGCGGCCTTTTCGCCCGCTTCCGACAGGAAAGCAGCCGGGCCTTTACTTGTTTTGGAGGTGTTTGACCACTTGCCTATAGAAACTCCTGTTGCTGGTTTCTGTGAATGGTTGAACAGGATTCGTTGAAGTTCCGACTCCCAACTCTCCGGTTTTTCAGTGACACTTTCCTGACACTTTGGCCGATCAGACGAGTTGGGTCAGCGAGTGTCTCTTGATCCCATGCATGTGGCTGCTGCACATCGTGAACAAGCCTGCAGTTGTTTGACTATTCAGTCTTGACCAGCTGTTCCTGACCATGGCAGACAGCTATTGCCGCTCATTGTGTTGGGAGCCATGGACCCAAGGAAAAGTGCCACCCATTGTGAGCGGAATCCGACATCACCTTCTCAGACCTTCTCTTGCTTTCAAGTGGCTGCCCATGTGGGACCCAATGACCACCAGCCTCACCGGCGCCACCTGTGCCGTCCACGCGGGCTGCGTCGGCCGGGCCGCCAGCTGCCGCCTCACCGCCGGGGACGCGGACGCAAAGGCGGCGGCGTCTTCGAGGCGCAGTCGCCGGCGCAGGGCGGGGACGGCCAGGCGAGGGCACAGGGAGCAGGTGCTCAGGTGGTCCTGCAATGCCGTGTCTAGGTCCTCCAGTAGTAGAGAGGTTAGAATAAGTTGGTACCTTTTTTTTCTGTAGTCTATTTTAGTAGGGGAACCCTCCCCCAAAAAAGGGGAAAAGGGCACTACTGGGGGACCTAGCCAATATTAAACACGATTCTTGATTACTGCCCTCCAACTCAGTGACACCCCTTCAGAATTGGGATATTGCCCCCAAAATGTTGGGCTAATATCGTGATATCTCCCTCTTTTAGCTTGAGGGGCCAGGTAGCCAAGATCAATGCTGAAACGCATCTGAGACTCGAATGAGCTAAAACAGAAACCAAAAGGTGGCAATCCAAAACTGGTGGACGCCTGAAAGTGAATGGTAAATCCCGGTTTTGAAGCAGGTGAAACTACTTTTGGATCCTTTGGGTGTAGCCTACTTTTGGGTTCCATGTTCATTTGCGGACTAGATACAGACAGTTCCAGGCCCTCTGATGAGATTGCACTGCACCATAGCGAGATCGCTACACTCATGTGGTATTGTTTGGGGATTGCCAAATCTTTGCACAGCGAAGTGAGTTTGTTCATGCACACGGACTGCAAACCACCGGCACAGTTCCCGCGAACTTACCACTCTCCAAGCAATTTCATAGTCATCTGCAGGGGGTGCAATCCCCCAAACAACAAGAAATAGATCAATTCCAAAAAGTACCAAGCCCGAAGAAGATCGTGGAGTAACTGGTGAGGGGTGCCCAAACTGGCTGGTTTCCTTCTGGGCCCCCTGTAACCTCACCGCATGCAGGCGGCTCCCCCCAAATTCTCCGCATGGAAAGCATCCACTGGGTCTTGACCCCATTTAGCCATATTTCCGGATAAAGCCGTGTACTTTTGAACCAAACTGGGTCATTTCCCAACATTGTCATAGGGTGTAATACAAAAACACTGAGACCTATGCTCCTGGACCAAGCGCACATCCAGCAGCTGCAGCGGCCAAGAGGAGCTCTGGGAGAACTCCAAAACGCCCCAGTCCGGGCGGGTGTCCATGTTCAGCAGCGGCCCATTCCTTGCCGGCTCGGATTTTGATTGGGCCGCCTGCTGTTTGTGAGAGCCACGAACCTGACTCACTGGGCCGTGGTCCATTGTCCATGTTTAAAAAAACATTCCATGTTTATTCATGGTATTGTTTTGTTTGGCCTACTAGTCAGAACCTGACTTTGGACTTGAGCAATAGTTGCTGCATGTTGAACAAAAGCTGGGAGAGTCACAAATTCTGAGTGACAGAAGAACAGGCTTGAAAGCTTTTGGGTTGCCGCGCGACTCTTCATGTTCTCCAAAGGCGCGCGGATTCCTTGCAAGGCCTCTCCCCATCAACAAGCCTGCTGAGTGGAAGGAAAGTGCGATAGTGCTAGGACTAGTAGTGCTAATTGCTACGTGCACCGTGATATGAGAAGGTGGCCAGCAAAGGCAAAACGCATTCTGGGTGAATCAACATAGCTCGCAAACGCAAGTAAGGGCTCCCTGCAAAATTAACATCATGGGCCACAAGCTCTTGGCCCAGCAAAAACTGCTTGAAGGATCGCTTGATCTGCCCCTGTCACACAGGGGCCCCGCGGAAACGCCAGGGGAATGTGTTTTCCCCAGTGGAACTTAGTTTTGCAGATGGTTTAATGAATCCCTACTGAAACCCTATTTGCCTTGGGTTAAATGTGTCAGCCTTTGCGACGAGACTCGTAATCCGCTTCAGGCATCTTGCAATCGCCCAGGACGGGGTGCCATCATCGAAGCACCGCCAGAAATGAGCTGTCATGATGCCATAGAGGCAGAAGTCATCTTCCACGTCTTCCACAGGCCCGGTCCTTGAACAACTTGGTTTGTTCAAGCAGACCCCTTTTGGCTTACCTAAGGCGGACAGGACCTGGGATCTTCAATACATCTTGCCGGAACACGTTTTGCGTCTGGTTCCCGATGCTTCTCAGAAACCAAAATTTGGGGGGAATGTCCTGGGTACATGTCCAGGAGCACTTGGACTCGGCATCTATCTCTTGCAGAACCAACCTCCAAACAGGGCAAGCGGCGCAGAAGCAATTGAGCATCAATTGTGCCTCAGTAGGGTTATCTGTTTCATGATAAACTGGAGCACCAAACAGAATGTTGAGTTACCAAAGCATCATAATGCAGCTAGTCAGCCACCGGTTCAGTTAAGTCGCAGTGCAAACCCAATGAGTTTGGTTGAGTGTGACTCCTGATGTGGGGCCGGGGAAAAACAACATGCAGCCGCCCACCCCAACTTTCCAACGAACCACGCACAACGGGTATGTGTATACAAGTGGATGAACATAAATTTGCTCAGCTGGTTTTGGTATTTGAGCATCAAGAAATGACTCTACTTCAATTGGAAAAAGGTGTCCCTGGCAAAACGCCCTTCTCTTTGCTTGTAACGCCCTTCTCACGCACGATCGGCAAGCTGGCAGTTCGCGGGCCCTCTTTCCGTGTCGGGCTAGGCAGAATCCAAAATTGACGCCTGCCTGGCGACCCCGGCAGAAAAAGGACGCCCCTTGTTCGGGCTTCCCCGCGTTTGGTGAGCAACCCGCCAAACCAATTCTGGGATTGGATGAATCTCAACTTGTGGCCCGGCTCCGCGGTAAAAAAATGAAGATGTGTGGATTCTGTGTCCTATAGTCAATCAACAGAATCAGGAGACCAAATGAAGAGACCCAACAGGAGCCAAGAAGAAAACACCAACACGACAAGTCATTCAATCGACTTTTCAATGAGGAGACCCCCCTCCCTCCCCCCCCTCCCTCCCCCCCCCCTCCCCCCTTTACAAAGTTGGTTGAGTCCTGCCCCAAGCCCAAAAAACAAAAACACGCGGCTCCGGCCGCAGTTCGTCGGCTCCAAGGCGCCGCGCCAGGCGCGAGGACAGCGCCTGGCGGTTCCGCAGCAGCGCCAGGGGCGTCCAGCGCCGCAGCAGGCGCCGCGCCAGCGCCAGCACCGGCCCGGGGGCCTGGAGGCCTGCACGGAAGGGGCACCGATTTGGCACCGGGGAACGGGCGAGGAATTGGAACGGGGGAACGGTCTTTTCCAAATGGACAGCAAATCACCAAGGATGTCCAGTTTTAGGGCCCAAGTAAAGCTCAGATTTTCGTGGGAGTGGGAAACTACCGCCATCAACAACCCTTTCTGCGATTACATGGGCATCCGCATAATCTACTTCATCACTTAGGGAATTCCTGGGCCATCCCCATGACTACTTTATGAAAAAGAGGGGTTCCCTTTGTAGCACGGAAATTTGCCATACTTTATGTTTCCGATTGAAATGTGGGATTTTGTGCCCCGAAATGGTTCGAGCTCCAAAATGAGTGGTTTCCTTTTGATGCAGGGTTCAAGTGGAAAGTGCTAGGCGCATTTTGTGAACAGGTGTGTGAAAAGGGATTGGGGACCAGTGCTTGCAGCGGGAAACCAAACTGAATCTTACACACATTCCCGGTGGTTTGACTATGGTGGACAAGAAGCAGTCAATTCATACGTCACTTGCTGAAGGCTTTGCCAAGCTATCAACAAATGCGGAGCTGGGCAGGACACAGCTGGAACGCCCACAAAGCCCTTGAACGTTCAGTTGCCTGCCAAACGTGTCTACAAACGTGCCCAAATTCTATCTCAAAGGCAGACCCACCCACAGAAGGGAACAAGCATAGGCATAAAATGTGAACAAGATGTTCAATCCAGACAAACCACAGCAACTTTCTCGGATTTACAACCAACACAACATAATGACCCTGACAAATCTTGAAACAAGACGCGAGCCCCCACTTCAGATCCGACCTGCTTGGTCTAGGTTCTTCCGCGTCAGCTCTTTCAGCTCGTCCCAGTCTTGGCCCTGCAAGGCCGCCCAAAGAAAACTCAAACGCGTCACAGAGGTTACGAGTATGTTGGCAATATACCGACTCTGATCCAGATCGTCCTCTTGTCTAGGGGCCTTTGAGCAAGCCACACGATTCAGGCAATGGAGATACACACACACACATAGACAGAGTGGATGCTATTTCTTCGGCCAACAAGCCGACAAATCCCACTGAGCTGCGATCCGCTGAACTGGCCGCCTCGCAGTCGAGGAACTGGCGCACAAAGTCCATGGCAGAGCATGGCCAACCAAGCAAGCTCTTCTCGAAACGGAGGCCAGGGGGTGGATCCCCTCGTCTCAAAAGCGCATCCTAAAGGAAGAGAGACACACATACGAAAAAAAACCCAAGCGTGAACCCAAGCAGCTCGAGCAACTCTCAGGTGGGGGCTTCGCGGATCAAATCTTCGTTTGAGGTGCCAATTCTTGGCAGCCGAGGCGAAAATGAGAGACACGGGCAGGTTGCCACACGGTAAACATTGTGGTGCGCATGCGCAAGACAGGCCTCCCCAAACAGTCCGGCTGGAGGTAAAAACCCAAAGAATGAAGAGGAATAACTCCCAAACGGCAGAAAAAAAAAGTGGGTTTGCACATTGCCATCTCTGCAAGCGACCTGGCGCGCTCTGAGCCACAACCCACGATTGATGCATCTCGTCGGAGAGGTTCCGTAGCTTGATTCGAGGCCACCAAAAAAGGCCATACCCTTCAGGTCCGAAGAAGTACGGGTATGTGACAAAATATCCAAAGCCAACCGACTCATCGGGGGGAACCAATTTTCAAGTACGGATTGGCCAAAGGTTACACTCCACGGCAATCTTCGCTTCAGGTTCGCACTGCGGCAGGGCGGACTTCGCCCGCACATGTTTTCTTCAAGCGGAAGAGTGGACAAGGCATCGAAGATCCTTCCTAAGCTCAAATTGCACTTGACAACAGCCCCTTGTTCATACCCCTTGTGTTAATGACCCTCTCGGGAGAATGACCCTCTCCCCAGGTATTTCACTCACAAAGTTGACCAAAGAACACAGGGGTATGAATCCTTACCAGGGCCATGTACACCGACGGCTAGGCTATGAGATCCGGGTCGGGTAGCTTGTACGCCCCCACCGTGGTATACTTCACCGGCGGCACCGTCAGCAGGCTCATGGTCTGGCGGCAGGCGATACCTCGGGTCTGGCATCCATGGGCCCGGTTGGGAAAATAGATGATGAATGAATGAATGAATGAATGAATGAATGAATGAATGAATGAATGAATGAATGAATGAATGAATGAATGAATGAATGAATGAATGAATGAATGAATGAATGAATGAATGAATGAATGAATGAATGAATGAATGAATGAATGAATGAATGAATGAATGAATGAATGAATGAATGAATGAATGAATGAATGAATGAATGAATGAATGAATGAATGAATGAATGAATGAATGAATGAATGAATGAATGAATGAATGAATGAATGAATGAATGAATGAATGAATGAATGAATGAATGAATGAATGAATGAATGAATGAATGAATGAATGAATGAATGAATGAATGAATGAATGAATGAATGAATGAATGAATGAATGAATGAATGAATGAATGAATGAATGAATGAATGAATGAATGAATGAATGAATGAATGAATGAATGAATGAATGAATGAATGAATGAATGAATGAATGAATGAATGAATGAATGAATGAATGAATGAATGAATGAATGAATGAATGAATGAATGCTAGATGGATGAATGGCTAGATGGATGAATGGATGGATGGATGGATGGATGCATGGATGGATGAATGGATGGATGGATGGATGCATGGATGGATGGATGGATGGATGCCTCGACAGATTATGAAAGAAACAGGACCGGGGCCATCTATGTTCTACCAAAACAACCGAAATGGACGCCTATGCTCAAATGAGAAACCAAAGTGAGTACCACCATCGGGTGGTCCCCCTTTTACCACCAATGCCTGGCCAACCGAGCGCTTGGAACACATCCTCCGAGGCCTGTGGTTTTCTCAACGTTGGGACTGTGGGCCATCATTTCACACCGCTTCATCTTGCTTGTGCACAAGCAAGGTTCCCTCCCTCGTGCCTGGGAAGGCTGCGATGCGCTTGGCCAGCTCGCTGGCTGCGCGGCCGGTCTCGTCCTGAAGAACTTGACGCGTTTCCAACAGGCCAAGGGTCCATATCTACGGTGACCGTCGGTTTCCGTATCCTAAAATGACAGGAACCACTGCCCAGCTTGCAGATGTTTTCACCATGGTGTTTGGCGTTGCTTTTCCTGACTTGGTAGATTCCGGAGATCCCGGTGGGGTTTACGAATCTTCAACGACGCTAAGCCGGATTTCGGAGTGTATCCTTGCTTGGGGGGTTAGGGCCTAGGGCTTGGAATCAGCTCCGCATTGGATGTGTCTAGCTGTCTGTTCCTTGGCATGGCTTGTCAAGCAACCTTGAAGTACCAAGACGGTATTAGAACGCATCAGTATAGGGGAAAACCATGCAAACAACACCTGAAAATCAGCCGTGCCTGCCTGAGCATCCAAGTTGAGCAATCGTGGAATACCCGTGCAAAAAACCGAACCAAATTCCCCCCCCAAGTCCACCCCCCCCACTTCCAACGCCCACACTTCCCCCTCCCCTCCCTTTTCCTGCCCCCCCCTCTCCTTGTTGGGCCTCACCTGGTTCAGGATCCCCAGCTCCTGCAGCGAGTGCGCGTCCAGCACCCCGCTGCTGATGCACAGCTGGCTGGCCATGGCCGCGCCCACCAGCTCGCCCAGACACTCCTCACCCGACATCAGCGCGCGCCCCGGTGACTCCAGTCTGAAGCCCCGGAAGGGGACGCCCAACCAAAATCACCAACCTTAAAGTTTATTCATGCGTTGGCTGCAGGGAAAGTCTGAAAGGGGACACCCCCCAATCAAAATCAAGGGCTTAATCAATCCGGGGCTAACATGTAGTTTGGTTGGAGGTGGGAAACCTTATTTGGTCTCCAGAACCAGGGGGTTGTACCCCAAACCAATCCAAACCACAAATAAGGGCTGCGTGATTTTGGGAGGGGCAACGCTTGTGCAAACACCAACCGGACCCCATGGATGCGAGGCGATGAGCATACCGTGATAGCCGGTAAACAAAGGCCCTTCCTCTTGCCCGTTGGATCACTCAACCTGGCAGCCCGACGACCCTCCTCCCGCTCCCTCCCACCTGTGCGCAACTGAAAACGCCGGAAGCTCCAAGGCCCTTGGATCCCACACCCAAACAGCGACCTGTGGCCAACAGGTGCCACCTCCAGCTCATCTTCGACCCGAGGCCCCGGCCGGGGGAGACACGATGGGCAGCACGAAGGAAGTGTCCACCGCGGCGATGCGGTAGTCACAGGCCAGCAGCAGATTCCACGAGGGCCCCGTGATCTTGCCGTAGGCGGCTGACACGATGGGGATGCCTCCGGAAGCCAAGGGATGAGTGGCATTTCGAAATGCGGCGAACGTGACGAACGTGCCTAACTCAAAATATGAGGTATTAAAACACCGGGTCGGCAACACATGCACCACATGTTAAACCTTGCCCTCAAGCAAGGGCCAACGTGTGAGACTTTACCAAACTTGTGTCGTGACTTACTAATAATGATTCACATATCCGAAATGAGGGCCCCTTTGTGAGGCCACCATGACTTCCTCAGGCTTATGAGGACTGAGAACCTGTTCTTAGCTGCCCCGTCCATAGCAGGCAGTGCTGCACCTAGCACCTGGACTTGCCACTTGCCATGTTAGGCCTTCCGTGTTCAAACAACTCACTTCCTCGAACATATGGTTTCCACCAGTGACACACAGGCATCTTACCCACAAATTGGGGCCATGGTATGCCATGGTGATTGCGAAACTGTCACGTTGCAATTGTAGCTGGCTTTTGCCACGGCGAGCAGCGAGACCTCAGGACATAAACAATATATACATATATATATATATTAATATACATCATAGTTTCAGATCTAATCGCAACACCAAGCATTCCATCTCTGAGACTCTCGGATAATGATTGGCAAGAGAACGGGCCTGCAAGTATGTCCACAAACAGCCAGCAAAATCCGATTGCGGGAATCATGTAGCCACCATGTAGCCACTGTGCTTGTGTATGTTGTGTGTTGTGTGTTGTGTGTTGTGTGTGTGTGGGCGTGCGCGTGCGTGTGCGTGTGCGGGTGCGTGTGATGTGTGATGTATGTGTGATGTATGTGTGATGTATGTGTGATGTATGTGTGATGCATGTGTGATGTGCGTGTGTGTGTGTGTGTGTGGGCGTGCGCGTGCGTGTGCGTGTGCGGGTGCGGGTGATGTGTGATGTATGTGTGATGTATGTGTGATGTATGTGTGATGCATGTGTGATGTGCGTGTGTGTGTGTGTGTGTGATGTGTGTGTGTGTGTGATGTGTGTGTGTGTGTGTGATGTGTGTGTGTGTGGTGTATGTGATGTGCGATCAGCGAGTGCGCGCGCGTGCGCGCGCGTTCGTGCGCATGCCTTCGGGTGCCTGCGTGTACCTGCCTGCGTGCCTGCCTGCGTGCCTGCGTGCCTGCCTGCGTGCCTGTTTGCCTGTGTGCCTGTGTGCCTGCGTGTCTGCAAGCCTGCGTGCCTTTGTGCCTGTATGCCTGTATGCCTGTATGCCTGTATGCCTGTGTGCCTGTGTGCCTGTGTGTGCGTGTGCGTTTGTGCGCGGGTGTTCGCGTGTGCGCGTGCGCGGGCGCGTGCGCGGGCGCGCACACGGGCGCGGGCGCGAGCGCATGCGCGTGTGTGGGCGGGGGCGGGGGCGGGGGCAGGGGCGGGGCAGGGGCGTGTGATCTGTGTCCAGTGTCTGTGTCTAAGTGTGTTTCGAGGGTACCCTTGAGGACACCACAAGGAAACCACCCATTTTGGGGGTTCCCACTCCGGTCGGGTGTGTTTCAATGATAGCCGTCAGAGGCGCTGATGGCCCGGAGGCCCACCAAGAAGTTCCCGCTGGTCAGCGCTTGGCTGTGCATGCTGGCTGGGCCCACCGCGCCCTCCAGGTGCAACACAACCGCCTGGCTCGCACGCGACGACCGCCAACTGGCCACAGGACAAAGGACCAACCTTGATGGCAATCTTCCACCAACCTTCGGAGGTTGGTGGGAAAACGATCATTTCCGCTTAAAAAGTAAAAGGTTGCAGATCCAACCCAATAGCATGCAAGAGCCATGCTGGGCAAGCCACAAGAGCTTTGGCCCCAGCCTTCACGTTGTTCCGCAGGCGCTGCATGTTGTGCAAGGTGGCGACCGCAGATTCGAGGGACTCCTGGCAACTGGCAGTTGAGAACTTCAACCCAAGGCCTCCGTTTGTGTAAAAACAAACTCAGGGTTCCAATGGCAAGTGATTGAAGCCAGTAGTGCCATCCGATCGTCGAAACTGACCCAACTGAACACCTGTGACTTCAGCTGAGGACAGCTCACTTTCAGGAAACAGCGAAACAAAAATAAACGCCAGATGTACCCACGCTAGATTGCAGTCAGCTGGGTTTCAACGTTTTGCTTCACCTGATTTGGCATGATGCGTCAAATATTGAGTTCTCTTGAGAGCCTCCAGCAAATCCGGAAGTTGACAGGAAGGCTCAACTGGAACCCTTTCAGGGGCCCCATTTGTTTGCGGGCTCGGGTGATGGTCAAAAGGAAGGCGTCACTTCACATCCAGCACCTGTTCAAACCAAACCAGCACACCTCCTGTCCCTAGCAAACAACTGCCCAACCCTGTCTTCGCCAAATCGGCTACGGAACCGCTCCTGGGAGGCCGTCTCACTGATTTCCTGAGCGCAACTCTGCTACTGCGCGATTGGAGGGATCGATGGGGTGTGCGGGTTTGGGTACTACATAGGGGGCTTGGAACAATGAAACGACTACCTATCCCCCTGTGTCCTTTGGGGAAATCCGAATCCTTGGGCTACTTAGCACTTAGTGATATGATCCGAGCACTACTTCCGAGCCGAGCTGCCAAATGGGCACAATTGAACTCATCCAGGTAGAGCCTGCCAAGAGCCGTGAAGCGCATTGAGGCCCAGACAGGGATGCAAAGCGCGTTTCCCTCCTATGTTTGCTCTTGAGGTTTGTTTGCTTGGTCTTCAATTGAAGGAGCCAAAATCTAGGCAAAGGCCAAGAGGTAGAGCACGACAAAAGGCATCTCAAACCCTCAGACACCACTGCAACGAACGAGCAAATGTGCATTTTCGGAATCAACTCCAGCTAGAACTTCGAACAACTGTTCTGCTTGTCACATCGGCCGCTCACCAACCTTCGGCCACCACATACCTCTCGGTCCCACAACAACACACTGTTGCCCAGTGACCCTCACCGGCAAGAGGACTTCAAAGGCTGCTTCCAGGTTTTGTTGCGGAACCACACCAAACATGAGGGAATTCAAGACCACCAACACATCTCTTCTGTTTGGTGGGGGACCCATGAAGCAGCAACCAAAGCGCAGGATTCGGGTCAAAACGCCCACCAAACCGACTGGGCACGCTCCGTTTCGGTTGCTTTTGGGCCTGGCGTTGCTGGGCTGCAGGCAGCTGAGCTGCGCGTGGGACAACAGCTGCCTCGCCCGGTTCTCCCCGAGCTGCGCGCTGCAGCTCTTCAGGCCCTCGGGCTCCCATCGAGTCGGGCGAGGCTCGTCCCCGGCGCTTGAAAATGGGAGGTACCCGTTTCATCGTTTTATATGGCTTACACGAAACAAGGGTAAAGGGAAACACCTCCAGGTTCAAATGCTGACCCCATCCGTCCTGACAGAAGGCACGAAGGTATTTGGAAGATGAATTCCTCTTGAAGGGACCACCTGTCAGTCAGGTGCCACGTTGGGAGGGATGGCTATCAAGTATCTCAAGCCAAAACAGCCACTTCAACTAAACAACCAGCAATACGGTAAAACATGTTCAATTGGGCACCATGTGAAATAGACAATGTTTACAGAGACATTTATGTGCACCGACCATTTTTGAGGCTGTTCCATTAAAAGTCACAGATCCATACGACCTGTTTCCTGCTGGTTTCCCTTGCAAAGCCACAAACCAGGGGTTGCCCCGGATCTTGGAATCAGACTTCGCCGAGTCGGTTCGAGTAAGCCCCCGTGCCGAAAGTTGTCGGATCTGATGGAAGGCCCGCAGCGCCTCCTGAAAAATTGCGTCGCCGACCCACAGAATTGGAGGGTGAGGACGTGGCAACAAATGGAAGCAGTTCTTTGGGGTTCACCATTTTCAGTGGAGATGCCAACACAAGGGACGAAGGGTGCCACTGCACAAGTAAGAGAGCTTGGAAGAAGCCTGCACCTCACAAAAATGCGACAGTGAACGAACAGCAGGCTGCTCCTTTTGAGATGAATATCCGTCCCCTAACTTGTTATCAAACAACAATTGCATCTCCTCAACGTGGAACGAACAAAACCAAACTGAGGACTCTCCTTTGGGCTCCTTTGGAGCTGGTGGAAGGGTGGGGGAGACAGCCGCGTTGCCAGGATACATAAGACTGGTTTTAACCACTACATTTTGGTTCAAGCCACATCCTTTGAGTCTCCCCAAGAGGACCTTGCGCTCTGGCGGTTTTGGCATGTTGCAAACAACCTTCCAGAATGCTTAGCTTCCTTGAAGCTGCTTGAAACCAACAGAAAAGCCCCTTCAAGTTCTGCAACTCACCCTGGCCATCTCACCAACCTGCTATTTGTACAGAACCTCATCTTGGTTTTCCAGAAAAGAAATCGACCTCCTGCTTTTTCCGCATGTCAGAATCTTGGTTTCCCAACAAACATCGACTGTCCCGCACACTTTCTGTTCGCCAGCAAACCGAGCGCATCCGTCCATGGCACCCGGGGTCCTTGGCCGTCTTCTCCGCCTCTGCCTTGTCCTCCATCAGCAGCTGGATGGTGGCCAGCTCGCAACGAGCCACGCCCTCGAAGCAAATGCGATTCGATGGGGCGAGTCACGCGCATGGGTTGTTTAGCATGGTACGCTTTGTGCGTGTGTGTGTGTGTGTTGTCACCACATTGTGTGTGTGTCTGTTCATTTGACCAAAAAAAAAAAAACGTTGGGGATCCATATTGGAGTTTCGTGAACGTGCAAAATGAAGAAGCCAAACGAAACGGCTCTTTCCCATCTGGAATCTAGCAGATCCAGATTTCAGAATGATGGTGCTTGAGACATTCATAATACGGATTCCGTGGATGCAGATAGTCTTTCTTGCGTACTTCCAATCTGAAAACGAAACAATGAAAAGGTCTGACTGTGGCTCGATGCCTGGGAGAGCCCATGCTTGCTGTCGTCTGCAACATAATGCCACGCATCAGGCAAAGCACAGGGATAGCCTTCCATCCCCCCAAACAAATGGCTGATAGGGGGTTCTCTGATTCAGGTGTTGGAGCCGGTAAATGACACGTCCAATATGTCGGGTGTGTGTGTGTGTGTTGAGTGGTTCGGCTGTATGTTTGGCATTGGAATCCAATTAAGCATAATAATTACATCGCAAGTCAAATACTACTACGCTACTTGCAAATATGCATCACAGCCATCGGACAAAAGGACATAACTCGCACTTCATTGTCAAGCTCTCAAGCTCTTGACGTCTTCATAAGAAACTTCTGACAAACAAGTACATCCAACCTGCATTATTGAATCTTGTAAAAACAAACTCCGACCTATTCTGGGTTGTTATAATGGGACCCCCCCCAACTTGGGTGGTTTTTCACTGGTTTCCTTTGAACCACCCAAAAAGAGAACAGAAGGGCAGGAAAGATGCTTGCAGTGGGTGGCCTTCTCCAAAAAACAAACAAAGACCGCAAGTGCGAGTAAAGGTGCATCCATCTACGCCAAGGTGTAAAAAAGGCTGATTTCAAAAACACAGGCCCCATGGCGGGCCGCTCTCAACAAAAATCCTTCAAAAAACAGTCGCCTTCATGTTCCTTTCCAAACATCCGCGGCCTGCCAGCCCCAGGCCCCCGCGAGTTGTCGCGCCTCTCCGACACCACAGGAGCCAACCTCAAAGTGGCAGCGGGAGGGAGGTTGCTCGAAAGGGACACCAAAGGGAAACCATCCATTTCAGATTGCCCCCATTTTGACACGCACGCACACACCACCCACAAATGCTAAGTGAGTCAGAAGTTTTCAGGTAGTGAGCAACATCCGCCTTCCAAAGGGCCCTCAAGCTTCCGTGGAATCGCCTGGAGCCCGGTACCTGCACGTTTTCCGCGTTGAAAGAAGCCGCAAGTCTCCGAAACAAAGCTCGCGACCTCCCCACACAAGAGATGATACCGTGGATAGCCAAGACCCAAAGTATAGGCACCGGTTGGTAACAGGTGGTATATCCCATTTATAGGGTCTCCTCGATCCAGACAGGATGATGACGTAGTAGGGGTCGAAATTGAAGTCAACCAGTCAGCCAGCAAGAAGGGACGCATGAAGGGGGTCATGACCATCCCCTGTGACCTGTGACAGGCCCGATGCATGTGGACGTAGCTGTGGCACATGATTCCCTTCCCACAAACGTGGCAGCTGATGGGAGGCTCCTGAAAGCCCGAGCTGTGGAGATGGGGTTCGTGTGCTTCATGCTTCCTGCTATCCATCAACGACGTCATACATCATTCAACCCCAACTCAACATGCAACGCTCCGAAGACCAATCATACAGCAACACCTTGCCACTTCAGGACTTCAGAGCGTTCCTTTTGGAGTTCCGCATTTGTGTTTTATCGTTTTACGCAATGTCGATGTCTCCCAAGGTGATTCCTCCAAATGAACCCCTTGGCTCACCCTACCCCCCCACCACATCCCACCACATCCCACCACATCCCACCACATCCCCCCTCCCCCCGCATCCCCCCCGCGGCCAGAAGCCTCCCCCTGCCTGCCCCCATCTCCCGGCCTTGAAGCCCGTGGCCGCCTCCTGCGCCGCCTCCGCGGCGGAGGCGAAGTCCCGGAGCTGCGCCAAGATCTGGGCCCGCGCCAAGTTCCTCGTCGGCCGAGAGCGACATCCATCGGAAGAGGCCCCGGGGATCCATGGCTGGGGGGTCCGGGAAAATCGGCCTCTCGTGGGCTCGACGCTAGTTTGTGCTTGTTTTGGAAGGACCCCCCCCGATTGATAACTTGTTGGCCGGGGGGTGGGCAGTTGAAAGGAGATGAGCCACAATCAAAACCTGGTGTTGACATGGTCGACCCAAACCAATGTAAAGAACTAGAGCGGCGGCCGCACCTAATTCTGGTTGGGACCTTCCCTTGGTAACCTTCATCTACCCAGGTTTTGATTGTGGCTCTCATGGCGGTGGGAAGCTTGTCATGTTTTAATGCAAGCACCATTTCTGAGGTGCCCTGTCAAAATGTGTGGCAATGATTCCAAACCTTTGGCATCGCCCGAGAACGAAACTCGCCGCCGTCCACAAGGTGCCTTTTCAAAACGACTCTTCCAGGCGAAATAGCACTGGTGTGGGTCCTGAGGGCTGGCAGTTTGTAGGCCTGTACAGTGATGAAATCACCAGTTCACAGGATCGGTTTTGACCTGGGCTGCGGAGTTCAGTTCGGAACTGAGCATGAAAACAGCATGGTGCTAAGGAAGCCCTTCTGCAAACACCAGGGGTAGAAGCGGTGAACCATGTAAGGGGACTGCACATGGCCAAGGGCTGCAAGAAGAGAATCCAAGATTACTAAACCCTGATTGATTAGGGCGTACCATTGTTGATGCATCATTTGGTTTTGTGTTTCTGAGGAAGCATCCCCCAAATTCACCCCGTAATGTTGAGCCCAAATTAAACAAACCCCTCAGTTCTTCATTCGAGGGGGTCGCTTTGCAAGCAAGGAATCACCACAAAAAACAAAACAAACTTTCCTAGTGAGCGAACGAGAGGGTTCTTCCGGGGTCATGCGACTCTGCCTATCCCCAAAAATTGGATCGCATGCGGCTCAGCGGCGCAGAAGCCTCACCCACCTTGTCCCTGACGCCGTTCATCAGAGTCTGGCGCGTGGCCAGGAAAAAGGCGTGGCTGGGAATGCTGGGGTTCAAAAACGTGAGGTGTGTCACTGATGAACATAACTCCAAACAGCCCAAGGGTGTCGCCCGTGTTCTGCTCCTGGCGTTAGATGCCACCAAATGATGCCAAGAAGCAAGCAGTGGACGAGCTAAGGCTTTCCGTCAGATGTTTTTGTTGAATCATCCCGCGTTACATGTAGCCCGGAACCAACAAGTGATCAATCCAATAAATGGCTATCTCTAGGCAAACTGCGGTGGCAGGGAATCAGAACCGGACGGCCTAACTCCCCAACAAGCTACTCCGAGCATCCGCTAACCAAATACAGACATCAACAAACACCCTGAAAGGAGTAGGGCGAAAGCATGTCGGGTATGACCTATCATTGCGCTGAAACAAATGCTTGGCTTAACACTTTGTCTCTTTGAATATCTACAAAAGTCTGCAAGTGTAGGAGACAGTCATCTTGAACCTTGAATCCACATCCCACTCTAAACACCCCCTGAACCCTCCAGGAAACTCACCTCTCCTGGCCTGGGCGTCTGAAGCCAGGCCCAGGGCCGCCTTCAGAAGCCAATGCAGTGGTTTCACATGGCCTGGTGGTATCCTGGGTTGCTCCAAGCCCTGAGAAGTTGATGTCTCAGACCTTATGGCCCTATCCACAGCAACGAGCAGCCCAGGGTGTGACTTGGATCGGTTGCGGGAGTCGAAACCCTCTTGTTAGCACGGGGCAACCAGCCGTCAAACCACCAAACGGATGCGGATCAACAGAATGGGCCTGCAGCCGTTGAAAGTCGGAAGGCCAATTCAGACTGGGCTAAATAAACTGAGCATTCTGGGAGGTTCTGATTTGTTTTGGTTTTGCAGTGTCATTTTGCACCTCCTTTGAAGGAGGGCAGCTGTGATGATGTCCAAAGCCAGTTGTGTCCAAAAGGTCTGAGGGGCGATTCGGTCACACTAAAGACCAGCCAAGAAGCAACCCCCGGTATGGGCAGAGACACCAAAGCTTGCTGCTGGGCAAAATATTCACTTCCAGAGTGGATTGCCCCAAACCAGTTTCAACTGTTTGCTCGCCACCAAAATGGCCTTCCAACAATTACTCAGGCAGTGAGACAGCTAATCTGGGGGGACATACCCACCCCAAAACAATCGGATTGTTTCGAATTTGGGCTTTGGGTGTCCGGCATCCTGCTCAGCCAACACGGGCTCAAAACAATGAACAATGGTGTCACCAATCCAAGGTCTTGCCAATAGCAATTCTGGGGAGTTCATGCACAGCCAAGCAAGTATACGTGCGATGGTTACCAAAAGAGGCCAAGGAGAACCAGGGACAATAACATGTGTTAGAGTTGCTTATGCTGTCACCTGCGAAATATTTCTGACTCAATCAAAGCAAGCCAGGCAGCCAACACCGAACCCAAGCAGAATGTGTGCACTGCAAAGATTGAAACCAATGATCTCCGGAAGCGTCAATGCATCACATTGACTCAATCCACAAGGTTTGAAGCACACCGAAGAGATACCTAGCCTCAAACCCGCGGCCAAAGAAACACAACACCCTCTGGCAAAACACTGGCAAAACACGCAAACCAAAGCCAGGTCTGGCAAAACACGCACACTCCACGTGTATGGCTTACAGGCGGCTCCCGCCCGACGCGGCGGCTCGGCGCGGGGTCTGCGCGCCTGGCCCCCGAGGGTCGCCGCCAGCAGCAGGGCCCGGGCCTCGCCGGCGCGGCCCGGCGCCAAGGCGTTGGCGCCCCGGCCAGGCAGCTCCTGGCAAACAAAAAGGCCATGAGGGGCTTCCCCTTCTTTCTTTTTTTTCGGGTTGGTGTCCTGGAAACATAGGCTTCCCCTTGATGAAAACCTGCTAACATAGGGCTTCAGCTGCTTTCTTGGAGGGAAACCTGACTACAATATGGGAGTTTGTTGTTTGGCTCCCTATGTTTCCAACCTGAAAACATCACCCCGAAGAAAAGCCAAGATGGTGATCTTTAAAACTACAAAAAGGGAGGGAAAACGGGGACCCCTGCAGAGCCTGTGGGGTCCTCTAAGGGTGCTGACTGCCTTTGGGGGGTCCTCAAGAATGGCTGATTGTTTGAAGAGTCCTTGATTCTCCGGAGTCTGCATGGGGAGGTCGTGCTGAGGGTAAAAATATTCAGACATGTGTACTAGAGCGCCGAGATGGTTTCCACCACCTGACATGGATTCACAGGAGAGCCACATGTCTGAGATGGTGCCTGCCAGTCTGAGATACATATTCAAAAAGTTCTGCTAGTCTTCCCGGAAACCACTACCAAGGAAAGCCATTGTGTGTGTGTGTGTGTCCTTTGCCTTTTGTGAGACAACTTTGAAATCCATACCTCCAAGAGGAAGCATGCACTTTGCAGTTTGGGTCGATGTGAAGAGTGTCTCCAACGACAAAGTGACTCGATTGGAAGGCGGTCGATAGTGTACTTGCGCTCTGAACCAAAATGGCTGTCAGACAAAAGATTGGTTTGAACGTGTCATGTTGAAACGAATCAGCACACCTTGGGACCCGACTGCCCCTTCCCCCTGCTAGCTCTGCGCTTGCCTTTTTGGTTTCCCCTTGGCATCCCAAAATCGGACCTTTGAAAAACCCCACTCTTTTGACGTGAACCCTTTTTGAGTTGGTTTATCAGGAAATCCCCGGCGCCCTCAAAAAGCCAGCCATTCAAAGGGGTGTTTCTCGAAAGTCCACTGATCCTAGGACCAAAGGCACACCCAAATCTGTGTTTCTAGAAGATGGTTTTTTTGGGATGTGTATCTTAGGACCTTTTGGTACATTTATTTGAGCCACAGCCATTTGGTCATCATGTCACAAACCCCCATGCTACCTCCCAGCCCCCCCCCCCGCCCCCCAACCCGCCGCTCCTTGACCTTCTCCGCGGCGCGCCGGGCCGGCGCCGGGCGGTCCCGGCAGCGGTGAAGGCGCGCCAGGCCCGCCAGGGCCGCGCCCTTGGCCGCCAGCGGCGCCTCGGGAGCGAAGCGAAGTTTGGGAACCCAGGGTGGGGTGAGGTGGGGTGGGGTTGGGTGGGACATCCTACTTCTAGTTTGGTGGATCGGATTTGTCCTATATCCTATGCATCCCATGTACTGGAAAAATCCACCTAAATCTGATCTGGGGAGTTTTCGGTGGATTGGATGGGGGGGGGTTGGAGGTTTGGATTGGGGGCAGAAGAGCAGCTTCCGTCTGATCTGGCGAGTTTTCGGTGGGTTGGATTGGAGGTTTGGATTGAGGGTGTGGATTGGGGGTGGGGAAAAACGGTTCGCCGTTTTCTCTCCGTGAGAACGGGTTCATAAAGCAAACCACCAATCAAGGGTTCCGTGAGCAGAGGGTTCGCCTTCCTTGACAATTGGAAATAACTCAGTGGGCTTTGGACACCGCAGATCCAGGTGTTCTTTCCAGGTCAGTTTAGCTAGAAACAAAAACTGGCTCCTGTTTGCTTTGCATCGTCACCAGCGGTTCGTAATTAGGTGGCGCAACCTGCCCATTTGCCCAGTTGTTGGTTTCATCATCCCATACCGACAGAAACACGCAAACCTCGAGGCATTTGCAAGCACATGTGGAGCCGCAAATCGCGTTTGATGTTTTGTTTTTACAAATCAGAAGTTTGACAAAAGGGCATACGAAATTGACGTCCTCACTAAGCAACATCACTTTGTAGAGGAACCAGTGAACTTTCTGGTTGTCCCGATTAGCTTCAGTGTAATGTCGCTTTGAACAAGACATCTAAAATGTGGGCATCTCCCATTTCTGCATACCCCCTTTTCCTTGCTGCAGAACACACTCCCCCCATCAATTTGTACAGGAGCCTGCTTTTGGGACCTTTGTTGAGGTCATGTGCATCTGCAGGGGAGTAGAACGCTGAAGGCAAGGACACATTTCGCATAAGCGATGAGAAACAATAATACTGATATTGAATATGCCCACTGAACAGCAACTCGTAGCACCTGGCGCAAATCATAGACTTAGTACACCAAATGTCATGAATGCCACGCATTATATACATCATTATTCTTCAAGCGGATGTCCTCTACTCTACGCGTGAAGATGTCATATGAGCCAGCTTCAAGGTACCGGCTTGGCGAAATCGATGTGCATCTCAAGGCAGGTTCAATCTCGATCGGGCACTGTCGTGCACAACACGTTGCCAAACGGCAATTGCCACGAGTGGCAAGAGCAAGTGTGACATCAATTCAGTAAATGGTAGCAAGTGGGCGCAGCCAATGTGAGTACGTATCGCCCAGGGCGAAACAAGCAGGTAAGTTGCACCAAAGGCTGGAGATCAAAACGGGAATTTATATCAAGTGGCACGGGGCATGGCTTCATGTGTGAGGTTTTATCTGATCGTCCAGGTGTACAGGCCATTACGAAGGACGTGACTTATGGCATCCTTGCTATGCCAGAAGTCACGATTGGAGACCTCATGCATCCGGCACCAAGGATTGGTGCGGAACCACGAGCTTTGAGTGAGGCCGCATTTATTTGCCGCGTATTCATGTGGGCCCGCCGACACGCACGATGCACGGCCTGTGCAAAAAGGCCACGCAAGAAATCACGCAAGTGGATGCATTGTTGCTTAATTAGGCTCCAACAAACCTTTGCGAATGGCCTTCTGAGTCACAATCAAAACCTGGTATTCACATGGCTGTATAAAGAATTAAACGGCAGTTGGCCTATGGTTAGGACTATCCCTTACGAACCTTCATCTACCGGGTTTTGCTTGTGGCTCTTTTGGAATTTGTCCGCACTGTCAAGGCGTGGGGAGTACATCGCAAAAGGCCGAACTCCGCCGCCGAGAGGGGGCTGCCGGCGACGGCCCTACGGGCTTTCAGAGACACCGCGACAGGAAGGCTGTGCGATGAGAAAGCTTTATAGCTTTTATCCCAGCGTGCGTCACGGCCGGATGATCCCGAGTGATGTTCCATATGGCAGACATTACAGTGGCCACAAGTATATACCACGAATGTCCAGCGAGAACGAAACAAACAAGAGAAACAAGTGAAACACCTGGACGAAGCCTCCAAAAACGTGTGCACAAATAGTGGGACCCGGGCAGTTCCCAGCCCTCTGACTGGTTCGCCCGAGGTGCGCTCTTGGCGGTTGCCAGCGCCTCTTCCGCGCAGCGCACGCCCTGGAGGTCCCGGGGCCCCAACTTGCGGGTCCATTGGGTGTGTTTGGATTCATTTTGTTGGGGTGCCCGTGTTGGGCTTGGCTAAAGATTGAAACCAAAGGAAACACCCGCTGGACATTTTGAGGCCCGCCCCCCTTGACGCATGGCCATGTTGCAACCTTGGGGCATTTAATGCCTTTTAAACTGCCCTCGAAGTGCCATGACACCGCCCGAGAGGGTTGATCCTGGAGGTCAAACTTCACTGCAACAACGCGGAGCTAGAAGGCCGACTCGGAAACAGTTTCAAAGGCTCGAACCAATGAACTCCATACGATCGAACCCTCAAACGAAAACCCCACAAACGCCCATACCCTTCAACCAAACCAATGAAAAAGCCTACAGCATCGCAACCAACCAAAACCAAATGAAATAACATATATATATATATATATGCAACAAATCTCAAGAAACCAGCCGACAAGCAAAGCCATGCCAACCTGGATGGGGTCATCGCAGGCCACATGCAGCCGGGCAAGCTCCACCAGCGCCCAGGCTTCCGCAGATTGGTCCTGCTGCGATGCCGTTTCACACGGCCATGTCCCATGAAAATCCACTGGGTATCACAGAGACGGGCCCTAAAAATCCCACCTTTTTGAGCTTGGGACTGGTTTGGAGCACCACCAGGTCAGGGTTCGGGAAGGGGTGCGAAGGGGGGTGCTGTTGGGGATACCACCTGGATGTGAGTCAGGAACATGGCGAGCAAGAATGCCAGTCAGGCGTCGCCAAAGGGGCTCTAATGAACAGATTCCAGCTTGCACCATCCTTGAACCTGTTTGTCAGAGTCCATTTAGGGTCACCCAAAACAGGAGTTGGTGTCCCTGGGAGCCTAGAGCTTCCCCGGATTGATCCGACCAACATGTTTCCCTTGTTCAAGAAGCCCAACATGGCGCCAAACAATGCTTGAATCCGATACCAAGACTACTTTGTCACTTGTTTATCCTGCTCCCAACGAGGCGGCCAGCTCCAAAGAAAGGACATGCCTGGGCAGGAATCTGAATTACGCAAGGAGCCCACGCGGTCAGGAAGGCCAAATGAACGACCAAACCAATTTGAAGATGTGGCAAGGTGTGGAAAGTGAACAATGAACACTCTAGAATCTAAATAGCAAGCCTGTAGTGAAACTCCTACAAAAGAACAAGCCAGACATGGTGGTGAAATTGGATGAAACACAGCAAGGCGTCCAAGAGATTACATTGCCTTGTGCTACCCTTGACTGGGGTTCTCTGAAAATAGTTTTCCTCTAAGGGGGTTTCATGGTGAGAGGGCAATGGCCCAAAGGGATCCCAGCGCCATTGGTCGATCTCTGCACACAAATCGAACTCCACGTCCCCCTTGCGCTCGCGCAAACCTTTCTGTCACCCATAAACCCTAACAAATTCCCCTCCTCCCCTCCTCCCCTCCTCCCCTCCTCCCCTCCTCCCCTCCTCCCCTCCTCCCCTCCTCCCCTCCTCCTCCTCCCCTCCTCCCCTCCTCCCCAACCACAGCCACCTGTCCATCGCCACCCCTCACTCACTCCGTCCTCAAAGTGCCGGCACAGGCCCACCAGCCCCCGCGCCGCCGCCAGCGCCTCCGCCGGCCGCGAGGCCGTGAGCGCCGCCAGGATGTGGCACTGCCGTGCCAGCACCTGACGTGGAATCCATCACGTTGCCCCAAGGTCTGGAGCAAAAGTTGATGTCGTCCCCAGACCTTTTGTGGGTTTTATGGCAAAACCCATTTGGTTTCCAACAGGTCTGAGGGGCGTTTTTACTGTCGCACCAAAGATCAAGGTGGATAGCCTGAAGGTGGGTTTGAATGTTTACCTTGGGGGCACCAAAAGGGAAGGAGCTTAGATAGGCGGGGTTGGCGAAAGTTTTGGTTAAATGGTACCAGCGAAGTGTGCAGTACATGTATGTTAGGGTTTCACCAACCCCAACTGATCCAATATACTTTCCATCCACACTAGATATTAGAACTATGGGCAACCGTCCCGGGTCGTATCTTAGTGAGTTCACCAACTTAGGTCCAACCACCGTGGATCTAGCTCACGAGGAACCAAAACAGTGGTTCTGTCAGAAGGATGTTCCTCCAAACATTGTGGTTTTGGGGGCTCTATGCTCATCTGCAGGTGCAAGAATACATGTATGTTGCAACCACAATGGTTATAAGAAAACTGAACCCCGGTTAGCACAACGGTTATAACCTCCAAAGTGGTTGACCATCCAAGAATGGAAGTACCCTCCGACTCGTTGCCCGCTTGGCTCCCATCTCAATGTATATTGGTCATGTACTTCCGTCAAACGGGGAGAAGGTCATGAATCGCAGCCAGGCTTTTGGTGTGTCACTTCAAGTTGGGTATGCGAGTGGAAATCGGAATCACTGGTGATCCAAGGCCAAACTTAACTGGAACCCTCGCTACTTGGGTTTGTCTCAGAAAGGGAAAATCACACAAAAATGGCGGTGTCCGTTTGGTGTCCCTTCAGACCGGGCCAAAAAGGGTACCTGCAAAAAGGCGAGCCAGCCATTTCGGACCGCTTTCGAAGCAGCTGGATGGCGCTTTCCCTCTTAAAGGCTGCCTCTGGGCTTACACACCAGTTTGCAGACCTTCCTCCAGCCAAGTGGAGCACAAACCCACATTTTGGATGATCTTCCACGGGTTCTGGACACTGCCATGTTCCATCTGTGTGTTTTCTAGAAAACGGTTGGAGCCACAACCAGAAAACGGCGCCCTTACCGGGCGACTGTTGGGTGCCCGCCTCGCCAGCCTTGTCCTCCGTCGTCTGGCAGGCTGCACGGGCGGCCTCAGCCGCCTGCAGAGACTCCGACACCTGCCGTGCGATGTCCGAAGGGAAAATGGTCCAACCCAGGATCATGTGGACAGGAGGATAACGTTGGGACCCGGCAAAGAATTGTGGCGAGCCCCAGGCAGCTGCACCCACCTTTCTTGGCTCGCCCCGTCTCCCCCGACCCGGTATTTTGTTGTTGCACCTGCAAGGGGGCCACACAAAAGGATCCTGCTGCCAGTTGGACAGAGTCCCAAACTCGATGAGCTGCCCACCAAGAAGCCAATCGAGTGACCTCTTGAATTCTCAGTGTAATCAATTACAAAGAGGTCACTATTGAAGGCACTTAAATACGGACATCCCCTTTTTTACAGTTGCGTGCATTTGAATGTGTTCTTTCAGAGGCTCTTCCTTCAAAAAATAGTAACCTACTGATGCTGCTTGAATTCAGAGAATAGTGCGAAGTAAATCTAGGACGGCATTTGCAACAACCTATCCCATCAGCCAACAGAATTAGACACCCCAACTCATTGAGTTCCTCAAGCCAGCATCGGTGCCACCTTACAGCTTGCAGCTCAGCATCCTGATTCATGACCATTGAATCTTACAGTTGGACCCAATGCCCAAATGGACATTGAACGGATTGCGAGTCATTTTTGTTGAGAGACAATTAGTGCGTCCCCTGTGTTCCTCCGAAATCGAGAAGAATGAAGCACTCGGTTTGACCCAGGAACCGCAGGTTAGCGACCCGCGGCCTGGCCGAGGATGGCGTGGCACGTGGTCACCATGCACCCTGCGGCAGCCTGCACAGTTAAATGTGCAGCCGCCAATAAATAGAGCCGACCTATCATCACAAGGCAAAAAAACTGTCACTAGCCAGCAAGCTGCTCTGATGTTCTGGATTAGAAACTTTCAAACATTTCAGCTTGTGAGAAGATAAATGACCAAACCACCACCACCACCACCACCACCACCACCACCACCACCACCACCACCACCACCACCACCACCACCACCACCACCACCACCACCACCACCACCACCACCTCAAATAACGCAAAGCTCTGCACTGACAGTCCTGAGCTCTGCCACTCAAGATTCAACTCACAAACAGATCCCACTTCCTGTCCAAACCTATCTGCTTGCCACCCAAGTAAGCCGCACATCGTTGCCGTCAAAAACCCTTTGCCACCGAGAACCAGGAACACAAGCGAGGAGTCTGGCAATCAATTCAAGGATCCTCTGCCACAGGGTGAGCTTCCATGGGGAAACCAACTGGCAAGGGGATGTAGGGAGGTATTCATGGGGAGTCCGCAAAAACAAAGGGTAAGCGACAGAAGACACATCCCAATTCGCTCATCCCGCATCCATTGTCTAAGGGGAGCTAAATGCCAAGCTGCTGATGACCATCAAGCCAACAAGGATGCAGTATACATCCCCGTGTGCACTGATTAAGTAGCGATTAGGTTACGAACGCGAAATAGATTGAGGGTCCATTGCCAAGAGCCCACTTGACATTTCCCAGACACTAGTTGTCTCATCCCCCAAAGAAAAGCGTGGACCTGCCCCCTCCCTATATTATGTGTTCCCTTGGGACAAAATGCATGAGAAGTGTTTTTTTTTTTTTTTGTGGGGGAGCGACCTTCCATACAAAACTTCGGGGGGGAGACATGGGTATGGTATGATTTTTAATTAGGGACCTTTTGGTGGACATCATTTAGGTGGGGATTTGTGTCCACCAATCACTTTTGAGGGGGTTCCCATTAACTAAATTAAACTTCGTTGCCACATTTTCTGAGCCTACGGCCCGATTCGAATCGGGTAGGCCTGACCCACGCCGTCGCCCAGAGCCGCAAAGATGCTCAGGACCTTCTGGCTGGTGGCCAGGGCCTGGCGACGGGAGATTCTGGTGGGAATGAACGGATACAATTGCACGTGGGTGTGGCTTTTTTGCGGGTACCTGATACCTGTTTCTTTTTTTTGTGGGGGGGGGAGGCACAGGAAAACCGAAAGTGGACACATGCCCACATGTGTTTTCAGGAGGACATGGAAAAACGAGGGGGTCCGCTGGCTTTGTGGAAACTGTACATAGCGCCCGTATGTCCCGCCAATATGGACCAGAGCCTATTGATCAACCAGGCAGTTGTTCATCCAAGATTCCCATTACCGGATATTATGTTGAACGAAGCTCATGTGGGGCCGTTCCTAATGCAGCTATTGAGCGCTCGCTGATGGCGCCTCGGCAGGCAACTTCTTGTGCACCAACTGCTCCTGCCAAGTGGGCAAACTCGCCTGGCTATCTTTGTCGACCTCCGCTGGGCTATTTTGAGGGGAGGGCACTTGATAGCGCCGAGCCGCAGAGTTGAGGGAAATAATTGACTCGCTTTTGACATGGAGCCCTAGAAATGTGCAAGATCATGGGTACAGGGTTAAGACTCCGATCTCTCCATGAACTTGAGACTATCGGCTATCCGAAACCCACTCTCCCTCTTTGTCTCAAGCAACATGAAAAAGGCGCTGGTACAAGAAAGGTCGCCATTCTTCTCAAGCAATGTTTCCACGAGATCCAAAGCTGGACAAACTATCCGGCCTGGGCCAAGCAGCACAGAGCCTCCGCCTCCGGAGTGCAGAGTCGGACATTGGAGAGCTGACTTTCTGTCCCGGATTGGTGGGTGGGTCCAAAATAACAAATCCAGCCTGGTAAATGAAAACGTACCCCACAAAAACGAAATGGAGCCCGGTAAATGAAAACAAGGACTACAACCTGCCGTCTCGGCGAAGGTTAATTTCGAGCCACCCGAATCAGCCTCCGCCTTTTCTTGAACAATCAATTCCTTTCAGGGTTTGCTCTCATTTGTAATTACTACTCTGGATCTGCGCAGGCCCTGGTTGAGTTACGCTGGCGGCCCCCCCTCCAAAAAAAAGAAAGTGAAGAATCCCCTGCAAAATGGGGCAACCCTATGAATATCAACCAGGGCTTGATGAACGCCCTTCTGCATAAACACCCCCCTCGATTTGCAGGACAGAGTGCGGGACAAAGTGCCCGACAAAGTGCGGGACAAACTGCTGGACAAACAACTGTCCGGCAAGTTGTCCGGGGGGTTGTCTGGAAGGTTGTCCGGAGGGTTGTCCGCGCACTTTGCCGAGATTTCTGCTGCACACCCCCCCTCCCGCGAGAATACTTCCCTCCGAGTGGTTTCCGAGTGGTTTTGATCGGGTTCCGAGTGGTTTCCGAGTGGTTTCCGAGTGGTTTCCGAGCGGTTTCCGAGTGTTTTCCGAGTGGTTTCCGGGTGGTTTCCGGGTGGTTTTGAACCTGTCCGAAGACTTGTCCCGGGTTCTTGGGCCCTCAAAGCTGTCCGGAGGGTTGTCCGGGAGTTTGTCCGGGGGTTTGTCCCGCGCTTTTGGCCCCTCAAAGCTGTCCGGAGGGTTGTCCGGAATTTGTCCGGGGGTTTGTCCTGGCCTTTTGGGCCCTCAAAGCTGTCAGGAGGGTTGTCCGGGGGTTTGTCCGGGGAGTTGTCCCGCCGATTTTGTGCCCTCAAAGCTGTCCGGAGGGTTGTCCGGGGGGTTGTCCGGGGGGTTTTAAGCCCGTTTAGACCCAAAATGTGAAAACAGGTGTTTATGCAGAACCGCCTCTGTCAAACCAGGGCTGTGTTTCATCCTGGCTTAACATGAGGTCGTCCGTGGGAGAGGCAAGGGGTTCGCGATGGCGCCTGAGTCAAGTGTAACGGAAACGTCTTTCGAGGAAGCTGCTACTTAGGTGTCCTAAGCGTGAACATAAAGCACAAGGCCGCTACGCGACAAAACAGACAACAAATGTTTAGGACGCCGCAAGCAGTTTGCTGTCCAGTTCGCAAGCTTTTTTGAGGAACCATCCGCAAATTACGAGTGCTACCCCACTCGTCTGTTGCAACTCATGCGAAGGATAGACTGCTGATGTTGGCAGGGTTTTCAGTCTCCAGTATTGCCAGGGTGTGAGGCTGTTGACTTGCAATAGTTTCCCACAATGTAGGCAAGTAGAAGCTTGAAACCGTGCCACGCTCAAATTGCTTTGCAAGCCAAACTAGCGAACCTCTTCAAGCGTTCACCTTGCGAAAGTCTGGGGTGGCTCCTCCTTTGATTTGACTGCACGAGGAAAAAACTTGCCAGAGAACCTCCCCGTGCATATTCAACTGGCTGTTCAAACATCATGTGCTTCTTCTGTTCTTCGTACAGAACGTGAAAATGAGCCTTTACCACTGGGTGCTTGCATGGCTGGAAGGTTCATGGCTTCCCTGTGCAATGTTCGGCACCAAGTCCCTTCACACTCAATAGCTCATCCACACAGGCCCAAAGAGTGTCTGCCCACAGTGTCCCCAGCAGCATTTATAACCCCGTAGCTGGCGTACCTGTGAACCGCTATGAGATACAATGATTCTGGTCCAAATTGCATGTAGTGGATCGCAAAGTCAATTGTATAAGAAGCGCCTGTCGCCAAGTCAAAGCAACCCTAAACCCTAAACCCCAAGCACCCCCTCAAAGCCATGGACAACATCACTCACAGTGGGTCCCTGTGTTGGGAGAAAACATGCCGTATTGGGGAGGCCCATGTCACCTGCATTTTTTTCGGTTGGGGGACCCCAACATAACATGGTGGCGTTTCCTGTTGACGTCCTGTTGATTAAACTAACCAAAGATGGGGTACTAATTCCAAAGCAAAAAAGAGAGACAGACCCCAAAATGGGGGATCTTCCTGCCTGCAGCAGCTTCTCCTCCCCTGCGGCCTTCTGCGCCTCCTCTGCCCCGCTGCCCTGGCGCCGGTCAGCCGGTCAGCCGACTCAATGGCTCGTGGAACCGGGGAGCGGCGCCCGTCAGCATAGCCTCCCACCCCCCAAATGGGCGGCCTGCCCTTTTTGCTGTTTTGCGCTCTCACCCTCAAAAATGGTACAGCCGGAAGATAAACAGACACGAGGGATGGTAGGCCAGACAGCAAACAGTACAAGTCTGCGTGGGGAGCATCCCAAAAACCCGTACCCGTTGCTTTTGCCACAAGGTCACATGAACAAAATGCCGTGTCCATCTTTCCGAGCATACTTGTTCGTTTTGGGATGGCTCCCTACTTGGACTCGTAAGGACTTGTAACAGACTTGTAGGTCACCTGGCTAAGAATATGTCTAGGTCCTCCAGTAGAGAGGTTAGAATAAGGGTAGCCTTTTTGCTGTAGTCCATGTTAGTAGGTGAACCCTCCCCCGAAAAAGAAACGTTAAAACGGCACTACTGGGGCACGTCTGGCCACGCGTTGGGACCGCCTTCCCTGCCTGAATGCTGGCGAGCAGGCACAGGGCCGACACCTGCTCCGGCCTGCACGCTGGCTCGCGCCACCCAGTACACTCCGTCGGAATGCGCCGTGCCGTTTCAAAGTTGGCCTGCCAGAAGCGTGAGTTCTCTGCCCGGACTTTGGAGTCACTTGGGTTGAGGTTTGCACAAAGCGGCTTGGAATTCGAAGGTGCTCCCCTGTTCCTCAGACAAGCATGGCATGCAAACAGCTGCGCCTTCACCCCTTTAGCCAGAAATTCCTCAGTTTCTGGCACTCAAAAGCTGTCCCAAAGTTCTGGGCCCTCTGGTTGTGGGAAATCAACTCAAACATCAAGTGGTACGACACGCAAAGACGCGCAGCTCGGTCCCGTCTCACGCCTCCCCAGGGACTTGCTCAAGGCAATGAGCTCGTCAACCGTTTGGATCGCCTGCTCAGGCATTGTGGGATGCGACCCCGGCGAAGGAAATTGAGAGGACGCGTAGAAGACTTCCCTTTCGGAAGTACCATATAGTGTGGGGAGTGGAGTCGGGAGGATTGCCGCGGAGGCCCACAAGGGCTTATCCAAAAACAAGAGGCGCCAAACGCCGCGTCAGATCCCTTGGCCATTTGATCACTTCATAACCTGGTATTGGATCCATACTGGGGACGGACGAAATCCTGCACCACTTTGGAACCATGGTTGAAACCATTGTTTGTTGGTATTTACAGGGGAATCATCATTCTAGGGTTTCTTGGGTGGTGCAGAATTTTGTCCATCCACAGTATTGGATCACTTCTGACATTCTCCGATCCATCGCCCAATGGCGAGAAAGTCCACTGGATCATCCTGAAGCGGCTGTTGGAGTCCCGCCTCTGCGCGGGCGTCTCCCTGGACCTGCCGGATTGGGTGACCAGGGTGACCAGGGTGACCCTTGGCTTTTCGAGGGGGGCGGGAGGTCTCCAAAACCCAAAAGAATGGTTGGTTTGCTTTGGTCTCCCTTTGGTCTCCCTTTGGCTTTCTCCAAAACTCCCCCCCCCCAAAAAAAAGAATGGTTTGTTCATGTTGGTTCCCTTTGGTCTCCCGTTGGCTTTACCTCCAAAACAAACCGCAAAGGCGCCAAGAGACAGCCACTTAGCGGGCTGTGGTTCTGTTAAGCTCCCGCCAGCGTGCCGTGGTTTTCGACGCGGGACAATGATAGAACACAGATTTCCCAATTTCCAGGCAAGCGTGGGAAGCAGTTTGCGGGTGAACATATTCTCACTCCTCATGAAGAACTATAGCACGGATGCGGACATCGGTTTGCCCAAGCCTGCCTAACTACAGCTGTACCTGACGCAGTGCTGCTGCTGCTGAAGCTGCCGTGTGGGATCTGGGTGTGAAGACCTGCCACCACTTATTCCACAGGATCCCAGTTCCCATAGCCGGTCACCCGGCATTTTCCTTTGGGAGTAAGGCTGGTTCCCTTGGAGTCATACACTTGTGCATCGAATCGCTGGGTATGGGATACAGTAGTGTCGCAAAGGTTCGCCTATTCTGGGGTTCGCGCAGGAACCATTCGCGGCTGTTGGTTGGGGGTTGGTGCTCCCCTTCACTACAGTGAACCAAGCTAGAATCCCGCAAGGCGAAACGACTCCCAAACCGAAAGCCAAGTTGACCGTCTGCAATGGTTTGATAATTGGTCTCTGGAATCAATGGAAATGGAAAGCAACAACAGCCCGTCCACCAATTTTCTAGCCAAATGTGGTCGCAGTTTTGAGGTTCGGAGTACGTTCGGAGTACCCGTGATCGTGGTTCGGAGCTGTGCACATCGAGCCTGCACCCCAACCAGGGTGCTCAGGGCGGCCGCTTGCGCGGCCTAGGAGTTGAAAGCAATTAATGCAAGTTGAAGGTACCCTTATTAGAATCGGCTCACAAAGGTTGATTCGGATGTCTTTGTGAGGGGAAACCCCTTTTCGGAATTCATTCACGAGCAAAAAAAGCAAAGCCAATCATTGTTGGGTTCCTATTTTGAGACAACCTTCGCCTTCAAACATCACCCAACCCAAAGGAGGATCTTGGACACCACCAAAAGACAAAATCTGGGGATCCTTGATGGGGGTGTTGCAAGTTGCAAATCTCGCATTGTGTCGAGAATGATTTTACTGTAGCCTCTGCATGCATCAGGTTCCTGCCAACGCGCCTGAGATGTTTGTTTTGACATTCACCTTGCAAGCATCAGGTTCCCAGTGCGTACCTGAGACGTTTGTATTGAAATTCGCCTTGCAGATGTCGCATTCATGAGAAAATAATCGAATACTAGGATGGCTTCAGCCCCCAGGCGAAAAATATTAGCAAAACCCTGAAATTTGGAGCGCCCACTGCTGCATCAGTGGAAACCATCAGGATCCAACACTGGTCACTTTCCACAAGACATAATGTATGTGCCCACTGCGGTCCAGCATTCACGCAAACACTTCGCAGGCAACAACTATGACAAAAAGCACAAGCACACAACAGGTAGGCGCGCACGCTGGCATGTTCCATCATGGCACTGCGCCAGGACAGGATGACGGCAAAGCTACGCAAGCAACTGCCCAGCACATCAAAACAGAACACGACCATCGGCGCAAGCGCGTGCTACATTGGCATATACATTGATTTGTGCGCTCGCGCGACAGCAACGCGTTGCATATTTCTGCCGCGGGCGTGTGTTGAGTGGGTTAGTCAACAAGGAATCTAATCACATGCCTAGCCTACCAGGACATGCAATCTTTACAAAGCTCGCGTTGCCACACTGTTATGGTTGCAACGAAGGCTTGACAAGGGCATTAAGAAGTACGACCAAGTAGCTTTCAGTTTTCTCTATCTTTACCCTCGGCCACACCCCGACCCACACACACACACAGCAGGGCATGCCAAAAACGGCACTGCTGCCGCTAAGGCTGATCAGCTCGTCCAGGGCCTGGCCGCAGAGCTTCACTCACTCAAGATACTACTGATGGGATTACATGAGGCTTTCAAACTTCTGGTGCTTTTGATGGGTTGATGGGTGCTTTGAGCGAGTAAAGGGCAGCAGGGAAACCAGTTCGCTTGTTGGGCCCGGGTTGCAACACGGCATGCAAAGCTTCTTCCAAAGCCACCTGGGCCTCCACGCACAGCAAAATCTTTTGAATGGCGCAAGGGGCACTTGTTCAATAGCCAGCCGGGCTGACATTGACCCGAGCCCACGCCAACTGACATCTTCTTATGGCCCCGGCTACTTTCAGCATGGCCATGTTTCCCAAAAAACAAGCGGAGGGCGGAGAACTAAAGGAAGGCGGCAGGCGGCAGGCTGTTCACTGCATGCGGGAGACGGCTACTAGTCACTGAAGTGAGGCATGCTGCAACTGCGGCACACGGTGGATGCGGCGGATCTGTGTAAAGAGCTTCCACAAAGCAGCATGATTCGTCAGGGTCTCCTCCAGCTTGATCACAAATGCAGGCCCGGGCCGCCCTCGCCTGCGCTTCCACCTGGCTGCGACAGCTTTTGCCTTTGGCTTGGGTTTGGCCTTTGCGCCACGCTTGTACTCATCCATGGATCGGAACCATTGCCAGCCATTGGACATTTGAATTAACTGCTTGACAAATTCTTCGCAATGCACAGATTCTGCTTCCTCGAAATCACAAACGATGACAAAGTCGTCAGCCAAACTTTTCTTGTGGCATATGATGCCCTCTAGGCGTCCTCCTTCAGCAAACTTGCACCAATTTTGCTTGGAGATGCAGGCTAGACCGAAGGCTGCAATTGTGCAAGCAATCTTGCACATCTGAGACCTGAGCATGCGTGCAACTCTCACCCATTGCAATGACCTTCGTCCCAACAAATTGCAAACACACAAGAATCAGAATCATAATACTTAACTAAACATGAAAATCCGCCAAGGCTGGAAAAGGCACGTTCCTCCTCGCTTCGAAGCCAGTTCATCCAGACTATCTAGAATTACAAGATGAGACTGGGCACAGAACGTCATAAAACCTCCGTCATGATCACCCACACGGCGCACACGGAAGTCGATTCCTTGAATGTCAGGCATTGGACATGCTTCCTGGCAGGCATCTACAAGCTTCAAACGCTTCAAGCTGAGCAAGAACTTTGCCATGTCCTCACTTGGGTCGGTAGTCGCATCACGTTGGGAGAGATTGTTGCCTCTCTCCAGCTTGGGCTTCTTGAAGGCCGGCCCTCTTGGGTTCGAATGTCGATGCCGAGCAGCTTCTCGATTGTTGCTCTTGATCAACTGGCTGCGAGTTCGAAAGCGCACCAAGCCTGGGGCGTCAGCTGCTGGTCGTTCGCCTGTGCACTCAGCGGCTTCGCGTTGCGTCAGGCCAGGCAACACAGACGATGCTTCGCCTTGCGCGTTGTCACGGTCTCGTTCAGAGCGTGCGCGCATGGCCCTGAGTTGCCGAGCACGAAAGGCCCTATCACTGTCATCGCGACTTCTCTGGGCTCCAGGGCAACCCTTCCTGCGACCTTGGCTGTAAACTCGAAACCGTGCCCCATGCCGTAACCTCCACGCCTGCAGAAATTCTCGAGCAAACTTGGTCATCTCCAAGCCCTGTGCAGACTGCTTGGCAATCTCTTCAGCGCATGATGGTCCGTCCAGCTTGACTTCCAAGAGGTCACTATAGGAAGTTCCAGTGCCCTCCAGAGGGCCTGCATGGCTCTGCAACAAACGCTTGCCGTGTGCGTGTGCTCGCTCAACTCGACAGCTCCCATCTTCCTGGGCAAGGTAGAAAGAGATGAGCTCATGCCAGGCCGAACATCCAGAAGAACTCAGGCGCTCCTCTGCCCAGCCAGTTCGGTTGTCAGAGATGTCTCTGGCGCGAGCCACGAGTCGGTGCAGTGAGGACATAAAGTCGCGAAAGGCTCGGTGAATGGTCTGATCATGAGTGATCTTGAGGCCCTCTCGCAGCAGCTTGCGGACGCGGATTTCAGCTGAAACCTCGAAGGTTTGCCATGTCTGGACACCAGCCGCTTGTTCAGCTGCTGCCTCATTGACTGAAAAAACACTGAAGCACATCTCAAGGCTTGAAGGAGGAAATTCACACTGAAGTCTTTCCAGCATCAGCTGGACCACAGTGGCGCACGCCTGCAAGGCCTCTGAGTAGTCACGTTTTCTGGTCTTGGGGTCCCACAAGAAATGCTGACTTTCTCCATAGAAGATGGGCCCTGCTTGCATGGCTTGGCGTACCACGCAATGCGTACAACTCTCCTCATCTCCCGGCTGCATCTCGAGGATGCGGCCATCCAGGAACAGCCTCCTCAACCTGTCAAGGCCAAATGCGCTCTGCGCAACGCACATGCTGTGAGTCACATGAGCCAACCGATCACCCTTGCAACTTGTCAGACGGTAGACGTCAACATGTTTTAAAAGGCAACTTTAGACTTAGGTGATATGAAGAACGTTGATTGATTCCCATAAAGCAAGCCAATCGTCATTGAAAGAAACTCTGTAACACTGGCGCTGCCTGTCTGAGAAGTCACGTATCTGACTGCGAGTCTCGGCGCAGTCATGCCAGTCGGCATCGAAGAGCCGAAGAAATGACGCTGTCATCGCGGAAAGATCAGAGAACAAGCCCAGAAGAACGACAAAATGCGTTGACATGGATTTCAAGGCCTTCGCGCAGCGGTCTCGAAATTCCCGAGACTGTCGAGCATCTGAGGCTTGTGCTGCCAAAAGCAAGGCTACTGGCAACAAATTGCGACACAGTCGCCGCGTGGGTTCTGAACTGGTATCAAACCTGATGGAGCTGTAAGAGAAGGCTTTGCTGACATTTCCTGAAGTCGCTTCCTGCAAAGCCCTCAGCTTGATCTGCCACTCAGTAGAGTAGGACAAGCTGGGCACCAGGCCATCTTTCCCAAAGACAATTTCGTGAAAGCGGCTGAGTGTCGGCTCGTTCTCCACGGGCTTGTGCAGCGCAATCCTCTGCAAAATGTGGGGTGAGTTGCCATAACTATAACATTCTGTTTCGAAACTGACTGACTCATGATAGCCCCCCCCCCTCTCCAACACTTGAACAATGTCCTCACCGCGTGAGCGGTGTCTCGCCACTTCACGGACAGATTCGGCATGTGGTCAACTAAAAAGCAGGAGACTTTCGCCATCGCTGCCGCGCCGTCCACTGCCACGGACCGGACCTTCTTCAAAGTGTCCTGGAACCCTTGGGCATCGGGCGCGCCAGTGATATCAGTGAACATGGTGGCCAAAGCCTGCACAACCTCCTCCTAAGCTTTAAGTGACTGCATCGTGAGATGCGAATAAACTTATCATTAATGTACAACAAGTCCAGGCGGGAGGCGGTAAGTTCAAACCAACAAACAAAATAGTTGATCAGACATCCCATCAAAGCGTCCGCTTTGTGTTTGCTCCAATCCTCATCGAGCTCTTCGAGCTTAGGCGTGCCAATCGACCAGGCTTGCACCAGCCCACTTTGGTGCTTCCCAAGGACATCGCCTCAGCAAAGCTATGTAAAGCCTTTTTGCCCAAGGGTTTAAGTGGGCAGCTGGCCTGTTGCAAAATAACTCCGGTTCAACTCAGCCTAGCCCAATATGGTCAAGGCACACCGATAACGGCACACAACATGTGGAGCACGCTCGTCAAACGTGAGCGTTATGCTGTGACACTGCTTCAAGACTGCCACCTTGCGAGCCCTCACCACTTCGGCCATGACTTTGACCATTGAGGAAGCTGCTTTCCGTGTAACATCCTAGCAGGATTTGCCAGTGCGTGTGCAAGACAATGGACATGAAGTATTTCAAAAAAAGAGTGGCTGTGTCGAATGTAAGCTGACAACAAGGCAACAACCAATTGTCCTGACGGGACTGCTGCAAGAATGTCTCAGTGAGGCTCAAGGAACTCATGGTCTTGAAGGATACTGGGTTGGTGATCCAGCTCCAAAGCCTCACCATGTCTGGCAGCTGCGGCACATGTCCTGCCAAGAGCTTGTTGTCAAGTGTGGACTCAGCCAAGAGCTTCAAGGGGCTGGAAGTCGGGGAGTAATAGGCAATGATTGCGGCCTTGTGGATGTTGCTTTGCGCGTGCAATCGAAGACATGACGATTGCAAACTCGCCAGGCCCTCGACTTGGCACATTGCCTTAAGTGACAGTGCCTTCAATCTTGCTAAAGCCAAAGCAGAACTTTGGCAAGCAGAGCAACCCATCACCACTGAAAGGAAAACATGAGACCATTAAGCTTAGTGACCCATTTTGTCCGACCGCGCGCCCACTTCAACTTTACTTCCGGTTTGTTGGCGCAAAACCACATGCAATAGACGCATCCCATGCCGAACCGCCAGCCGTCATGCTGTGCCAGGTGCCGAGGCTTACAAATCAGCCAACTGACCCTCTCCCCTGTTCGAGGATCCAGGTCACTGCCAGGTCCAGCGGCCCAAGACTTGGAAAAGTGCCGAAATCTGCATTGCACGCATGTCTTAGCCCACTTGGACGGATCTCGGTGGAGCTTTGCGTGCTCCTTGAACGGGTCAGCAGCCGAAGGCGTGGCCAGGACCACAGCTGTAGAGGATCCGTGTTTTCTGGCCTGTTTTCTCTGTTTGGGGGCAGTTCTCCTCTTTTGGCTGGCGCCTCCTGAGCCTGCCTGAGATTTTCGTGCTGGGCGCTGCTTCCGTGTCTGCCTGCCTGAATTCTTTCTACGGGTCTGAGCTGCCTTTGGAGCAGCATTGCGACTGGCGGAACTTTTCCTTGGCTAGTGGTCAAGTCTAGAGTCTAAGCAAAAAGCCCTAATTAAAATTATTATGTGGCAGATTTCTTCGTCGTACCTTTTAACGTCGCTAGCCTTCGACCGAAACTAACAAAATCGAGAGTCCTCTTCCTTGCGGCAGGCGCCGGCTGACTGCTCGCAGCCTTTTGTCGGTGCGAGAGCTTCAGCAAGCCACTCGTCCCCAACATCTGTTGACCAGTCGGAGTGAAGCCTATGTGCTTGGGTGGTGCTTGGTTAGTGATTCAGCCAGCAAGTCTATTTGTCAGTCAGTAAGTGCATCCTTCAAACAGTTAGCCAGCGAACGCGTGCCATTGACTGCCGTGAGTTCGTGTTCTTTGTCATAATTGCAGTGCTCATCATGCAAGCTGAAAGCCGCATCCACACATCAAAGAGACCTGTCATCTGAACCAATCAAATCAGTCCTGTGGCAATGGGCAAGACATGCGAAAGAAGCACGCACGCTCAATCCCACCAACAGACACACACACACATTGGCACATGATCAAGCTGCACGGCAATCGGAAGACGCACATGGCCATCAGGCAACAACACATCGGTAGTCGTGCAAGCTCAAACCAAGCCCAACCGCCACTTGCTGATTCTGATTTCCAACGCAACTAGGCAAACAATCGAAAGGCGACAGCCCAGCCTGATCGCGTTCGTGATCACCTGCGTGCGACAGAATAAGCACACATTTGCCGAAACCAGCGTTCAATGGGCGAACAAGACATGCGCTCAAATGTGATCCATGATTCACACGCAAACGCTCATGGGTGCAATGTTTCATGTCTCCAGCCAAGCTTTAAGCTGCCGCGAATGCGCCCGCCCCCCCGGGCACAACAAACACAGGAACAGCTCCATGTAGTACTGTAGTAAAATACCCAACAAATGCGAAGATCTCCCCTACTTCGCGCCCCGCCACTTCGTGCTCAAGAGCGAAGATCTCCCCTACTTCGCGCCCCTCATCAAGCAAACTTCAAAGAAGGCAAATTCTGAATGACCTTTCATGTTCAGCTCCCGAATTGAGCCACAGATTGCCTCACTCCATACTTGCATCCTCCCACTCCACTCTCGCAAGCTCCACGGGACACTGCTCCTGAAAGACGTCCGGAAACATGTCTTGGACGCTGTTGCCCAGGCTCTTCTGATACAAGCTGTGCTCTTTGTCTGCGAAACACCTGACAAAGAAGGCTTTGCAAAAAAGGCATCATAAGCATTGCGATGAACGACAACGACATGGAACAACACAGGCATATTGGTCAAGTCAAGAAACTGCAAAGCGCTCTGCAAAGCAACGTTGGCAGTCCATGTTTTGTGCTCTTCAGTGCGAGTCAGGCCCAAATAGTTGAACTCCGAAAGGACCGCTGCCTCTGGCAACGCGCAGCCTGGACCTGAAGCAACGCAGCGGCACTTGCTCGACTCACTGCTCGCAAGCCCATCCCCCCAAAGGCCTGCAACACGCCAGCTTGCGCATCAAACAACGCCAAGTTTGCAACTAAGCTGCGCGTGTCAATCAGTCCAAGTGCTGCAACGCTTGAGCAATTCCTAGATGAGTCTCGATTCAAGGATGGGGAAAAACCGGCAAACACACGCGCAGCTGGCCAACTCCAAACCTGGAAGTTCAAAGTGTGGCAAACTGGCTAACGCCTCACACGTCAAATTTGCCACCACGACGTAGCAGTTGAACATGAGACATGTATCCCCCCCCCGCCGCTAGTCGCTTGAACAGGTTCACACGCATGCCAACCTACCACCAAATAGCTTCATGAACGGTTGGCGCTTCTTGTGCTGGCGGAAGTCGCTAGGAGTTTTTACACACGTTTGCTTGCATTCCGCTAAGAGGCTCAAATCAATCACCGTCTGCGCCCTGCAGGCGCTCACAATGGCTGACCAGGCCGAAGCAGGCACCATCTCCAACCAGCGCCATGGCACGCCGGTGGCGCTCCAGTTGCGAGGCCGGCACGCCTCCTCATCCTTGGAGCTGCCCTCGGCCACTTGCTTGGCCGCTACGTCCAGCCGCGGAAGCTTATCCACAACCAGCGGCTGCACATTGACCAGCGTCGTGCTCCCCACCATGCCAGCAGACATACCGGGGGCTTGATACTTGTCCTGTCATCGAGACGGTCAACACAACGCTTCACTAGTGTTATTCTACGTGTTTATCTAGCGTTGCCCTACACGTTTCACTAGTCGCGCATTTGTGTCGCACTAGCGTTTCATTGCGCATGTCAACCGGTCACTGGCTCCAAAATTCAAGAACTGCAACTTCCTAAACTCAAGAAATGCAACTCCGCAAGCCAGTGAGCCAGCATGAGCCAGCCAAGCCACAACACTCTCCTTGCGACGGACGCCTGCTATCCGGACTCGAGGTGACTTGCACCACAAAAAAGCACGCCAGCTTTCTGCGAAGTTATTGGCAAACACATGCCTGCCAGGTCGTGGAGGCGCACTCCAAAAGGCGCTGACCCCGCCCACATGGCTTGGAGCTGAGAGTGCTCGAAATTCATCCTCGATCAACCTGCGCACTCTGCCGCAGTTTGCATCAGTAATCAAGCAAAGGTCACCTGGCCCTGAAGCCTCAGCATGCAGCCACTTGAGAACGTTCTTGAACTCCCTCATCTGGCTAACAGTCCAAGATGATTCCGATGCAAAGGACCATGGGTCTTTTGGCTTTTCCAAATACAGCTCTGCGCAAAGAATGAACAGCCTGTGCGAGGAGTTGAGCACACCGGGGTTGCGGTACTGGTCTGGTATGGATGGGCTGTTCCACATTGAGTCAAGGTCCTTTTGATCACTACTTCTGCCACGGCATGCCAGGTGAACAAATTTGTTCAAGTGAGCCTGAGCCTTCACCAGCAAAACCTGTCGCTCATCCAGGAGCGAGCCCTTGCTGGACTCACTTGCCCCAGGAGTTTCATTCTGCTGCAAGGCAAGCCCGCTTGCCAGCTGTTCAAGAACAGTTTCTCTGATTGTTGAACCTAGGTTCTTTTTCAGGTCATCGTCCACCGCTCCATTCAACACCCGCAACCAAGGCGCGAACAACTGTGTGAAAGTCTCAGACAGCCCATCCTTCGCAAACGGCTTTGCCAACTCGGCAAAAGCATGCAATTTGACCAGCTGAGCATCCGAGCTGATTTTGTCTTGCAGAGACCGGAGCAACCAAAAATGCATGCGACACTTCTCAAGGGCAAGCCTAATCCAAGTTGGCGAGCAGCGACCGCAAGCAACACCTGAGGTTTCGCAATTGGAACAAGCTGTGGCCTCGAGCGCTGTCCGCCGAAAGAACAAAACACTTCTCTTACCAGATTGAAGCTCCAGGTGCATGAGCTGAAACACAAACACGGCAACGCGCGAAGACGACATGCCATCTGACGCCCACCTCTTGAAAGCTGACACCAGCAAGTTCACCTTGGAATACTGCCGCTCCAAAAAGTCGCCGCCGAACTCCCGAGAAAGGGACTGGAGGGCATCCTGCGCATCTCCTATAATGACAGCAGAAACAGTCTGAGCAGCATGAAGCATTGCCCGTGTAAGCGGCTGCGTGTTGTATCTGAAACCTGCCGCGGGTGAACTATGGAGTGCTTCCAAGTCTGCCTTCAATGACCGGTTCTTGGAGGTCTTAGTCACCAAGCCAAGGTAGCGCAACAATTTGTTTGACCAGGTCACGAAAGAATCCTCTGCAAGCAAATCTTTCTCGCATGAACATTCCAAGCTCCGCTGCAGCAGATACTGCTGCGAGACCACATCATTTCCCTTCTCAACCAAGGTGACATGGATATGAACAGAACAAGCAATGCGCCAGAGATGGCAAATGTCGTCCGCCTTCTCCTGCTGAAGGGCTGTATACATTGCAACCTCATGTCACTGAGTGGAAATGCGGGAAGAAGTTGAGGTTTGACTAACTTGCTTTCAAATGCATGAAGCCTCACCAGGCAACAGAAAACAGCAACATCGGCTTCTGCTAACTTTGGCCACAGGACCCACCACAATGCTAAAGGCTGTACGCTCATGAGCGGATACAAAACATCGGGATGCGCCGCCAACAATTGCCACGTGTAGGTATGGATGGTGATAGGAAACCGCGCATTTTCCAACCTTATCATCAAGCGGGTGTCTCAACACTGCTGCCTAGGGCTTGTTGCACACACCAAAACAAGAGTTGAACCCCGTGCAAAATTCAAGGATGTTACAACTTTAACCAAAAGACAATTTCATCCTGGCGCCCAGATGTTCCAATTCTGCATAGCTGAAATCATCTTGGGGCAGCCCATCGCTGCTTCGAGCTGCCAAACTAACCCAAAGAAGTGAGCCACCTGCTTCGTAGGACGAATGAGTCTCCAACGCTGTCGAGCAATTCCTGGGGCACCAAGGCTCTACGACCCCGCTGCCAGTGCCTGAGTGATGCGCGTTGAGGTCTATATTCATGGGCCTGCTGGCAGACAGGTCGATTGGCACACCGAGAATCTTTTCAAGAACTGCCGGTAGACGGTCTCGCACCTGATTAGAATGTCTGTGCATGATCATGAGGGGCTATCTCGCAAAGGATTCCTACCATGTGCTTTCACCCAACAGGTTCCTATCACATCTTAGCTAAGGACGGCGCCCAGTGAGAGATTGACACAACCCAGTCGTAAGCTGGTCCGGAAGGCGGCGGCCACAAGGTGTGCAACTCAGGCACAGGCATGGTGGCCAATGGCAGACCAGATGCTCGGCCAAAGGGCTTGGTTGTCGATACCATCAGCTCATCTGGTCCAGACTGGCGCTTCCGTTTTGCACCTGTCAGCCTCTTCGGCGCCATGAAATGGAACGGGCGCAAACCACTCAATTGATCGGTCCACTTAAGCTTTCAACCGTCCCCCTTAACTGTCAGTGTCATGGAGTATGACTTGCAACCGTCCCCCTTAACTGTCAGTGCCATGGAATATGACTTGCAACCGTCCCCCTTAACTGTCAGTGCCATGGAATATGCAGCATGCACGCAGCTCTTCTTGATCATAGTGCACGCAAGAAGCGATCTTGTTATTAGTAGCATGTCCAACGGCCTACGTGATATTATTGTGTGCGGCACATACTTGCTTCAGTGCTACGGGGCCAAAACTATTTCTCCGAGGTTCAGCGACTATTCACGGGTGATCGGGAGACGCATATGGCACCATGTCGAAGCGCTTCAAAACTGCATGATGCCAGCCCAGTATTCATTCTAGCCAGACTGCGCCCCTTCACACTCATACAGAGTCTCCTCTGTGAGAGCATCATCATCCCCAGTCTTCTCCGTTTTCTGCTTGGCCTCACCCGACTCTACAAGCTCCGGGAAAGCCTCCGACACCATCTCGGACACAGTCTGCTCGTACAGTGCAGGTATTTTGGGATCCAAAGCCATCCTGAGGCAGGCTCAGGCAGAACAACTTCAGCATGCGGTCATATGGTCAAACTAGTATGTGCAACCCACTGCACTGCCTTCATGACACGCCTCCTCTTGTCATTCGCTGCGACTCTCTGACTCTGGTTGAATGAAGTCTCCCTCTTCCTACCTATCTGCGCCATGCCGATTGTTTCTCATTTTAAGGCAAGGCTCTTCAGGGCAGCTCTGTCAACAACTCCACCCATCCACTCTGCCATCTTCTGGCTCTGGCAAATGCCGTGGTAAGTGATGTTTTGCTTCATGGCGGTGGTGGCCAAAGCAGGACTTGGCGACACATCGATGACCGCACCAACACACAGCATGCTCAGCAAGGCCTCCCACAGCGCCGGAGGCATAACCTCCCCCCAGCACCATGGAATGCTGCTGGTGGGCCACTTTGGGGGACTTGCAGTGTTGCAGCCAGCACCCCAAATCTTCTTCTTCGCATCTGGCATAACCATCTCCATCTCCAAGGTCTTCATCGCAGGCACGCTGGCAAACACAAGGGGGCCGGCGGCCTGAAACTTGTCCTATCAACACCAAGTGAGGTCAAAACAAGGCAAGCAGCAGTAGGACTACTTGACATCTCCCTGGCAATCTAAAACGCAACGGGCGCCACTACTGTCAAGCTACATTCGTCAGGAATCGGGATGCAATGTCATGTCATCAGAGTTGCTCAACAAGAAACGGTCAATCGACCAGCGCCACCGTTGAGCCATTTGTCATCAAGGGTCATCCTTCCTTCAAGCAGCCAAGGAGTTGTGAACTCTAACCGCCTGGACGCAGTGAGAAGCATGTTGTTTCTGAGAGCATTGCGCAAATCCACCACATGTCTTGCTCATGTCCCGAAACCATTGGTGTCACTAGCCGTTTTCGTATCAAGCAGGCCCATGCCAAAGCAGGTGAGTACATGACTGAGGGTTGATATCATGAAACTGTGCTCCAGCAATATTCCAAACCTTGCTGTGTGCTTGCCACAAACTGACCAGACTACAAATCCAAATTGTAACCGTCCGATTCGTCACAGAAACTAGACCACCCGCTTGTTACCAAGACCTTGCAAACGATAGACATGTTTAACAGCCAAGCACATGCTTCAAGCCAATCATGGTCCTGCCGCTTCTGAAGACACAACTGGCTGCGCCCCACTGAGGTATGGCAGCAAAGGAGTAGGGAGCAAAAGCCAGCCCCGGTGTCACTGAACATCTTGGCACTCTTCAACTCAAACCTCGGCGCCTGATCAAAGATGACGACGAACTCTGCCATCACACGGCCTGGCCCACCAAGTGCTTCCTCCACAATCCTCCTCGTCTCCTTGCTCCCACCGTCAGAAATGAGCAGCAGGTCCGTCATGCTGCTCTTGGCGGCATCCACAGCCCAACTGAGGCGAGCTTTCACCAAGGAGGAAATGGCAGAGGCGTCAGGCGCCAATCGCCAAGGAGTTTTGCCCGAGCTCTCCACCAAAAGCTCTGGAGCCATGACAAAGAGCCTGTGCCGAGCGTTTAGCTTTGCATCTGCCATCGTTGGGGCGCTTGTCTCTTTAGGAAGATCGTCAGCGAAGCTGACCAATTTCCGTGTCTTCTCTCTGACCTTGTCAGAGGCTTTGACCCTGGCTGCATTCATCTTCTCCAGCTCAGAATCAATGTCAGACAAGACATGGCCTTGGCCGGACAACAAAATGATGCGCCTTCAAGCCAAGCACTCAGCAACGATAGCGTGCCTCCCGCAAAAGCAAGTGAACGAAAACACATAACACTGCAGCAAGGAACGCGTGTAACCAAGCCTGAAGGCACAAAACCTGACTCCTCGGAAGGCGGTTGTGAAAAAGAAATGAACAAACAAGCAAAGGTGCGTCAGCCTCGCACCCACCTTGCAGACGACCCTCCCAAGTCATGGTGGTCTAAAACTTAAGATGCAATGAAGCAGTTCAGGACCCATGACGACACTCCCAAGTATGACGACCAACAACTCGCCATATCACAGAGTGGGGCTTGATAAAGCAAATCTTTACCTGCCTCAGATACCAGTCCGGCGACCAAAAACTCGCATCGCTATATCATACATGTGTGAAATAGCATCAGCCTTTTTTAGATAAAGTCTGTGACACCCCAAACATCGCCATGTCACACAGGTTGAGCCGCAATCAGATAAGAGAAGATTTGCCAGCCTTAGACAACTCCAGGCCATATCACAGATTGGGTGTGTGATTTAACGAAGATTTGTCTGCTTTATTACTGTAGACTATAACGCGCTTCAACTCGCTATATAACAGATTGATCGGTGATAGAAGGCAGAGTAGAGAATTCACCAGGGTCAGACTCACTCCAGTAATGACCACTAAACTTGGTACAGCAAAGACTGGGCTGCGATACGACGCCGTTGTATCAGCTAGGTCCAGTACGACAACCCAAAACTTACTATAGCGTTACATCAGCGCAAAGCAGAACTCGCCACCTCACAGAGTGGGGTATGATATAGCGATGTGTGACATGTTAGCCTTATTAGAAACGAACTTTGTCAAATTTCAGCTCCCCCTTTGTCCCTCCCTCTGAGAGAATCTGCCATCCCATAAAGTACTCCAGCAACGCAAGGTCATGCGAATCGCGTAGCAGCGGCAATCGCAGCGACAATCACGCAGCCAAACGGGACTGGGTTGACGGAAAGTCAGTTTTCGCATCATATTACAAGTAAAACCGGTGATGATGGTCCAGACTTCATTGCTGGAACACATCATGCAGTGGCGTTGGCGCCCGCCGAGCCTGACACTCAGATCCAGAGACACCCAGACACACAAGACACGCAAAAGCACACTCCGTCAGGCAAAGAAAGCCATTCGTTTCAAATAGCACAAACAACACACAGACACACATTTTGTAACAGACCAACACGCAAACCAACACACACACACACACGCCCACACACACACACGCGCGAATACACACGCACACAAACACCCAGACACACACACAAACACAAACACACACACACACACACACACACACACAGACACACACACAGACACAGAAACAAACACACACACACACACACACACACGCAAGCGTGATCACGGGGTAAACTTCGGCGGGCTAATACAGCTTCGGCGGGCCGGGGTAAACTTGGTACACTAGTACAGAGCAGAAATATAACAAGTGTAGTCAGTGGCGCGAATCCTGACAGAAAACAAAAGCCAAGGAAAACACGAAACCCCTTCACAGGTTGAACAGCATGTTCTGATAAACCCTTCCGAGGGGAGGTTGCAAGACGGTCACCCCTCTTGAAAGAGGTTTGCCGCCTTAACCAAACGGAGGGCAGCTGAGCGGCCTGACATCACAGAGCTAAGGGCAAGCGGTGGAAGGCTGCCTTCGCCCACTTTCATGGAGGACAACTTCTTCAGGGCTGCCCTGTAGTCTTTGGCGAGCGGCACGTCGGAGCTGGCCATGAGGTCAACGATCTTGCACTTGGTGTCTTGGCTCAAGGCGAGCAAGTCGTCATCGCGTTCGCGCTCAAGCAATGATACAAGAATCCTAGGTTGCACCCAGAAGAAGGTTAACCTTTTGGCACCTTTACAAAATTGAAATTGTGGGTCAGTGATAATGGAAAACAAAAGCTTGGCTTTGGGCAAGTGAGAATCTCTATCATGGGGCGCTGCTCTTTGCTGAGCTTTCTCATGGCGCTGTCCACTTTTGCCCTGTCGTACCTTGACGGATCGCACATGTCCAGCACCTTGATGAACGAGTCATCTGTGCTCGTGGCCATGACCTTGATGGCACTCATGGTGCCCGCCAAGAGCTCATGGAGTGCACTCATTGCGCGGCACCATGTCTCGGTCTTCTCATCATTGAAGTCACTGACGCCGATCACGCCACGGTTCAGCAGGCTCAAAGCCATCGACAAGATGAACTTGGCCGTGTCCTCACCGTGCTTGAAGACTGACCTGAGCCTCGCATGCGAGTGAGAGAGCACCTGGCCATGCAACGCCGAGAGCCGTGTAAGAATCTCCTCGGAGTCCCCAAGGTTCTTCATCACAATCTGCGCGCATGACAAAAGACCACGGTCAACCTTGCACCCGTTAAAGGTGAACACCGACTTGTTCATGAGAGCATTCACCTTCTCCTGTTTCGCCAAGCTCAACTGCTGCAATCCAGGGGCCAGTGTGTAGAGCTTCCTGGTAAAGGTCAAAAATGAATCTGCCAGTGTTGGCAGCCTGCGCAAACTCTCCGAATGACGCAAGGATGCCCCCACTGCAACGTCGATGCCACCGATGTAAACTTGGATGGTGACGGTTAAGGCGCTTTCCAGCAAAAGTCTGATGAGCTCTTTGTCGGGGGTGGTTGCCTGCATGGCCTCATACATTTTCACCTTACACACAGCGCGAAACTTGATGCATGCGTAAAACAACATTGGCAGCTCACCAGGTTAACAGCGGGATGCGTTTCCAACGTCAAGTTCAAGCATGCAACAGCAACGCACATGTAACTTGCCGCACTGACTGCACCACAACATGCAACACAATTGCAAGCCATCATCAACCTAGTGGCCCACCAAGCAGCCACCAAGGCCTTTGAGCCAAGAATGGCCATGTTCCGTGGGTAGGTGCTGGGCACTTCCTTCACGTATGCCAGGATATTGGCAGGAAACACGATCCGCTGACTAGGTCCCTCGCGCCCCGCAACCGAGATTGGAACAAACATCTCGTTCTTCAAGTCTGTCAGCCCTTGCATTGTCACTGGATCGGCGGGAGCCGGACCTTCGACTTCAAGGCTCAACCAGCATAGACTGCCTCCCGCTTCATACAGCCCCTGCCCTTGTAGGGCTGCGCTGCAATTGTCAACGCACCACATTTCTTTGAATGTCCGGAGCGTCTTGGTCCAATCCTGCGAGCCATGACGGCCTGCAACCCCGGCCCGGATCATAAATGTTTCAGTTAATTACTTTACCTTCCCAGGAGCAAACCTAACACGAGGCCCGTCCTTGGACTCCTTGCATTCGGCGGCAATCTGGAGCGGAGGAATGTCCTCCAAGCTTACTCGAGGCTTGTCTTTAGTAACCTTCGGCGCCAGCTTCAGCGAAACAAGAAGGTCGGGCAAGGTCTGCCGCACCTCTCAGCACTCTTGGGCTGCCAAGGTCAAGGCACTAGCAAGCATCTCAAAAACGACCAATACAAAAAGGGGCCAGGGTGACAGCCAGGGTACGTATGCCTCAACTTCCAACATGTATTTGCCCGCATCATCATGGAAAGCGGGCGGCACCGGATCTGTGCGAGCTTTCTTCGACATGTCAAGGGCAAGCGCCGAGCTAACAGTCTTCACTTCCAAAACCAGCAATGGCTGCAGAAGTTACACCAGGCGTTCTTAGGACGTCCAACACACATGCAGCGCCAACAGACTTGCAAAAACATGAGAGTTTGGAACAGTAGCCCTGAGCCATGCAATGCTAGGCCAAAGTCCAACTTGACATGTTTGTGAGCAAGGGTCACAACGGCAGACGACGCAATGCGAGTTCTCCGCAACACGGTCGCAGCGGCAGGCGGCAAAAGAAGACGGCTTGTCAACACGGAAGGCGACGCACTGTGACTTCGGGAGGCGGTGCATGGTCAATGCGGAAGGCGAAACATGGTGAATGTTGGAAGTGACACATGGCCAACATGGGATGCGAAGCTTGATGCGTGCGGAAGGCGGTGCATTGTCAATGCCCAAGGCGACGCACGGTAACGTCGGGAGGCGGTCCCTGGGAGCAACGTCTTCAACACATGGTACATGTGGGAGGCGGCAACAGGTGACTTCGGAAGGCGGTGCAACGGGAGGCAACACATGGTGAGGATCGGAGGCGGCACGTTGTCACTGCGGATGGCGGCGAACAATGAATTCGACAGGCTGTTCGTGGTCAACACGTTTCAACGCGGGAGGCAACATCAACACGGGATGCGACACATGGTGGAGGCGGAAGGCGGCACATGGTCAACACATGGTTCGCGAGGCGCTGCATGGTCAGTGCAACACATGATTGAGGGAGGTGGCTTCTTCATCAACTGGCCATCACTCCAGCAAGTGCACCGAACATGCTGAGAAACGAAACATGCCTGACTCAGGTCACACTGTTGCTAACTGTCAGCCTGAACGCAAGGTGCATCTCTTGCTTGAGCAGCTGGTGCATTTCTGCTGCGCCGTACAACTGCAAGTTACAAATAAAGTAGCAGTCAGTTGCGATCATTGCTCCCCTGAGACCCTTCAAGAGAACAACACATTGACAACAAGCAATGTTTAAATAATTGCAACAACACACTGGGCCATAGGAAGCCACTGCTAGCTACAACGGCTGGGATGATGAGGCAGGCTCAGGCTCACAGCACAAAAGACCGGCCAGTCTCGAGCTCAGCTCGAAACCACTTGGCCGTTTGGATGGCAAAACGTCTGTGAGCTTCATGATGAGAGCCGCGGCGTCTGCGTTGGCCACACGTGCCTCAACTCTTGAATCGAAATTCCGCTTGATTGCCTCGCGCTCCACCATCAACGTCCCTTTCATGGCAGGCACACGCATACCATCGTCAACCAAAAGGCGCCCGGTGCCAGTAGTCCACACATCAAAGGCCACGCAGCCAAATGCCCATGATTCCGTAAAACGGCTCACCATGACCTTACGCATGCACAACCACTCATCACGCAACTAGTCATGGAAGCACAAAATAAGCACATAACTAAGTCACGAAGCAGTGTTCGCATCGCCGTGCCACAGCTCCACAGCCCGGTACAAAGGTGAATACACATTCTTGCCTGACGCCCGCAGACAACCATCCTTGCCGGCTCGTCTGGCCACGCCGAGGTCACACCTAAATAGATGTCACAGAAGCCCACATCATGACAAGCACCGGAAAGGCCTGTTTCAAACATGGTGTTGCGCACGCATGATGCGTCCTAGGCACAGCTTTGCTTGACATGGCGCAGTCTCATCCGGATAGGTCCCAGAGATCAAGATATTGGCAGGCTTGAGGTCCAAGTGAAGAATGTTTTTGGAATGAAGGAAGCCCAAACCAGAAGAGACCTGCCACAGAAGGTTCCACTTCATCTCATCTGGAATATTCCCAAGTTCGCTTTCAAGGCAAGTACTCGCACATTCCATTACCATGGCAAAGTGCTCTCCCTGTCCGATCAAGGCGTAGACTGTCACGATATTTGGATGACGAAGCCCTTCAAGCATCTTATACTCTTCGCATAGTTCGGGCGGCACGCCGACGGGCTCTCCTTCAGCCGGCTCAAACTTTGCCATTTTGAGCGCGTATTGAAATCCACCTTGGTCGACCTGAGCAGGCCAGGAGCAACTCAGCGTCCGAAATAGTAGTAACAGAGGGTTAAACAACTACCAACATGACAAGCAGGCACAACTGCAAACACTGGTATCTTGCTATTTTTCACCGGCAAGACACTGCCTTGCAAACTTTGCCCCATGACCCTTGTCCCAGAACACGAACACATGTCAGAGCTCTTCCAGTGTGCCAGTGAAGCGCTGGCGGTAAGTCGCACTGAACATTTGCCTCTGCAGATTCACTGGCTGTGTCGGGCTCACATTTGGAAGCAGGTGGTGAGCTTGCCGGCTGCAACTTTTTGCGCGCAGCGTGCAGTTCCTTGACCTTGGCGCTGGCGCGGTCCTTGTAGATTTTCTTCTCATCCTCGTTCATCGTTTTCCTGATGGCAACTGTCTAGCATTGCACACCTCCAGTGCTTCTGGGCTAGGGGATGTGGCGGGAGGCGGACAACAAGAAGGCAAACATCACATTGACATGTCACTCCAAGTGTCCACTTTTGGATAAGCATGTCTTTGGTAACAAACGGCTTCTTGCCCCTGATGCGAATGCGAGCACCTTTCTTCACGCCCGTTGACACCATGTGTGAACAGAATAATGCATAGGAAGACGGCGCGCGGCTGGCGGCAGAAGACATTGCGGCTGACTACCTCGCCCTGCGTTGCTACTGTTCATCACACCATGTCACCTGAACCTTCTTAGATGTATATATTTGCCTGATTGTGTCCACACTGCTGACATGCACGAACGGCTTGCCAAAAGCTACACTCACACACGCGCCAACAGCAGTGCGCTGGAGGAGGGGGAATTGAACATGCCGCAATCCGGACGAGCCTTCACATGACTGTCGTGCAATTGCAAACGGAAGGTTTGCCAGCTTCACAGCTGTTACATACTGTTTTCCGGAAAACTGCTAAGCTGCAGCCCAGGCAATCAAAGCAACCAGCTGTCCAGCTGCAGCCCAGGTAGTCAAAGCGGCTGTTTCCCGGAATTTGCGGGAAACAGCTGGTTGCTTTGACTGCCTGGGCTGCAGCTCAGCTGTTTTCCGGGAAACAACAGCTGGTTGCTTTGCCTGCCTGCAGCTGCATCCCAGGCACAAAGCAACCAGCTGTTTCCCGGAAAACTGCTGAGCTGCAGCCCAGGCAGTCAAAAACAACCCAGAAAACTGCTGAGCCGCAGCCCAGGCAGTCAAAGCAACCAGCTGCTTCCCGGAAAACTGTTGAGCTGCAGCCCAGACAGTCAAAGCAACCAGCTGTTTCCCGGGAAACTGCTGAGCTGCAGCGCAGGCAGTCAAAGCAACCAGCTGTTTCCCGGAAAACTGCTGAGCTGCAGCCCAAAACAACCCAGAAAACTGCTGAGCCGCAGCCCAGGCAGTCAAAGCAACCAGCTGCTTCCCGGAAAACTGTTGAGCTGCAGCCCAGGCAGCTGCAGCCCAGGCAGTCAAAGCAACCAGCTGTTTCCCGGAAAACTGCTAAGCTGCAGCCCAGGCAGTCAAAGCAACCAGCTGTTTCCTGCTGAGCTGCAGCCCAGGCAGTCAAAGCAACCAGCTGCTTCCCGGAAAACTGTTGAGCTGCAGCCCAGGCAGTCAAAGCAACCAGCTGTTTCCCGAAAAACTGCTAAGCTGCAGCCCAGGCAGTCAAAGCAACCAGCTGTTTTTCTGAAAACTGCCGAGCTGCAGCCCAGGCAGTCAACGCAACCAGCTGTTTCCCGGGAAACTGCTGAGCTGCAGCCCAGGCAGTCAAAGCAACCAGCTGTTGTTCGGGAAACTGCTGAGCTGCAGCCCGGGCAGTCAAAGCAACCAGCTGTTTCCCGGAGAACTGCTGAGCTGCAGCCCAGGCAGTCAAAGCAACCAGTTTTCCGGGAAACTGCTGAGCTGCAGCCCAGGTAGTCAAAGCAACCAGCTGTTTCCCGGGAAACTGCTGAGCTGCAGCCCAGGTAGTCAAAGCAACCAGCTGTTTTCCGGGAAACTGCTGAGCTGCAGCCCAGGCAGTCAAGGCAACCAGCTGTTTCCCGGGAAACTGCTGAGCTTGAGGCGGGAGCCGAGCTGGAGGTAAGCCGTTTCCCGGGAAACGGTAGATTACCTCACCGTTCCCTGGCCGCAGCCCGGGTAATACTTACAGCAGAATGTGAAAATTACCTTCGCGCAAGGAGAAAGGTAATTTTCACATTCTGCTGTAAGTATTACCCGGGCTGCGGCCAGGGAACGGTGAGGTAATCTACCGTTTCCCGGGAAACGGCTTACCTCCAGCTCGGCTCCCGCCTCAAGCTCAGCAGTTTCCCGGGAAACAGCTGGTTGCCTTGACTGCCTGGGCTGCAGCTCAGCAGTTTCCCGGAAAACAGCTGGTTGCTTTGACTACCTGGGCTGCAGCTCAGCAGTTTCCCGGGAAACGGCTCACCTGCAACCAAAAGGATTGCAGGCAACTAGCTCTCCCGCGTAACGTCTGATTGCTAATGCGCTGTGAGCCTGCAAGAACGCTGATGCTGTACAAGCTACTGTTTTCCGGGCGACGGCCCAACACAAGCGCAAATGTGAGAGCAGCAAAACCAGCCAACAGAAACAACATTTCTCTTGGCGTTTAAGCTGGGTCCGTGCATGGTCACCTTTTGACAGTTGTACTCCCTGGGTTCGGCTTGCGTGCGAACTTTTGAGAACCCAAGCTTGCTCGGCAATGTTCCGCACATGTGTCCTGTCCTACACAACCTGCTTGGCCATTTGCGCGCTCAAACTAACTACAAATCACAAGTGCACTTGCTAGACACTCAGTCAAAGCCAAGCCCCTCGGATTCGTGCAAAAACAAGGACGCCCCCAGAGAACCCAATAAACAATAGCATCTGCGGAAGTCGGCACAATGTTGGATGTCAGTATATGTCAGTCACATTGGCAAAGACAAGTCTTCTTCTAACCTCCCGCAACAGCAATACCCGTCCAAACATCCACAGCTGAAGCAGGGCAAGGGGGGCTGCCTGGAGCCACACTGCCGACATTTGCTGACACAGCCGCAGGCACCTTGGCGCTTGGCGGGAAAAACGTCCTATTGATCTCTCGTTTGCCGGGCCCTCATGGTTCACTTGTCAAGCAAATCAACCCGAATCATGGCAAGGGCAGTCAATCACATCACATGGCTGTGGAACTATTTTCCCCTCCGTAATATCACTGGCGCACATCATGTCTGACCTAATGCGAAGGCGGCAACATGCAAAATAGCCATGCCATGGCCCGAGCCCAACATCGCACAATACGCAGATTGTGCCACCCACAGGCTACACTATGACCAAACGGCACACGGCACATTGCCCAAGCCAAGCTCTAGCCTAGTCCTACCAAACTACACAGACTATATAAGGCCACGCTTTTGCGGACACAAACCTGCCGGCTTCAAACAAACTGGGAAAGCCTTCTTCTGCGACGCCTGCTTTGGGGCGGACTTCTTCTGCGATGTCTTTTTCAGCAATGACTTCTTCTGCGATGCCTTCTTGGCAACCTTCTTTGCGCCTGATGGCTTCTTCTTCTTCGCGGCCTTCTGCGGGCTCCATGATGTGGACACCACTTGGAGCAGGCCGAACGAAGCCCTGGGAAGGGCAACATGACACATGCGGCTACGACCTTTCCCCGGTAGCCAAAAGCCTAGATGTTGAAGCGCATTCATGGGCAAAAACTATCTGTTCCTAACTGTTGTCCAAAAAAAAGGATTGGGATGACGCGAGCTTCAAACGCTTTAGGGGTGCACAGCAACATGCATCAATGCAACATCTCCAGCGTCGCCATTCTTTCAGACAACGCGAGCTTCAAACACCTGTTCAATCAGAGCTTCAAGGTCTGAAGAACACATCCAACACGAAAGATAAAATCGATCCCGGTCATAAGCACCGCTGACAGGATGATGAACACATGATGGAAAGACCACCTTCATCCCAGCACTGCCCATCAACAATGAGTAAAGCCCCAGGAGGTCAAGGCATGTTAGCTGAACAAATGGAGTTGCCGCATCCTGAAAACAACCAACAATGATGAAATTTGGCATTTGTAAGAAACTATAACTTTCGCATGACTAGTCCTACCCCATCGTGCCAACACAGGCAAATTGGTGCTCCACTGTGAAGAAACAATCCCAGGTAGCAATACGCTTCTTTTTGGAGCCCCAACTTCAACTACTGGGTTGCACATGAAGTTCGAGCGAGGTCCACAATACATGCCGCAAATCAAGTCAGATACCATGAGTGAGCCCTTCAAAGTCGGTCCTTGTCATTTGCACCAATGACAGCCAGTTCCCTTTGATTTTGACGGTTTGTGTCATGGTGGCCGCTGTGGCAATCGCAAGCCGTGAAACATGTGTTCCATCAAACATGGTGTCTCATCATTCGCACCTTGCTGCTTTCTGCGCATGCAACAGTTCCATGGGCATCCCTACAAAGACGTGCAAGGGGGAATGCGGCAAATCCCTCTAATAATTGTACCAACATGTTGAACAGCATTCAGTCACAAACAAACGAGCGGCCGATTGCAAGAAGGAGCACCAGCACATGTCACTCAGCCATGGTAGTCAGCGCCATCTTTACAATTCAAACAGAGTGCCAGCGCAACCGCAAGAATCTATCAGTCATGACTGGCTTCCCAAACTGCTGCCCTGCCTCAAGTGCACGAACGTGCTGGCGTGATGCTTTCTGGTGGGATCAGACTTTGTAGACGTGTAGCCCATGGCCACTGCCAACGCGGCGCCAGCCGCAACAACATGCTGTGTGTTCCCAACCAAGTTCCGCAAGCCGTGTTCGCTGACATTCTGGGGGATCTTGAAAAGGCCCTCCTTGATCGGGTAGCCGTGCAAGGCCTCCAGCACTCAGTTGATAGTAACATGGGAAAAGCAACCCAGTAACACAGAAAAATCAGACAGCCGATGAGCACAAGCCGAGGAACCAAGCCGGCAGTCGCAGTCAGCAACCGAGCGGACTGCAGCGGGGCACCCGCAGGAACGACCGCCATGCGCGTCGAGCGCGCCCAGGTTGGGGAAACATCGCTGCCAACCCTTGCAAATCGTACACTTTGTGACACGTCGCAGAAAAACGTCTGCTTGTCGACCCGCTTCATGCCGACTGCTCTCAGCACGGCCATCTCCCGCACACTCAGCAGGCTGCCTGAGCCCCATTTGGATTGCAACGCCTTACTAATTGGGACTGGCTCGACATTTAACTTCAACGACGATTCTTGGTTTGCTGCCTCGTGGGCTTTGCTCTGCGCTTAACAACGGGCTTGAGTCTGAGTATGAAACATTAGACCTGCATGTGATCCCAGTTTCAAGCTTGTAGCTAGCAATGGTATGGATCTTCAACGGTGTGCAACAAATGCGCTCTTGAGATTGAGAGGCCCTCAGGGTCACCTGCAGTCGTGTCGTCGAAAGCGCTTGTAGGTCAAGCCGCCCAAATCCAGTATGAACATGCCCCGAAAGCAGTAGGTATAAAAGGCCGTAAGATCGCTAACAAAAAATGGAGCTTGCACTAGAACAAGCCCAACTGGTTCACTGGCCTCTCATGTACGGGGCGAGGATGTTTTGGATCGTCGAAGAGGACTCGAGGCCATGCCTTGACAAGCTTTCAAACATAGCGCTTCCCAAGCTGGCCAGCTCCGATGGCGTGTGCGTCAACGCGTTCTCTTTCCTGATGAGCAGGAACCACAGTCGCGGCCTCCGTGTCACCTCCCCAAGGTCCGTCGGGCAAAACTGCACCTGAGAGAGAATGATGATCCATGTGAAGCGTGCCAGCAACTATCACAATCAACATCGCGCAACGGCAAGATGTCCGGTCTGGCTCTATTCATTCAACCCATGACAAAACGGTAGCCGAAGGTCCAGGATATGAAACAGGCGAGACGTGGCAACAGCTGGCTTTTAAATCCCCAATCTCAACCCCTCATCCCGTGTCTAATTCCCCGTCCCCAAGCCCCTCATCCGCCCCTTCGCCACATCTTCTCCAAATCTCATCATCTTCTTGTGGCTTGTCTGCCCCTGTTGTTCTTCGCTTTGAAGTTGTCCATTTCAACACACCAACAAACAACCCTTCCTTCATCCATGCTCCATGACCCACCCCTTTCGCCCGTAAAGGAAGCTTCCCTTCAACATTGACCAATGATTCACCCACTCCTTGCCCACACCCGAATCTCGACTTGCTACCCGAGGAAAAGTGACGCCTCAATTTTGTAGGTTCAAGGGAAGCTACTATTGTAGCAAAACCTGTTGAGACAGGGCAACGAAGTGGAGCCAACTTCGGTAGACGTAAACGATGCGGCAGCCCTGTTTGGCAAAAGCAAGTTATGTAAAGAAAGCACATAGCAGGCCTTTGGTGACAGTAAGGTCATGTAGAAACCTATCGTCTCAGGGAATGTCAAGTGAACACCTTGCCCGGGAAAGGACTTTTTTGAACAAGGGGTATATTTGTGTAACACACCTATTACTCAATAACAAGCTCTGCAACAGAACCAGGGGTAATGGCATGTCACGCAAAACCTGTTGAGCAACGTAAAGTTCGTATGTTACAGAAAGAGTAAGAGAGAAGCAACCTGCGGCAAGCCGGTGGCAAACAAGTGGACGAGGTGAGGAAAGCTGGCAGTCGCGTTTGGTAAAAAGAAAGATCTGGAACAACCTGTTGCGAGACGAAACACAGTGTAGCAAAAACTGCTGGGCATAGAAAACTTATGACACACTGGGCAATGAAGTTGTTGTTTGTGCGCATGGTGGGCTTGGAACAGGCAGTCGGCAAATGCTGGCGAACTAAGCACCATGCAGCAATCACGATACTTGCGACATCACACAGGCAGAAAGTAGACTAACCAATGAACACGTAACCAGAATCAAGTGGTAGTCGCTCGCCACCTCCCGCTTCATGATCCTCTTCACACCGTCCAAATGTGGGAGCAGCCCGGCCACATTCTCGAGCACAGCAAAGCGTGGCTGCGAGAGCTTTACTGTGCGGAGAACACACTTCCTAAGTGTTGACAAGCAAACAATCATGTCTCTCAGCCTTGTCAGCAAGGCAAAATGAGTTGCAATTCAATCCAACACAGCAGTAACAAATTCCTACACATAAAATGGAAACAAAGACCCACTTTGTATACAAGAAGCAGGGGCTTCCGCCGATTGGAATCCCGGAGTCCAGCCCTTAGCCCAAGCGTGCTGTAGCTTTGGCAGGGAAATCCAGCCGCGTAGCCCCCTCCACGCAAAGCCCCCAGCTGCGGCGGCGGCCGCTTGGTGAGGTCGTCGAAGAATTCCAAGGGCTTACCTTGGCACCACAAGTACACCCAACCTCGCTACGTGCCATTGCGCAAGTGTGAAAGAAAGCAAGCAACACCTGCTTAAAGCCAGCTTTGATCAAAGAGGTGTGGCACATCTCAGAAAAGAATGCTCTAATCCATGCTGTGCGCCGTTGCATTCGATCACGGACTTGGCATTGGGGCATAGATCTGACGCCCACAGCTGTTCCACTTTGAAGCCCATGCCATGCAACGCCCACACAGGGGCCTGGCAGGGAAGAGTGGTAAGGCAAGTCATGTTCCTTGGGCAAATGTCACTGGTGACTAGGATGACCACCTTGGCTCCACAATTGCTTCGCAACAAAAGCGCTTGCAGGCCTACACAACCATATTTGGTTTGACCGTACACGTCGCGCCTCAAGACCGCTGCAGTCAGTGGCGAAACGAATGTGGCTGCCGCATAGGTTCCCCCTTTCATCATGATAACCGTGCTGGCGAAGCCATGTTGCCCGCGCGCTGGCAACAAAGTGCAGCATGACTGCTGGAAGTAGTCGCACGGTAGCTGCAAGGACGCGGCAGAGCTGAAGAGGGCAAGCGGAAGACGGACAAAGCATGAACAAGTCATGCATTAACAGCCGGAAGGCGAGCCCAACACAATGCTCTCAAGTCCAGCCCACTCCGGAAAGCATTGCGCACCGGAAGAACAATAAAAAAACCTGCAAACGACTTGACGATAAGCAAAACCTAAGCAGTGTGGGCGAGTCCATGCCTCTCTCTCTCAATTGCAAATCAAACCAGCTAGGCGAATGGCGCTTTTGCAAGGCTGTCTCCCATCTGCCCCTAGCACAGCCGGCTTGGCAGCAACTCATTGCAAGGAAATGCCAAACAAGCAAGACGTCGGAAAGATATCCATCGTGCACATCCTTGTTGCCTTTCTTAAGTGCGCAAAGTGGACACCACGATGCATGCTCACATCTCGGCGCACCGTGTTGGCTGAAAGGCAACATGCGTCTAACTCTTTCGCTACAAGTCGTCTATCAACCAAGCAGGTCTAGGGAGGCGCCTGTTTGAAGACAATCACCTTTTTCAATGTTCTCGAACTGCTTGAAAAGACCGCTCTGAAACCGATCTCAACCACAACAAACACCAAGCTAACCTCCACATGACCTCAAACATCCTCAAGCCTGCATGGTGAAAATTGGGAAACATCTCCTGGTCTGGTGCAGCAAACATCTCAAACCGTCCTCCAAGCATAAACGCATATTAAACGCTCCGAAGGTCTCAAAAGAACTGACAACTATCCCGAAATGACTTCGAACGTAACATGAGAGCACATATCAGTGCCTTCCAAACTTGGAACCCGACTTCCATGCAAAAGTCCTTTTGCACTAAACAAGTTCACGCCGACACCATTCTAGCACGGACACAAGCTGATAGCGACAATGTAGACATGCAAAGGTGGCTCGCATTTGCAGGCATTAAGTTGTGTGAGGTCAGTTTGAGGCGAGTTTGAGATGAATCCCATGCCTCTCTAGGTCATTATTGTCAACAGGTGTTCAACTGTGTCAGTCCAATTTAAAGAAGATATCCTCAATTCACGGAAACCAGCTCCGTCATATCCTCAAAGGGTGCCCGAATCTGCAGTTGGAATAGCCTCAGTCTTGATCTAACAGAATGGAAGAGCCGCATCCCAGCCCCGCTACACACCTTGCCAAGCTGTGAAAGTATGATTGCCCCTTGTTGCCGGGAAGTAGTGATTCAACAATTGACTTCCACCTCACACTTCCGCGCGCCTGAGTTTTTAGCACTAAAAGGCCAACCCGCGAATGCACAGAGTGTGGCCGTGGCTGAGTTACGATGGAGAAGACAGAGTGAAGGGAAATCAAAGCCGCAATGGGCAATGCTCAAGAAGATTGCTTTAACGTAGGCGGCCCAATGACAAACGCTTAGATTGAAATTCATTCCCTCTCAGTTGCCAAGCCTTTCCGAGCGGCGCTAGTTTCGGTAAGACAAGGCGCTACAAGCTTGTGTGGCTTTTGTTGGATCTTTGATCAGGATAAGACTCCACGCACAAGTAACGAAACATATGCTAGAGAAGCCCTGCGAACAACCCCGAGGATTGGTCAGCCAGGACACTGTTGTTGCAAATCAATCTTATCAAGCTCAGGCAATCCTCCCGGTGTTTCCCAGAGACACACCCACGCCAGCACGACCTTGACCGTCAGCCACTGCTGCGTGGCTCGACCTGGGAGCAGCCTCACCTCAAAAACCCTAGAATCTACCTTAAAATGACCTGAAACAGGGTCTGGTCACACGACAAACTCCTTCTAAAAACCGTTAAGTTCACCTCGGAAACCCTGAAATTTACCTCAAAATGACCTCACACAGGGTCTGGTCATACAGCACTCACCTTCAGTTCACCTCAAAAACCCTGGATTCTACCTCAAAATGATCTAAAATAGTCACTGGTCACATGAAACCCTCCCTCACAAAAGCTTGAAGTTCACCTCAAAAACCCTGGATTCCATCTTAAAACAAGCCACATCAAACCCCTCCCTCAAGAACACCTCAAGAACTTTGGATTCCATCTCAAAATGGCCTGAAATAGTGGCTGAGGGCCAAAAGATGAAGACACCTGTAACTCCGATGAAATGAGTCCCCTCTTAAAAACTCCGAGTTCGCCTCAGAATGACCTGAAACAATCACCTGGGGCTCACCTCAAAAACCATGGTTGGTGACATGAGAGCTGGCTCCTCCTCCCCCCGCCAAGGCTTTCAGTTTAACTCGCAGTTTGAGGGCTCTCCACAAACATGGCCCTGCTTGCTTCTGCGTCAAAAAAAAACTGCACGAGATAAACTCCGCTTTGAGGGCCCGGCTCCAGAATTCGAATGTGTGAGAGTTCCCGAGCGTGCCTCAGCGCGTGCGCTGAAAAAGCAAGCCTTGTCTTGTTCAAACTGACGCCTCAACAACAGAACGGCCTATCTTTTTGAAGTTCAAAGCTGCGAGTGTAACAACGGACGACACATGACGAGGGCCTCATGGACCAGATCGGGCAACACATCCCCCGCTCTTGAGGCAGCATCAAATGAAAACCGTCAAGGACTAATTTTAATCGGTCTGAATCAAGTCACACAACTCAACTCGGGAGACGGCGGCCGCAACCAACATACAGCGATGGGCGCCATACCAGAACAACCAACGCATGGAACAATTGGGAGGCACTGAAAAAACCTGCAAATAAATCTACATCAAAGAATGACTGGCTATTTCAAAAACCTTGCGTTCACCTCAAAAACCATGGAATCCACATCCCTTAAGTTCACCTCGAAGACCCTGGAATCTATCCCAAACAATGTCTGGTTGCATGACATATTTTCCCTCAAAAAATCGAAGTTCACCTCAAAAACCCTAGAATCTACCTTAAACTGACCCTGGTCACACGACAAACTCCTTCAAAAACCGTTAAGTTCACCTCGGAAACCCTGAAATTTACCTCAAAATGACCTCAAACAGGGTCTGGTCATACAGCACTCCTCCCTCAAAACCTTTAAGTTGACCTCAAAAACCCACCTCAAAATGACCTAAAATAGTCACTGGTCCTGGTCATATGAAACCCCTCCCTCAAAAACCTTTGAAGTTCATCTCAAAAACCTGAGATTCCATGTCACTGTATCTCCTCAAAATGGCTTGAAACAATGGTCTGGCTCCCTCACCCTTTTCATAATGACCTGAAACGGAGGGGTTTCATGTGATAGACATTGTTTTAAGTCATTTTCAGATTCTGGTGGCTTTCCTCTGTTTCAGCTCATTTTGAGGTAGATCTGAGGTGATTTTGAGGTGTCCATGTTTTGAGATCATTTTGAGGCGTTTTCATTCACCTCAAAAGCCTCAAAATGACATGAAACAGTGTCTGGTCACCTCCAAAACCCTGAAATTTACCTCAAAATGACCTCAAACAGGGTCTGGTCAGACACACTCCTCCCTCAAAACCTTAAAGTTCACCTCAAAAACCCTGGATTCTACCTCAAAATGACCTAAAATAGTCACTGGTCACATGAAACCCCTCCCTCAAAACCTTGAAGTTCACCTCAAAAACACTGGATTCAACCTCAAAATGACCCAACACAGTGTCTGGTCACATGAAACCCCGCCCTCAAAGACCTGGCAGTTCACCTGGAATCCACCTCAAAACAAATGACATGAGACTCCTCCCTCAAGCAAACACCATGAAGCCACCTCAAAATGACCGGAACAAACCTGGTGACATGAGATGTTGCCCCTGCCAACTACCTCAAAAACCCTGTGGATCATCTCAAACTGACCTCAAACCAGATCTGGTGACAAAAGACACTAGCTCCCTCCCTCAAACACCATGGGTTAGGCCAATGCTGCGACCTCAAAAACCGAGGGCTTCGCCTCAAATGACCTGAAACAATCCCTGGTGACGTGACCTAAATCGATGGAAGGGGCAAGCCGCACGCTCCATGATTATCTACCGCCCCTCCCAGCAACCCGTTCCAGCGAGGCGCCGGGCTGCGTGATTTGACCTGATGGCCCATGGTGAAGTGATGTGGCTTGAAGCTTCCAAGGACCCTCCCCCCCAGACCAGACCAGCATGTCAGTCGCCAACTTTGCACAATGGGCGTTGGGGGAAGGGGGCGCGGGTTGTTGGCCATTCAGGCGTTTTCATACCTTCTTGCCTGTTCAATTTGCAAGCCTCGCAGGGCCGAGGCCGACCGACCAAGCAAGTCAAACGATTGTCAGCAAGGATTTCAAAAGGGATGCAGCTGTTGCGGAAATCAGAAAGGCCCTTCACCCAAGCATGCCGTTTCAAAGGTGATACAGGGCGTTGCCCATTGCCCAAAGTAGTCTCAAAGAAACTGGGTATGTAACAGAAGATGGTATCCGTGCCTCCGTGAACCACAATCAAGCTTACACATGACATGCGCCCACACCATCTCAAGCACTGCAGGACTCTTTGCACAACCATGCTTTGTATGCTTGGTAAATGCCCAGTGGACCTGATATATAAGCCTTTTCTGGTGTCCAACTTTACTAGGGGGGTCTTCATCAGTTTTCTGTTGGTTGAGTCCCTCAAATGCTACCAAAGAACATATTTGACAACTTCATTAATCCAAAACGCAACGAGGTCTATTGACCAGGTTGGAGATTTCAGAAGCATTTCTAGATTTGGTCAACAACTGACAGCTGCAAGCGAGAAGGGTCGATCGTCCATGGCCAAGCACGAGCACTCTCCAGGTGGCCTCTTCTGAAGAGAATGCAGCACAGTACCTGCGCCGTTGCATACGCACTGTCATGAGACAACATCTGTCCATCGCAGCTGCAACGAAAACCGGCGTCAGCTTCTGCGTTGTGTTTTTCTCCTCTACTGCTTGCAGTTGCCTAATTGCCGGCTTGCAGTCATGAGTTGGCATCGCAAGCTGAGCTGGAAGTCATGAGAGTCCTGATGAGCTTGGAGGCACTGGAGTGCTCACTTGCTGATGCCAGCTTGTTTGCAGCACGGCTGCCAGCTGGCACTCGTATCGGAGTCTCCGGTCCGGAGAAATCTGCTAAGCATGCACATGGCAGCTCAAAATTCTTAGCGGGCGGAGCTGCACAAATCATAGCTGCACATAGCAGTACCATTGGCCAGCTTTAAACTGCGACAGCCACTTTGCATGACAGCCACGCATTTGAATGTCATGTCAATTGAAGGGACAGCCACACATTTGCAGTGACAGGGGAACATGCGTTCTAGCAAGCACATGTGTTTCAAAAGCCAGCCAATGCTCTTGCACCCCCTAGTAGGGCTCGGATCGCTCGCGCGATGATCGCACTGACCACGATGTTCGTGGCGCAGGCGGCGGCGGCGGCGGGGCCTGGCAGGCCTTTGGCTCTGGCATGGCTTTCGGCTCTGGCCTGGCCTTCACCTGTGGTGATGCCAGGGAGGCCTCACTACCAGAAGGTCTCTCAGAAGCGGGAGGCGGTGGCGGGGTTGGCAACGTCGCCTCCAAAACGTACCTCCCGCGCGAGGCCTGCTCCGCCCAGGTCCGTGCCACCAGCATGTTCATGCCTTGGCTGCAACTCCATGCCGTTCTGACTGCGCATCAACGTCAACCGCGAGTCGGTCACAGAATCATTAAGCAACAACGCTGTGTCTTTACTAATGTCCCAACAGGAACGGTATTGCTAGGGCATTCTTCCAGCTCGGACACTGTATCAATAATGCCAACTCTATCACGAGCTAAGGCTCTCAGAATGGGCAAAGACAATCCTACTCACCACCGACTAGTGGAGCCAACCATCAAAAACGAAACAAACACAGTCAGGGAAGCCCCACCTGCCAACAATAGGGAGCTGAAGATGTTTGATTGAGGGTGTAGTTTGCTAGATATGCGCACTCAGGGGTAAACTTGTGTGTGACTATCACCCAATAACCCAAATCACCACTCGAGTCATGTCCAACGACAATCCAACTGCCAAACACGTAGCTTAAAATGCTAAACCAACCTGCACACCATGCTTACCCAACAAGAGCCCATGTAAAAGTGGCAGCAGCAGCCAGTACCAGAAACGCAAGTCTCAACGCCAAGCGGAAGACGGAAGTGTCTCAAGAAAAACGGCATGCCGCTCCATGACTTTGAAAGGCACACAGCACCAAGCATGCAAACTCTCGGTAGGCGGTGGCAAACTTTGAAAGGCACACAGCACCAAGCATGCAAATATCACACTCTCGGTAGGCGGTGGCAAACTTTGAAAGGCACACAGCACCAAGCATGCAAATATCACACTCTCGGTAGGCGGTGGCAAACCTTCATGGCCCATGACTTTGAAAGGCACACAGCACCAAGCATGCAAATATCACACTCTCGGTGGGCGGTGGCAAACCTTCATGGCCCATGACTTTGAAAGGCACACAGCAACAAGCATGCAAATTTCACACTCTCGGTAAGGGGTGGCAAACCTTCATGGCCCATGACTTTGAAAGGCACACAGCACCAAGCATGCAACTATCACACTCTCGGTAGGCGGTGGCAAACCTTCATGGCCTATGACTTTGAAAGGCACACAGCACCAAGCATGCAAATATCACACTCTCGGTAGGCGGTGGCAAACCTTCATGGCCTATGACTTTGAAAGGCACACAGCACCAAGCATGCAAATATCACACTCTCGGTTCGGTGGCAAATCATGGCCTATGACTTTGAAAGGCACACAGCACCAAGCATGCAAATATCACGCTCTCGGTAGGCGGTGGCAAACCTTCATGGCCCATAAAATTGAAAGGCACACAGCACCAAGCATGCAAATACACTCTCGGTAGGCGGTGGCAAACCTTCATGGCTCATGACTTTGACAGGCACACAGCACCAAGCATGCAAATATCACACTCTCGGTAGGCGGTGGCAAACTTTGAAAGGCACACAGCACCAAGCATGCAAATATCACACTCTCGGTAGTAGGCGGTGGCAAACCTTCATGGCCCATGACTTTGAAAGGCACACAGCACCAAGCATGCAAATATCACACTCTCGGTGGGCGGTGGCAAACCTTCATGGCCCATGACTTTGAAAGGCACACAGCAACAAGCATGCAAATTTCACACTCTCGGTAGGGGGTGGCAAACCTTCATGGCCCATGACTTTGAAAGGCACACAGCACCAAGCATGCAACTATCACACTCTCGGTAGGCGGTGGCAAACCCTCATGGCCCATGACTTTGAAAGGCATAAATCATACAGCAGCAAGCATGCAAATATCACACTCTCGGTAGGCGGTGGCAAACCTTCATGGCCCATGACTTTGAAAGGCACACAGCACCAAGCATGCAACTATCACACTCTCGGTAGGCGGTGGCAAACCTTCATGGCCTATGACTTTGAAAGGCACACAGCACCAAGCATGCAAATATCACACTCTCGGTAGGCGGTGGCAAACCTTCATGGCCCATGACTTTGAAAGGCACACAGCACCAAGCATGCAAATATCACACTCTTGGTAGGCGGTGGCAAACTGAATCAAAGGCCAAAGTGGCGATCGCGGCACACAGCCTGAAGAACAGCGCTGGGATTGCGCCACTTCCTTGTGGCCGGGTTCACCTCGCGCAGGGCAGTTGGCCTTGGTGGGCGCCAGGGCAAACCGTTTGATCACATGTTCGTCGTCAAAACAATCAGTGTTGAAACCTGTAAGCATTATCCAAACCTGCATCAAGCACAGGCATACCAACACAAGCCTACTGAAAAAAACATACTGCTCAGAATCAAGCCACACAATCTCGTGCCCGAGGAGCGCTCCCAAGGCGCTGTGAGAGGTCAATGCCACCAGCCCTGCAAGCGCCGCCTCGTCCAAGTCCAACTGCGAGGCCACGAAGCTCAAGTCCGGAGCCAGCTTCTCCAGGGCCGCCAAGAGGCTGGCCTTCCCCTGCGGTGGAGGTGGCGCAGAAGGCCCCGGCACCTCCGAGGCAGGCTCAATCGCAGTCAAGTCGATGAGCTCTGGCCTCGCCGAGAGCTGGAAGCGAAATGCAAAACGGTAAGCACAACGGAAGGCGGTGAACGAGAGCCATAACTTCAAAGCAAAAGCACAAAGAGGCAGAGTTTCTCCAGCGGAAGGCGATGAGAACAGAATGGGAGGCGATGAGCACAAGCAAACAATTTCAAACCAAAAGCAAGAAGCCAAGGAATCAGTTTCTGGCATCAAGCGACGCACAAAGAGAGGCGCCGCCTACCCTGCAATGGAAGGCCGGGTAAGCAAGATAACCGCATGTGGAACCCATGGCAAGAAGGGCACGTCATCTGCAAAGGTAACCCCAAAAGTACTACAACTTGCAACGGAAGGCGAGCACACACACACACAAGTAAGAGAATGTGGCACGGACTGAGCCTCCGCGTGGCAGGATCGAGCACCATCTCGGAGAGCCAATCCGTGAGGGTCCGCGTCACCGAGCCCTCAAGCCGGAAATAGCCCGACTGCATCGGCGGCCGCCGCACCCCAAACAGCGTCGGAAGCCAAAGAAGCACCTCCAAGCCCTCGATCGCCATGTGGCGCAACAAATAGGCCGTGCCCGCCGCCAGAAACGCAGACCGATGCTTCCCCTTCGTGCCTCAAACAAACAAAGGCGTGGAATAAGCAACAGCCCAAACCGCTGCAATTCTTAGTGATCATTTTCGCAGCCGTTAAACTTGCAACCGTTGCAAACCACAGTTTCAACCCACGTGCAAGTCAATCTGCAACAGGCCAGCAAACACACCCCGAACGACTCTAACTGACTTTGTGAGGCAACCTCTGTTCCAGCACCGACTCACTGTTGACAGGTCCTGGCCAAAAAATGACAGATGCTTGGCACTGGCCACCAAACGAACGTCAACCCAACAATGTGAGCAATTGCGGCGATTGCAGGAAAGGTGCACAACATTTGGTCTAGAACAAGCATCCGTGTTGTTTAGGAAAGCCTTGCACAGGAAATGAACCCCTGGGCACGATTCCCAAAGTGGCCAGTGTCGAGTCATGTGTGCCACTCAATGATCTGCAAAGGGTTGCCGCTCTGCAGGAACATTGGCTGGATCTTGCGACGGCAAACAGCCTCATCCTAACCAGCTGTCCTAAAACCAACCCGGTAGGGCCGATTGACTGAGCAAGTGCTACCCCTTTGGCAAAGCTTTCTGGGCTTTGGAAAATATTGAACCCCAGCGCTGGCTGGGGCTCGCCAAGACTAGCTTCAGAACGAATCAACCTTGAAATGCCCGTAAAGAAGATGGAATGTGACAGGGCCATTGAAACCTGAGGCCAGCCTGGCTTCATACTATGATTTCTTGTTACGCTGGCCTGGCGTGTGACTTAACCATCACCAATGTGTCCCCCCCGTATTATGAGTCAGAATGTACTTCCCCGCCTCCCTGAAAGTGCCTGGACTCGAGAACATGCTCTTTGCTTCAACTGTCAAGCACAGTTCACTGTCAAGCACAGTTCACTGTCAAGCATTGTTGAATGCAAGCGCCCGAGCGTTGCCTTTTCATAGGGAATCTGGCGGGATGCGGGGCAAGATGGACTATATGAATAAATTAACAACTTCAAAGAGCGGAAGACGGACACTCCTAAGAATTGGACGGCTTGACGCTGCGCCGGGCAACATTCAACATGACCAACTCGACATCGAATGCTTCTCTTTGAAGGGGGTAGTCTACCCATCATTCAATCATACCTTCAATGAGCGCGTAATCCGTGAAATCACGCCAAGCCACACACCAGCGCGTGCACCAGATTGGGGTTCACGCTCCCCTGCGAAACCCGCAAGAAGGACAAGAGCACCTGCAAGGCAGCACAAGTTTCCGAAGAACAAGATAGGGCATTCAGCCACTCATGACTACGCCCCTGTCAAAAGTTTGCAGTCAATAAGAAAACATTAAACAGTTTTTCTATATCAAACCGCCCGAGCCTTCAGGAAACAGTGCGACCTAATCCTCTTTAATAAGCAAACATTTGAAGGGTGCGACACCAGGAGGCAAGGCAAGATTTGTCTGGCGGTAGCCGTCAAACAGCGCAATCATATGAGCAGCTATGATCCAAAGTGTTAGTAAGACTACATTGTGCGACCAAAGAAACCTTGGGAAACCAGGCAACCCAACAGCAAAGCGTGCCAAATGAGCCACGCAACCGTGAGTGAGTGCTGCAGCAGCATGAACACAGATGGGCTCTTGATCAGCTCACGCTGCATGCGGTAGTCCTGCAAGGAAGGGCTCACAACAATCATAGCTGACTCTTGCTCCGACGAAACATGTAACACAGGATTGTGAGACAGTCCATCAAAAAACCAAGTGGCAAACTGTTTAACATTAAGAAAATGAGCAAACGCGACACATGGCGGGCGGGAACAAACAACAAGACCATGTGCCCCCACCCAGCTCAGGCGAGCGGGTCATGCCGTGTGCGGAAGGCGAATTGCACGAAACCGTAACTCAGAGACTCGTGCAAACTGCAGCGCAAGAATAACATGGATCACGCGGCAGGCGGAAAGCAAACACCCCGCAGCAGGACTGCAAGCCGCAACGCAGCTCGTTGTAGTTCCAGAGAAACATGCATGGACATCATGGACTATGGACTGCAGGTTGGGCGGCAGGCGCAAACAACTCAAACGATAAAGCGTTGCATCAAGTGCTTTTGCGCACGCTGACATTGAATCAAACAAAAAGTGGATCATGCGGAAGGCGGAAGGTGGACACAGTCCGGCCACAGTGCAGCCAAAGTGCCCTGGCGGTGCCCTTCACCGAGAAGTCACGGTCAGGGTCATTTGGCCACAAAGCCCGAACCTTACATCACCACGGTACGTTTGGAGAAACAACAAAACAAGTTGACAACACACCCTGTTTCGGCTTCGGCGCAATTTCTTGATTGTTTGGGGAGTTTGCAGCAGGGCGCTCGTAGGTTGCAACAGGAGCCCACAGAGGCCTAACTTCTCCAAACAACAGCTTCGCTAACAGTTGTGGCTTGTGACAGATGAGGAGTTCTGCGGCGGCCTGCAATGATTACAGTGTCATCTCGTGAGTTGCGAGTTATCATTCTCAGGGCATCGGTTTGTTGAATTGTCATAGGACAAGCGATGAATAGACACCTTGACTTTAAAGTCCAAATAAAACACATTTTCGGCCAAGGCACGTCCAAGGTGCCCACCGTGTGATCCCTGTACTCCCGCTTCAAGAACCGCGGAATGATGGCGTGGCCGGGCTCACCGTCGTACCTCTCCTCCGCCCCATAGGCGACCACCACCACCTGCCGCCGCACAGGATCCATGATGCCGAAGGCGACTTTGCGTGCTTGCTTGCTTGCTTGCTTGCTTGCGCTCGCTTGCTTGCCTGCTTCCTTGGTTGATTCCTTTGCATTTGCAGGCTTGACTTGCCATGCTTCCTGCTGACAGTCATAGCCACCTGCTCAAAGTCAAATGCTCCAAGTCAGTCATGGTCACCTGTCACTGTCTTGCCTGTTCAAGGCTGCCAAATCTTGCGGAAGTCGCACAAGCCAATCTCTAGAGGACGTCAGATCAGCAACTCAACAACTCCATCAGCAGTCGCAACCAGCAATGTTCAGATTCAAATTTCAAAACCAGCAAAGGTCCAGGCAAGATTTGACATAAGTGTTGCAACAAGTGGCTGAACCTATGAATCTCTTCTCACGTGGCCTTTCCGCTTGCAACCGACTGAACAACTGCGCGGGGCACCGATCCGGCTTTGCGTCTTGACACTGGCTTCCTCCCTCCACAACCTCGGCAATGCACCCCATCGATAATTGAGTCATTAAAGCAACGACACCGTGATATGTGCAAGACTCTTGTCAGTAGGTCAATGGTCCAAGCCTCTGCAGCAATGCCGAATGTGATTGACAACCGGAACAAAAATAGGGTTCTGATCATGCCTGCAATGTCTAGTAGAATGTTCAGCATAAGTCTGGAACCAGTTGCCACATTCGCTCTGAGGCCCCTGCTAGGTGCATGCTCTTGAGGAAGATAATGACCACATCAGCATCGCATGAAAAAAAGTGAGCTGGCCCCAATGCAACAAACCATTGGGTAGGTTCAACTCATGGCCAAACATCCACGCATCGACTCGCACGAACACGTATTTAAACACAGACACACACACAAACAAACAGGCCTGCGCACACAAACAAACACGGGCCAAAAATCCCACCCTTTGAGCGCATTTTCATCCGCGCCTTTCGCTAGAACACTGAACCCTGACATTGCCTGTGAGAACCCGCGTTTCCCCGCGCACACCAGTAAGTTGTATATATATATACATATGATTATCATTGTACATGTTTATACATACAGTAGTACCCATCATATACAAGTCATGACATTTGCCATACGACGGTTGGGTGCAACACCAACATAAGACGCTGCGCCGTGCGTAGCGCAAAGGAGCAAAAGTGCAGTTTTACGACACAACAGCACAACGCTACCACTGTGTCTGCGCAAGATTGAAAGAAGCACTAGCATTTGCGGAAGTCGTTGCAAAGCCACACAACTAAGCCGCGCCCATTCTTCTGCAATCAGCCGAGGTTGCACATACGGCTGCACTCAAAACACAGCAGCTTCAAGCATGACTGGCATCTTATCAGCAGTGCCAAGCGAAGAGCAACGAGGCAACTGCAACTACCCTTGCAGCTACCATGTTCAATGTCATCAAAGCACCCCATCACACACCACACTTCAACTGGCAGCAGCAACAGAGCCAGAGCGGCCAAATCCGGGAGGCCAAAGGTGCAACAGAACTGCTAGATTGCGTCGGCTCAAAAAATGACAAAGTCAGTCTGTCACTCCATGATGCAGCAAACATGACACGCGTGCGCGTGGATCCCATGCATGGTGACAGCAGCACCAACTATGGAACAGCAGCCACAGAGCAACACCCACGCCATAGTCCAGACTCCTCGTACCGTCAGGCAACCCGCCAACTTCTGTTTGTCAACGGCACTGAAACCATCAGGTCATCCTACACAACTTGCAATAGCAAGAAGTGTACGCCTGCAAAGGGGAACATGCATGAGCGTACATGCATGCCAGTATACAAGCATTCTCCTCAGTTGCTTCCAAGCAGGTGGCACTGTCAAACTATTTGATTCACACTTCTGCACACACTGGCCACACTGACATCAGATCCACCTAGCTAATGCACAAACGTGCCACCTTGACGAAAAAATAAAAAATGCTTCTGGGGCCATCCTAGAATATTCCTCGATTCCTGTACCATGGCTATTGTCTGATCACGCTTGCCTGTCAACCCAGCCTTGCCCAGAATCCAGCGCCTAAAGCCAGTCGAATTGTCTTGCAGAAGGTGCAACATGCAGTGAGTTCACGAAATACTCTGCAGAATAGGAGCATCTCACCTTTCTAATTTTCGTGCATCCCCGCTCTAAAACCACTCAAAAAGGGTACCCCCAGAAAACATACACCCACTTCCCCCTGGAAAACCTCAGTCGAGCCAACACGGGGCCCCGGGCAGCGTCAGCCTTGGACGCTTCCACTGCCGCCTTGGCAGCATCCACCGCCTCCACTGAACCTCGACCGGCGCGGACGGCAGGGTTCCCTGTATGTCCCCTTCGTCCATCGCCCCACCAAAAAGAACACTTCTTGATGTTCATACATCACCCCACCAAAAGGAAACACTGCTTAAAAAATCGCCCACAAGGTGATGTTCAAGTCAGCCAAGGATTTTTTTCTACAGCCCCGGCGCTTCCGAGGGTTCAAGGGAGAGCGGAAGGCTGAGAGTCTAAGATCCTGATCAAAGGTCCCCTCGCTCAAATCCCATTCTATTGTCCAGAGTAGACGCCCCAAGTAACAAAGTACTTGGACCCAGTTGTTGCGGAAAAGCCTTAAATTAACAACCCATGTGCAAATAGGTGTCTTGACAATTGAGGACCCTTATGGCTATGATCCTCTTCCCACTGTGACGCCAAGGCCTTCTATGGGCTTGAGGCTTGGAACAAACCCCGGCCCCGCGGGCCCGGCCCATGGGAAATCGTTTGACACCTGTGAACTGGTCCATATGGGGCCGACGTGTGCCACGCAGAATCTTGTCTGAAATCTGCTCGATGACCGCTTTGTGCAACCCTGGTGACAGGTTCTTCTAGGCTAAACCGATTTGAACGTTGCAGAGTTGTTCCAAGAAGACATCAACCGGGAAAACTGAAACGGACACTTACCAGCAACGTGTCCATGTATGATTCTCATCCTTGAGAAATGGACACAATTAACGTACCCAGCAGCTCCATCCGGCCCACCATTGGGCCCCAATCTGATGCACTGATTTTTCTGGGACTTGCTTGAAACAGCAAATAGAGCCTGCACAACTGGACCTGGCACCAGTGCGTTGTTCACAAGGGTCACGGGTGCCCCGCCCGCTTTGCAGAGGTTTGTTGCCCCCGCCTTGGATGGCCAGCACGTTCGCCTTGGCCTCTGCCGCTGCTGCCTGCGGAAGCCCCCCCCCCCCAAGGCCAGACCCTTTGCCCACACCCAAGCGGCATGAAGGAAAAAGTCACCAACCCTGCGCGCGGGTGGTGGATTTGCCCGTTGAAACTCACGCTTCTGTGGGTCATCTGCCAACAGTTGGGCAAATGCTGCTCGTGGTCGAAGAAGAAGACGTTAAACTCCTCAATTCTGCACGCAGTCAGAGTGGACTCTAACATTGAGGATCCAAATAGGGGAATAGGGGGTCCCACATAGGGGGTCTCAAGGAACCCACTATAGATACCTCAATGCCGGAATAGCTCGGTGGGAGATGCCATGAAAACGACGTAGTGGGCCATGGGGCAAGTTTGGTTGCAAATGTAGGTGTGTAAGCAACAACCCACGAGTGCAGCAAGATTAGGAATATCTTGTGTACAGTCCATGCGTGTGTCGGCATCCTACATCAAGCTAGAACCACGGATGGCAGCAGGATTGCACATGCGCTGAGCATTAAAGCAACGCAAGAGAGGAAACGCCGGACCTGAAAAATCCCTTCTCCTGACCATGCGGGGGGCAAAAAATAACGCGACCCCTTTGTGGGGTTGGCACTCGCGCCTCAACCGCAACCCCTGCAACAATCCCCCCCCCCCGCCCTTCCAGCGGCGGAAGCCGCACGGCTGGCCTTCTCCTTGGCGCTGCCACCCTTGGCCAAGACCTCCACGGCGCGGCTCAGGGCGGCACTCACCTCAGGCTGGCTGGCGCGGGCTTCCTGCTTTTCTGCGGGCTTGTTGCTTCTTGAGGGTTCCCTTTTCAGGTTTCAAAGGAGAGTGACACACCAAACAAAATGTTATGTTCATCAACTCAGCGGTCTGAAGCGGTTCAAAGCCCCGAGCAGCGAATGATCGCCAAGAATGCTTCCTTGTCTGGCTGGTGCTTGGAAACCTCTAATTTGCTGATTTGCTAGATGGTTTGTGACAAAATGGCCATGAGTTTCCTGCTCATTTGCTCATTCTTCAGACTCTGCCATTTGTGGTGTCCATCTTCACCGGGCCAGTCTTGGGTGTTCGCTTCAGGTTGGCTTTCAAAGGAATCAGAAAAGGACCCCCCAGCATTTGAAGGCCGCCCCTATTTTGAGATAGACTCACCTTTTAACACACCCGCCACACACGCACTCCAAAACACCCACACATACACACATTGGGGGGACTTGACAAAACTTCTCTAGCTGATTGGGAAACCTTCCAGTTTGATCCTGCCCGCTCTAGTTGGGAGCATTTTGTTGTTTCTGCTCGGTCTTGCTTCCAAAACCAACCACCCCGCCGCCGTTGCGGCCTCTGGAGTCAAGCCGATCCCCAGATCCGCCGGGCACATGGGCGTCTCCGCGGTGAGGTCGTCGGGCTCCCCTGGCAGCTTGGGCCCGTGAAAGCCTTGAAGATCCAATAGCCCTAAAAATGCATGTGTTGTGCCTGTGTTGCTTAAACATTTTTTTCTTGTCTGGTTTTCTGTTGCAGGGTTTCCTTTGGTTCTGTTTGCTCGGTTTCCTTTTGGCCGGTCTAGTTGCCTTTGGGTTGGCTTCCTTTTGGTTGGTTTCGCCCGTGTTTCCCCTTGAAAGCCATCCCAAACGGCCACCCCCTGTATGCTTGCCAGTTGTTGAGTGAGCCTGGTAGAAAAAGGGGGCCATTGCGTTTGGTCGCTTGTTTCGTGGTACCACTGAACATCTGGGATAGCAGAATCCCAGGTAGGCGGCTCTCTCTCAAGCCATCCGCCTGACGCCAACGTGTATGGGTCGCAGACCCGCTTCAGGGCCGCCTCGTGGTCCCCTGCACACAGTGGATGAGAACCCGTGGCACCAAATGGATGGCTTATCCAAATTCTCAGCTTTCATCCATAGGTGCACGATCTTGTCCATGACGAATACCCTCAAGAATGGTTGGAGAGGATTGCCCGAAAACGTTTTGGCTGCGCTTGTGGATAACTGTTCTTCTCGGTCCTCGGTTAAAGTCTCAACTGGTTGGATTCACGGAAGTCGTTGGGAACAACGTTGTTGAGCCCTATGGGCATGTGACAGAAAAGGGATAAAAGTGTAGAGACCCTCGTTCAAAAGGCGGCAAAGGCAAACCCAGTGCAACCGTACGTCGAAACTGGGGCCCGACTCGGGTTGTTGAAAGAAAGCCAGGCATAACAACCAATTGGAGGGTGCATGGCTTTGACACACAAATCTGTTTAACAATAGTTTCTGCTCTTGTGATGTTCGTTATCCGAAGAAACTGAAAGTGCCAATATGAGGGAGCCAATTTCTTCTCTGACCTTCAAAACATGATGCCTACCTAGCGATTCTCTGGTGGCACGGGGGAAGTCCCAAAGTGTTCCTCGCAGCAAGTCTGCCAGCTCTAGCATATCGGGGTTACTTCTGTGGGAAATCTGTTCGGGGCACCCTCGCAAGCTTAACAATTGCTGCTAGTCCCAGTCCCCAACATCTTTTCCTTTAAATCCACCCCTTTTGCCCTCCATTTGTGCCCTCCTCGTCCCTGTCTTCCCGTCTTGACCTCCTGGTTCACCCCCCTTAGGGTCGTCACACACCATCCTGCCTCGGCTGCTGAGCCCCTTGGCCTCCGCGATCCGCAGCAAACTGCCGCGGCGCCGCTCCGCCGCCCCCAGCAGGGCCGCGGCCGCCGCCTTCGCGCCGCGCCGCGCGCGACGCGCAGGCGCCGGCGGAAACGCCGGCGCCGGCGCAGGCGCCGGCGGCGGCCGCTGCACCGCCCGGGCCTGCGGTGAGCTTTTCAGGGGGAGCCTCACACGGAAGGGAGGTGATGGAGCTCCAAAAATGAGTGGGGCTCTTCCATTTGCGGAACCCCCTTTAAGGGGGGGGCGGGTGTTCCGAGCAAGACGGGATTTGAATACCGAAGCGTATCATCTGTATCAGCCGATGTTCCTTCAATTCCTAACCATACACCATGATCCTTGTGTGACCAAAGCCTCAACGCAATGTATGTAGCGCAATCTCCTGTTATGTTGGGAGGAATTATTACAGGCCTTCATCATCTCCTTTGTTCTCTCCTACAGAAAGGCAAATCCAACCAAACACCGCGGAACCTAAACCAACCAACATGCCAAACACGCTGTCCAGACCAAACCAACGTCTACCCCTCCAAACCTCAGACCCCCCCCCCCCAAACCCCAGCGGCACCTGCTTTGCCCACGCTGGCCGCCAGCAAGAGCTTGGCCGCGGCCTCTTCCCAGGCGCCATCCTTCGCCTCCTTCCGAGCGAGTCGAGAAGACCCGAAGCTCACACCCAACATGTGGTTGGGGTCTGCAACCGTTGGAGAAAAAACACCGCCGTTTCAGCCTGGAATGCCACTCATGTCTGGAAAAAACACTGTTTACTGTCGCTATTGACACCAATCCCTGTGGTTGGCCTCAAAACTCAGGGACCATTGTGGGATGATCCTGGCTTCGGCCCTCTTAGCCGTAAGCTCGGAGTCCTTAAACTGGCTTGCCTAAGCAGGCAAAACCCAAAAAACGGTGGGTCCCTTTGCCGTGTTCTGGGTCGTTCGCCCCTGTAAAGGAAACCACCAGTTGAATTCTTCAGTTGCGGTTCCCAACCCTCGTTCCAGGGACCCGACCCACGCCTGAAAGATCTTCAGCGCTGCAGCGGACATTTGCTGCGCTTGTGCCAAGGCGCCCCGCAGGAGGTGCGTCCTTCCGTCCGCAAGGGGGACCGAGCTGGTTTGTTGGGTTAAAAAGGGACAAATACGGGGGGAAAAGGTTTCGGGGGAATAGGCTTGGGGGACAACCACAACAGGGAGGGGAGCAGGGGCGGTTTTGTCTCCTAGTTTCCCTTAAAGTGGGACCCAGAAGGCTACCGTGAAAAAACAAAAGCACGTCCATCATCCGATGCCAACGACGCGTGTGGAACCTCAGTTCCTTCAAACGACAACCGTGTGGGTCACAATCCAAGCCACTCCGGGGGTCAAGACCATCTAAAGAATCAGGGCGGCCGCACCTATCGGACTTGTGCCCTACTAACCTTCAACTACCCGGATGTTGAGTGTGGCTCTGGGGAAATCACCCTTATGACCCCTCAGCATGGGTAAGTGCCCACTCAACATTGATGCCCACTCAACATTGATGACAAATTACATAATGAACAGAGAACACCGAATGCTGCGGTTCAGGAGCCGTATGAATTGCCAGAGTGCAACATCTAAGGTAGTTTCCCTACACCAAAACCACTACACAGGTGTTGTTTTTTGTGTGTTCTTGTTTTTTTTTTTTTTTTTTTTTTTTCGGTGGGGTATATTTTACAGTGGCTATGTAGGTGCTATATATGTCTCCCATTCTCTCCTGGTAGTGGTTTGGGGGTAGTGGAAACCATGCTAGAGCCAAGCGGACGTCGAGCCCTTCTATGACTGCTCATTGTACTGGCACAAAGCTCACCCGATGTCGGACACCAACATTAAGTCTTCCAAGCAGGCCCTCCCTCCCTCCCTCCCTCCCTCCCTCACTCACTCACTCACTCACTCACTGACTCAGGCACACTTGGGCTCGATTTCGTGACAGGCGCAGTGCTTTAGATTGGTTCTTTCGGAGCGATCGACTTTGTGCATGCTGATGCTGGCTTGCGTTGCACGCGCCTGACTCTGCACATGCATTTGTTGATGTGCGAGGCGCACACACAAACTTGCACATACTTACTCTCACTCCCTCAACGTACACTTACTAAAAAAAAACACGAACTCACTCACTCACTCACTCACTCACTCACTCACTCACTCACTCACTCACTCACTCACTCACTCACTCACTCACTCACTCACTCACTCACTCACTCACTCACTCACTCACTCACTCACTCACTCACTCACTCACTCACTCACTCACTCACTCACTCACTCACTCACTCACTCACTCACTCACTCACTCACTCACTCACTCACTCACTCACTCACTCACTCACTCACTCACTCACTCACTCACTCACTCACTCACTCACTCACTCACTCACTCACTCACTCACTCACTCACTCACTCACTCACTCACTCACTCACTCACTCACTCACTCACTCACTCACTCACTCACTCACTCACTCACTCACTCACTCACTCACTCAACTTACACTCACTATGCACTTTTCCCTCAACTTACACTCACTGAGGTACACAAACTTACTCTCACTTCACTCATCTTATACTCTCTGACTTTCAACCATTCCCACTCTCACTCACTCAAGAAAACACATACTTACTCTCACTCACCCAACCTTTACAACAAGCTAATCATGCGGGATGTCCGGTTCTTTGAGTTTAAGTGAGGACAATAGAACAAGACTTGGGCCCATTTCATTTTAAGGTCAATTCCAGTTTTAGTGAAACAAACCAACCAAAAAGGGAGCATCATCCAGACCCCCTCGCTGGAAATGACTCCAAGAAGACTCGTTCCGTTTCATAGGGCCTGGCCACGGCGAAGAAGCAGCAGCCCTTGCCCTTGTTGTCCTTCTGCACCTCTCGGCATGCCCTTGCTTTGGAGTTGCTACCCTTTTCGTTGGCTTAAAGGAAAACCAAAAACTGGGCCCAATATAATGTTTCCTGCCATTGGGAGGGGTAAGTTTTGAGGGTGTCACTGAAATGAACCCACGAGTGATTGAACAGAAGCGGACTAGCGGGCAAAAGGATCTCACTCCAGGCCAAATATCGCCATCTTGCCAGATTCCTGGCCCTCAGTTGCCCAGTAAACCTTCCCAAGGGGAAATTCTCGGGTGCATCGCATCTTAGCCACCAGCCAACCAGCCCTGCCTCACAGAGGTCCAGCGCTTCTAAGCCACGCGTCAAGGAGTCCTGGCTTCGACCCAAGTGGGTGAGAAAAACTCCGCCCCTGTTGCGTCAAAGCGGGGGGTCGAATATGTCTATTAGCTGTGACTACTTCGCTTTCATTGAAAAAGGGCATTCCCTTTCGGAAAGTGGGCCAGGGACCCTCACAAAGCAGACCTGACTCACCTCAAGCTTCCGCCATGTCCATGAATTGTTTAAAGTCTACATGGATTGAAATACCAAGGCACTGTCTATGTTGGGGGGTTCGCTTACAAGTACCTGCTGAGTTTGTGGCAACTGTTCAACTTTCACAGGTCGCAGAAGATTCAGAGTGAATCGGACCGACCTCACCAAGAACGACCTGACCCGTAAAGAGTCGGGCTATGCCTCACTCAGGCCTGGTCATCTTGGGTTGACCTTGCCAGCTGAGTCAGCAACTTGTGACCATTTCTTCTGATCAGGCCCCTCTTCACTTCAGTTCAGAGTCAAACAATTGAACTGTATTTGGAAGATCAACTCAGCAAGTAAACAGCAGAGATGAGAATGTTCAAACCACACCAAATTGTCTAAAGCTATCAGGTCCTCGTCGCCTTTCAAGGGAGTAGACTCACGATTCAAGCCTGTGGATATGAATTCAATTGGGAGCCCGTTGGTGAACATCTGAAATACATGCACAGTCAGGTCCTGTTCCAACCATGTTTGAGGGTATGCCCCCGAAAAGGTCATAGCGAATTGGTCTAATTGTAAATTCATCCTGGCCCCTTTTGGAGGGAAACTATGATGAGATTCTTTCAACAATCATGGCCTAGGCATGTTTCAAGAAGTCCCAAGTACAAGCTATCTGCGCAAAAACCTACATACCTGGATATGGGATCAGGGTTGCCTTCAACTTAACGGAGTTGGAACAATCATGGCCAATACGTTGTCAAAACAAGGCGGGAAAATCGCATCGGTTATCCTCCTCCCCCTTTATAACAACCCAAAAAGGGTACCAAGCCTGCAAAAACACACACACACACACACACACACACACACACACACACACACACAGAGACACACAGAGACACACAGAGACACCCACAAACAGACACATGCATGTGGGTGCTTCTCAAAAACTAGAGACCCCTCCAGGTGATTTCCTCCAAAACCGTTTCAAAGGGGACCCTATGTTGAGAAACACCCCACCAGTTCCCAGACCTTCCGGCTCCGTCCTCGAACTTCCCCTCCGCTCCCAAGGCCAAAGCCAGCGCCGCCAGCGCCGAGGCGCGGTTGGCGCCCGAGGCCTAGTGATGCGGCGATGCGACGATGACCCTTTGGTGGACATCAGAATTCGGTGGGGATCCATGTCCACCACTTTGCAGGGGGTTCCATATTTATGAAAATTCATAGCCATGTCTCATTTGTTCTGGGTGGTTCGGGGTCCACATGTTTGTATTGGTGTGCAATGGGAGGGAACCCCACAAAAAGGACGGAAGATAGATAGAAACTCCCTTCCGTGCACCTTGTGGAACCCTGGAGATCTGACGATGCTCCTGGCATCGCTTGCCAAATTCGGCTGCTACTTCCCCACCCAACCCCACCCAACCCCACCCAACCTAACCCTCCAGCCGGTCGTGCCTTGTGCCAACCTTGGTTACTTACTTCCCCCAGCCCCAAGCGTCACAATTGTGACATGTCTTTGTTTGGTGTGTTCCCAAGTTGGAGGTGGGTAGTCGTACAGAAGCAAACCGCATACCATCCTAGTTTTCTACCCTTCCTTTGGCCCAAGGCCTATGGTATCCATACACTTCATGCCCTACCCTCCCGTTTTTCCATCTCACACCTCACCCCACAGCCTGACCTCCGGCGACCGCCCCACCGCCCCACCGCCCCACCGCCCCACCGCCCCACCGCCCCACCGCCCCACCGCCCCACGCGGCGCCTTGTCCAGCGCCTTCTGCGCCTCCGCCGCGCCGCCGGGCGCCGGCTTCAGCGCCTCGAAGCCCATGGCGACTCGGGCGCACCTCGGGCAGGAGCCCACGGGACCCGCGGAAAGCAACAAGAAGGGGGGGAACACCGCAGGGGAAAAGGTCCTTTTGGGTTGTCTTTCACTCTTTGGTGCTCAAAGTGTTGATCTTTGAAACCTTTTTTCTGAAACCTTTGCCCTTGAGTACCTCTGAAAGCTAGCGATTGCCTCTGACATGGTACCTGGCCATCTGTGATCTCCGAGAAAAAATAAATAAATAAATAAATATATATATATATATATTATTTGTTTTAAAGAGGTCTTAGGGGTATCGCAGTTTCCCGGAATCATTCCTTCTCTTTGAGGAAGGGTCATGCAATCTGGCTTCCAGCGAGGCCACTAGCCTTAGAATTTATACCTACCCCAAGCCAAGAGAATGAACAGGTCAATGTGGACTCTTTGGCCGAGAAGACGCTGTGCTATACAGCGCGCACCTGAACTTCAATGGCAAGAGTTGAAGGCAACCTGTTTGAAGCCACGCAACACAGCGTGCGATCAACACATTCAGAATTCACAGGCGGCGTAGCTTGCTGTTGGTCCTTGCTTTAACTGGCTGGCCATAACCAAGCAGAACAGTGCACAAAAGCGGAACAAGGATTTTGCTTTCACAATAAGCACTAAATGCTGCCGGGCTCTGTTTAGACACTCTAAAAAGATACAACTGCCAAAACATGTATCCTGGATTCCCTAAAAGAAGCAGCCCACCAAACTCCCATTGAGATCGATGAACTTGAATCCACCACACCGACATGGTGGATCTGTAGACAAGACGCCTTTCATGGGCGAGGCTGAAATCCACTTTTAGTTGCCCAGAAGCATGAGAGCCACAAACGATTTGTTTTGCTCAGCGGGACATGGCCCTTTGAGGGGGCCACCACACCAAAGCAACAAAAAACTACCAGCAATATTGTGGCTGGACAAAATCCGGCACCAGTTGGCGGGTGGTTTATTCCAGTATTCATGGCGTTGAATCCATCCCGTCCTGTGCGAGTTGAATGTTGGCCATCCACTGCTATCAGTGCCACATCGGCCCAAATTTGGGGTACACAGAAAATCAGACTTTCAAATTATGATCCAAATGGATTTTACCAGCTAAAAATAGCAAAAAGCAAAAACAAAAATGGCAGAGCTCCGGATGGGTAGGTACCCGCCCAAATGGGAGGCTTTCCTTTTGGTGTCCTTTTAAAACCACCCTAAAGGGTCCCCCCCAAGCCCCAGGCCTGTGCCGGGCTTCGGATCGATCCGGACACGGCCCGCTACCGAAGGCAAGCCATGCCTTGAACCAAACCGGACGAGCAATGCCACCAGCCGGTTGCCGTGTCTTGGAGGGTACCCCTTTCAGGTGTCAAAGGAAGCCGAAGAAGCAGCCATTTTTGGGGTTCCGCCTATTTTTTACACATACCCAAGCAACACCAAATAGGTATTGAATTGAAAATTGGCTAAGTGTATCTGCCCTATACACTGGCCATGCTTACGCAGAGCCTCTGAGGGTGTGTGAAATCGCGGAAGCGTGCCTGCGCCGCAACAAGTGCCTACGCAGAGTGTCAACGCAAACATTGAATGCTCGGTTCAAACAAAAGTGGGGTTGAACCTCCATCCACACCAACCACTGTGAAACAAGTGGTGACAATCCAGCTTTGGGCTTTGGGTGGAGCGCGTTCCGAGGAAACCTGTCAGGCCAAATCATAGCTGACGGGTCTCTGTTGGAGGCAAAGGCATGACACCTGCGCCATCAGAGATAAGAACCTGCAAACAACTCTCTACCCTCTCCGGCGCTGCGGCGGCGCCGCGGCGCAAAGCGCAGAACAACCCCTTTTCCTTGACACTGTGCTCACGGACGCGCAGGGATGGGCCTTAAGAACCAGACGCTCCAACAGAAGTTTGTGAAGCGCTGACTTGTTCCAAGAAATGATGGACCATCTTGCTGCATCCAGGCTCACACCGGAAGAGTGCTCGGGCCAGACCTCAGTCCGTAAAAGTCGAGAGAAGCCTCGCCCCTGCAGTGATTTCATCGCCGCAAATGGCTCCTTGCAATGGGAAAGACCACGGCAAACGGATTTGAGTCCAGCCGCCCACACCCAAAGCTTCATCCCCAATCCACCCCTGGGGCTTTCTCTGCGCGGAAGAATGGCGCTGGGCCCTGCACCGTTACGCCCGTACACCTGGATGCGGTGAATTTGCCATGCTGAAAAGCTGGCGTGTTTTTGGTTGTCCTTGTTCTTTCAAAGCACTTTCTGCAAAGAAACACCCCGGAAACGTGCCAAGAATTGACAGACTGCTGTAAGAAGAAACAGCGCCGACAATCAGTCATCTTCACAAACTCCAACCCTCCAATGAGGAGCTGACCAACTGGCGCGCTCCTTTTGCGGGAAAACGTCCGCCTGTCCCCACCTTGAAAAATATGCATTTGCCGTACAAGAAATTGGGAGTCCCTGGTCTGAGAAGTTGGTTCAGAGTCCTCCCATGTCCCTCCATGGGCCGTAGACTACCCGACATTTTGACCGAATCTTTCCTTTTGTTGGGGACACCGTATTTTGAGGCTTGTTGTCAAGAAGGAACTCAAACAGAAACCTTGGGATGTTGCAGCCCCAGTCCTAAGAAGCTGATTCGGCAGGCGCCTCCCCGGGCCACGATGGAGGCGTACTTCTCGACGGCGGGGCTCAACATGTTGGTCGTCTGGTTGCAAGCCTCGGTGTGGGGTGGTTCTAAGAGTTGTATTTGGTTCTGATTTGCTTTGTTGGCATTTTTGTTGTGGGGGGGGGGAGTGGGGCGCCTTCCCAGTTCAGTGCTCAGCACCCAAAAAAAAGTCCACACTAAAAGAAGGGGGTTGTCAAAGTTATGCATCCCTTTTGTCTGCTCAATCTGCGGGCACTTCAACAAGGGAAATCACTACGATCTGGCGTAAGGATGAAGGATTGACTTAGAACAATCCAGAACGGGCACATATGGGCGTGGGCAAGGCTGGTTTCTCTTGTTTCTTTACGGGGACCCCCTAAAATAATGACTCCTGGGGTGCTCCTTGAAAACACCCCAAAAGCATTCCCTCGAAACAAACAAACAAACACGCACATACATATATATATATATATATAGATCATTGACAACCGCACAAAAGGCCCATTGCTGCCGGAGTGCCAAGTTGGGCGTTGAGGCGATCCTCCTCGCAAAGTCGTCGTTGCTGAGACGCCCGCAAGTAGAAAACTGTTCAACTGAATGGACACCTCCCAAAATGGCTAGTTGCATTTTGGTTTCCCCATAAATGAACCAAAACGGGTCCCAAGAAAATCGCCACACTGTCCTTCTTAGACCGACCAAGCGCTCCTGGCCACCTCTGCTGCTGCCTTCTTGGTGTCTTCTTCTCCTGAATGGCCCGCCACGCTCAAGCCCCCCCCCAAACCCGGAGGGGGTTGAGGGTGGTTGGAGGGGTTTCCGGGGTGGGTGCTTGGGGGCTTGCCAGCTTGAATCAGATTGAAGGCCACTTTGGTGGCCTGGGCTCCGTTGTCGTCTTATGCCCGGAAACCATCTTGCTTTGGAGGACCTTCCTCAGTTCTGAAACCTGGCCCCACAGGATCTCCAAGCCCTTTTGAAATGAGATGGAGGGAGCTTATCCGGTAACCTGTCCTGAAACCTGAAACGCCTGCATTCACAACACGCCTCTCCCGCGCCTTTCTGGCATTGATGGATAACGCCGTACTCCAGCATGGTCAAGGAACTCACCTAGCACGTCTCTCACTCCAATAGAGCACTGCCCCAAAACGAAGCTGTGTTTTTGGGTTGATAACCGCCAGGTCAAATGGCGCCAACGCAACACTTTCGCCTTGGCGCGCTACGCCAAGCATCGCCAGCTTTCTGTTGCCAAGGCGCAGGGCCCTGGTTGTAGCACAGCTGCATGGCAACCTGGGCAGACATATCCTCCACTGGGCTGCTCAAAGTGTCCCATTGGATTCTGAACAGCGGCTACATGCGAAACCCTGTTGATAAGCCACGATAGTGTCCCATTCAAATGCATCATATTTGATAGCAGCTTTGTTCAAATCCACTCAAATGCCTATTCTAAGCGGGTTTTGCCAACACCATGACTAGCAGAACATGACCTCAACTCGTACTGTGGGAATTAGTTGAAGATCACCGGAGCCAATGCAAAAGCTCTAGCATGTCAAGCACCAGCGGCACCAAAGTCGTGCATCACTGACATCATTAGCATTTCTGGCATCACTGGCATCACTGGCAGCACTGGCAGCACTGGCATCACTGGCATCACTTGCACCACTGGCATCACTTGCATCACTGGCAGCACTGGAATCACTGGCATCAGTGGCATCACGGGCATTGGTCACTGACAGAACCACTGCATCACCAGCATCATTACCATCAGTGATCGCGCGAATCACCTTCAAAACTAGCATCACCTGCATCGCCTCGAATAGGCAACAGCCCTCTGCGGCCCTGATTCAGAGGCATTCCGAACAAACAGACAATGTGAGTGGATGTGGATTTTTGGCGGCCGCAACCAGAGCAGTCCTTTCGTTCCTCGAAGGCCAACTAAGTCCCTTTCGGCCTCGAACAGATTCACAGTCCAGCCGGCTATAACTTACCACTTACTAGGTGCTAGGTGCCAGGTGCTACCATGGACCACTTGCCACTTCCCAGGTACAACTACCATGGTTACCCGCCACTTATCATGCAGCTGGCCCCGCTCACGGGCGCCCACGCGGTATGGCCCACCAGGTCCCCGAAGCACTCGGGGGGGCCCCACAAAGGAAGCACGAAGCTGGCTGCGGCTGAGGCCTCGAATGCGGCGAAACGTCGGCCCTGGGTGTTGGAGGGGGTCCTGTTTTTCCAGCCCCCCTTTTACCTTTTGGCTTATGGGCCAAAGGTTGTGAACATCCCAATCCCCACTAAAATAGGTTCTGAAATGGGTGGTGCACCAACCCCCCAAAATGGTACCATTGGTTTTGACCCACAGCCAGGCCATATATGTATAATACTACACAGAAACTCACACACAAACAGAGTTGGGGTTCCATTGAACAAAAAAACAACAATCCGAATCCACACCCAATGGTTTCTCCTGAACTAATGAAACAAACAATGAGAGCTTTCTTTGTCCTGGTTGGATTTGGAGGTGACAAAGCATTAGACAAACAATCCATCTTCTTCGTTCGGCTTCGTTTCTGGCAAAAAGGCAAACTGATGGGCTGTCGAGCCCCGCGTAAACATTGCAGCCCCGCGTAAACATTGCAGCACATTGTAGCATCTTGTGCCAACCTGGACTTGGTGGACAACCTTTCAAGAGAGCCGGACTGCTGAGGGCGATTGAGTCTTTCTAAGAGACTTCCAGTTGACTTGCAAGCATGAAATCCCCCTGAGGGCAACCATGCTTCCTGACATGTCCTTCTACCAAGCCGGTTTCGGATTCACATCCTTAGAGGTTTGGCTTCAGGCTTAGTGGCAAACCAAGGGAAGGGAACCCTCGCGTTCGGGGGGGGGCCCCACCCTTGGAGCACTCCATCCCGTTGGGGCTCCGGCAATGCGATAGTCCTGAAGCCGTCGCTCTGAAGGTATCAGAGCAACGAACCGGACGGGAGCTCTGTCAGGTTGAAGTTGTGGGGGGAAGGGCTAAAGCGCAATTTACCGGTGGTGTTCAAGGAACTGCCACTGTTGGAGGTTCCACAAAGGGAAATGGAGGAAACCCTGTTAAAAGCTTCTTGACATGTTTACCACCCACAAAAACAGGTTAGGGTTGCACAAACAGAGTCCCCGCTTAAACAACAGTAATGAACGCCCTGGGGCCTGGTTTTTTAAAACCCGCTAAATTGAAAAAACAAAAAACAGACCCCATGAGCCCCTAGGCACCTCAGCACGTTGGGCCTGGAATGTGTTTGTTGTTTTCTCGAGATGTTTTGCACTTTGCAAGGTTGCCGCTACCACAAAGATAATGTTCTCCGCATGAAGGAAACATATGCTATCGCATCCTGGGCATTTCACGCGCCCACAGCGAATTCTATTCAAATTAACTAGAAACTATCAGCTTGTCTTCCTAGAGTCTATCTAGATTAAAACTAACATCCAACTAAATTCCTAGATGTTTGGAAGGAAATCCCATTTAGATTCTGATTCAACAGATATTTACAATTGAATCACTTAGATGAAATAACCAGCTTGTCCTTCCTTACTAGATTATAGAAATATGGAAGTTCTAACTAGTTCCAATCAAAACCCTTTATATTTGGAAAGGAATTCCAATTTAGAATTGGAACGGTGTCCTGTTCAAAATATGCTTCAAAATGCAAAATACAACAAAGCTCTAGTTGAACTCATATTTGGACAACAACCCATGTAACATCGAATTTAATTTGACAAGTTATGATTAAACTCTAATGGACACCTCATTTGGAAGGGCCGTGCCAATTCATGCCAAACTCAAAGCAACAAATTGAAATCTAGTCAAAATCTGCAACACTTGCAAGCCAAATGGAATGACATCTGCATTGTTAATGGGTGTTTACGGATTTTTCACTCCTTGCAAGGGGCTTGCAAATCAAAAGAAACAACAAGCTTCTCTATCCTGGCGTGAAAAGCTTTCAAACCAGTCGGAAGGATACCTGCATTTCTCATGGGGTTTACTGTTTGTTCACTCCTTTTACAAGGGGCTTGCAAATTAGAAGAAACAACAAGCTTCTGTGTCCATATTAGGTTCTATTTAGGAAGGAACACCTATTTGAAGCCCAATACAACATGCCATGTTAAATTGAAGTCTAAATAAGATATGAATCACACTCAAAGTGTTGCAATATAAAACTTGTAAACCAATAGAGCAGAAATTGCATTTTCCTGGGGTTTCTATTGGTTTGTCTTTTCTAGCAAGAAATTGCGGCTGACGAAGCAGCAGGCACAACTGCTCTATAGTAGCTTTGGATGCTGCTTGAAGTGCAAGATTTCACCGTTTTTCAATAACTCAAGCCCCACAGCGCTCAGCTCTCTTAAACCAAGTAGGGTTAGAGGACTAAACTAGAGAGAAATCGGTTCCCAAGGAGCTTTGACGAAGAGTCAAGCAGCTTGCAAGTCCGCAGAGTCCTTGAAGTTCCTTCAAAAGCTGCTTGCAAAGGCCAGCACCAGCCCCAAGTACGGAGGAAACAGAGCCTTGCTAGCCCCAAACTGGGGGCGTTCGGTGGTCGGGGAGAGAATCAAAGGCGTGTGACAGGCAAAAAGGGTCATGATGCCACTGATTGACCCCTGTGGGCTTACAAAGTGAGACCATCAAGATCACCCAGGGTGACCCAACACCAGGTTGCTGCGTTTTTTTTTTGGCAAAGCCGTAGAGTCATGTCCCTGACGAGCCCTGAAGGATTGGTTTTCCCAGCTGAAATCTTTTGGGTCTCTGCCCAGTTGCGGCCTGGGGTTCGTAGCCTTCGAGGGTTCCGAAGGGTTCCGGAAGGTTCCTGGGCTGGTCGATGCCAAGCATGTTGTCTGTTTTTTAATGTCGTTTCAACCCTCTCTGATTGAAGACGCGCGGTTTTTCCAGCCACCAAAGCTATTGCCAATACTTTTGCCGATGCTAACTCCTTTCATAGTCTCAAGGGTTTTTATTCCAGATATAAAAACGGCCAGCCGGAAGCAGCAAAATTATTACTACTATTGTTCAAAAAGATAAAGAGTTTGACAAGCTCGTAAAGGGTACCCTCCTAATTTCCTTTCACTTTCCCATTGCAGTCCTATTAGCCATCCACACAGCACCTTGTCGACAAGGACGCCAAATTCAAGGCGACATCTCCAAACAAAAGTAAATGAAGCATCATCCTCTGAAAGTCCTGTGCGAAAAGGATGCGACTTCTCCACAGACCCCCGGCGGTCCGCTGCCAGCACCAGCCCCCAGGCGGGGCCAGCGATCTTGCCGCAGCAGGCCGCCACCTTGGGGTCGCTTGTAGAGTTGGTACAAGTCCATTTCGGACTTTGGCTGGGTTCCCATCACTTAGCCAATGCCATGGAGGTGGTGCCCTTTGGCTCAAATGGACACAAACGAACATGGAACCTGACAGGCGCGACGGCAGCTGCCCACGCATACAGGACTTGCGCGATTCGGCTCTTCAACTAGATGCCAAACTTATCCAAAGCTGCCTCTTGCAGCGACATGTGCATCTGCAAAAGCAACTCTGGTATTCGAAAAGGCTGCAAACGTATTGAGACATTGTCCACATCATGCTTTCCCTGCTCCATGATCCTCTAAACTCAAGTTTGACGCCCCAAACTAAATTTGTCATCTGCCGAACTAAAATTCTCCGCCCTGGGCTGTTTTGGGAGAAAGTAGAATGCATGTGAGCCTTCCCTTTCTTGGAAGCTCTGTTTACCCATCGCCTGGCTGGAGGCCTTGTTAGGGTTCCCTTTCTTTCCTCCTTAAACGTTCCAAAAGGAAACCTACTTCACATGGCAACAGGTCCCAGGTGAAGTTCACATGCATGTAAGACACTTTTATGAGTGTGTCTCTTTTTAGGGGACCCTCCCCTCAGAAAAAAATGGCGGTTCTAAACATGTTCCTGTTGGTTTCCCTTTAAACATCCACACAAAAAACCAGTACCTTCAACAAAAACTCCCTTAAGAAACCACAAACATGGAGTAGCTTCAAAAAAAAAACACCCCCAGACATCTGGGCCCCCACTCCCTCAGCATTCACATCTCGGGCCCCCGGGCGCACGGCAGCCCCAAAGTGCGGAGGCCCAGCAGGAAGCTGCCGCTGGCCACGGCCTGCCGTTGTCTTTCTTGGAGCTCCCCCCCTTTTGTGGCGCTTCCTTCTTGTTTGGCAGTCCAAAGGGGAAGCCGCCGGTTTTTGCTTTTTTTTTGGACCATGGGGGTTGCCTGTGTTCGGCCTCTCTCTTCTTTTTGAGCGTACAGCTGTTTGGTGGGATGTTGTACGGGAAACCAAAAGGAAACCGCTGCCAGCGAAACACCATGTATCTTAAACATCACCCCTGGGTACATCCTGTCTTGATCGATTTGTAATCCAGTCATGTAGGACATGCCGGGCATCTTTGCAGACGTCTTTGCTGGAAGGTTGAAACTCACTTCGAATTGATCCAACATCTTTGAAAGGGTATCAATGTAAAATTGGGGATACGTGCACATCAATTGCCTGGCTTTTGTTCACCATGTTTGAGGGCTCCAACCAACATGCTCCCTCCAATCAGGGAAGCTGACAGTCGAATTTTGGAAGACCACTTCCCTGTTGAAGCGCCCTGTCCACTCCCATGTTTTGACATGCGTCGCTCGAACGGTGAATGCTTCTCAAAAGATGTTCGCCTTTCTTTATCATTTCAAGAATTGCCCAAAGGAAACTGTTGGTACGAGTATTTGGGGGGTTGATCAATATTCCTGGCCCCCACATGACCATGGCCAAACTTTCCCATTTCTTCAGAAATATCATCTTCTTCGTTGGCTTCCCTCATGGTCATCCCATGTAAAGGACCTGTTGATCAACCCCCATTTTTGCAGAACCCAAGGAAACAACCCGGAGACCCAACACCCCCCCAGCGCCTGCGTCTGCGGCGCGGCCAGGCCCCCGGAGCTGCCAGAGTACGCGGCGCTCACCGGTCCCTGCGCGGGTCATTGTGACCCGGGCTGGAGATGGCTTTGTAGCGTCCAAGATCCAAAAAAATGCAAGGGCTTCCGGCTGGTTTCCTTCCAGACACCCCAAAAAATATATATTATATCCTCAACGAAAAGATCTGGCGATAAGGAAGCTCTCTGGGGTATGGTGCCAACCTGCGAAATGGGCCCCGCGGGGTCCATAACATACGACATACCGATATGGGTGTGTCGGCTCTTTAGGGCCTTTAGGGGACCCCCAAAAAAGCGAGGCATCACCAAGAAAAAGGCACCCATATCCATTTCGTGCACTTCAAGAAGCAAGCAAAATCCATATCAGGGGCATCAACAGAAGCCCGCAACTAAATGAGGCTTTCACATTTCTAGTGTGCTCCGTTCAAGTATATGATGCTCACAGCAAGCAGACTAGGTCAGTGTTCGTATCAAAAGCAAAGCACGGCATGGATGCAGCCCTGCTCTGAAGGTAGTTCGAGCCTCAACGAGTTCACCGCCAAACAACAGGAACCGCTGACGAAACCCGTCCATGAGGCACCAACGCCAAGGATCTTGAAAACAAAAACAGGTGGCGATGGGCACTGGCCCTTCTTTCGGATTGTGTTGTGGGAAACCAAAGAACATCACAGCCGTGTGCAGCGTCCCTTGTTTGTCGTTGCCACGCCACCCTTCCAGCTGGCTTGCGACAACGTTGCCTTGGTGCCCTGCAGGAGCAACACGACAGCCTGGGTTTCAAGGAACCGGGTGCCTTGTGGGCTGATTTTCCCACAGGCGTTGAGTCCTTGGGGTAAACGAGAAGCTTGATTAAGGATGTGGGATCTTCAGAACAAGGGTGTGGCGACGGGTTGATATCACAACTCAAAAGAAGTGCTGGGCGCCTTTCAAAACCACCATCCAACAAAATGTGCGGTCGCCTGGGGAGGTGTGCAGTCTGGATCAAGCACAACTATCTAGCTTGAAACAACAAGTGCTCAAGAGCATGGGTGGCTCAAACACTTGCCCAGCCCGATGGCGGGCTAACAAGAGGATTTATTCTGCATGCATGGTCAAAATGGGTCTTGGTCATGGTCACCCTTTAGCGACCCTTGACATTGGTGATCACCCCTCATTAAGAGGTTGATGACAATCCTTGCAACAGGCAGGTCGAGCCTCCCTGTTGAGCCCCTGCACACCTAAAACAAACACAGGCCTGCTTCCGAGAAAGAGGGAAATGCAGCGAACAAGTGGCAACCAAGGTGTCCAACAACCTTACGGTAAGTTGTCCGAAAAGGTCACCAAGAACAGCTCAAACCAACCGTGTTTCATTGTACTTGCCATGCAATAAATTGAAGAAGCAAAACGTCCTGCCCCACCAAAGGACAGCTAGAAGCATGGACCCGGTCCGCATCCATGGAACACACAAAGCCCTCCTTGGAGAAGTCTTTCTGGGGCGAGCAACATTGGGTCTGTGCTTCTCGGCAGGGTTTGCTTTCAAACCCTGGGCACATCGCACTGCCAGCTGGCGCCTTCACGCCCTTGTCGCAGCGCGCCGCGTGCAATGCTTTCAACACCTCGCGCCAGGGCTCCCAAGGGACAAGCAACCCAACATGAAAGCCCGTTTGAACCCAGAAAAGAGGAGGCAAGCTTTCCCGGAAGGACCTGATGGAAGCTCTTCGGCTTTTTTCTAGAATTTGGCGAGACATATCGCAAGGGTCGATGGGGATCTATGCGTCTCAGCAAAGAGAGGCTCTGGCAGCAACGGCAAAGCGCGCAAGTCCCCAGCCTGATCCAATGAGGCGGGAGTGCCTGGGTCGCATCACTTGAGGCTCAGGTTCCCACTGGACTGGCAGACTGAAAGCTTAGCTCATCTTAGCTTCATGTAGCTGTGGCTCAAAATGATGTACCAAAATGGCACCTTGGCAGATGGAACCGAGGACTAGACCCTGCGTAACCCGACCTCTTTAACTTTAAGCCACACCCATGTGGGAAATTGTCACAGCTTTCTGCAAGGCCTGCGTAGGAAACGAACATCGCTCACAGGCTCACAGGCCTGACTTGCAATTGACAGCCACCAAACCAGATTGCTGACTTCACAAAGACCTGCTGAAGCTAAGCATGTCAACAAGAGCAGGCAATGCCAGTAAACGCCTATCTGCAGTCAAGGTGCAAATGCCGCTGATTTCCACATGTGCCACGGCACAGTCGTCAATCACCTCAGCTCGGATAATTGCGTGTCATTTGCGGGCAAATACGGTCCGCTGCAAACAACAGCAGCAGCAATCAACTATTGCTGGTAGTCATGCATTCTCAACCGCAAAGATCACAAGCTGCAAAATGACAAGCACAAAGGCAAACCGCAAGCCAACCGACAACAAGCCAAAAAGCAAAGAAAGAGAGTGCAGAAGATTAAAGCAGCCATCATGATGTAAGAGGAACAGTGCGCTGAATGTCTTTCGTCGCCGTTGTCATCGTCATCACCGCCGTCATGGTCGTCGCCGCCACCACCATCACCATCACCATCACCATCACCATCACCATGACTATGACCATGACCATGACCATCATAATCATAACAATAACAATCATCATCACCAGCATCAGCATTATCATCAGCAGCTGCGCCAGAACCAGCAACATCGAATATCACCATCACCATCAATTTGCGCCGTCGAACCAAAAATCGAGAACCCCTATATAGCTGTTGTGAGCATTTTGAGTGGTCCCCCTTTTCCTCCCCAACCCGACAAAGTAACCTTAAATATTGGCAGTGCCTCAGGGTGTCGAGACAACCAAAGGCCAAAGGCCCACGCGATCTTGCACTCTGCAGGCTTCTGAAGCAGCTGCTGAGACTTCCTGACAAACAAAACGTGGCTTGCTCTCAGTAGGAAATCCTCTTCCCAGTTGGCTTCAAGAGGAATTGGCTTGGGTCGGTGATTTGGGTTGTCCTTCTGGGCCAGGCTGTAACCAACATCTTCGGGCAAGTTCCCAAGCATGGCTGTGAATGTCGCAGTTGGCCCTGCCCGAAGTACATGAGACAAATGCGCCTTTTATGAGGTGAGTTTGTTGCAGGAGCCGAGCTTCCACTGCAAAGAAGCCCTGAATCCATGGAATCACGTTGACCTCCAATGAAATGTCCTACCGTTGCATCAAGTTGTCCTGTGCTTTTCCCATAGTTTCCCGTGGTTTAACCATTCCTTCGCCTTCTGCATGCATCAAATCTTCAGCCAAGTTTGCCTCTGGCCAAAGTAAACGACCCCAAACCTCTGCACTCGACTCGAGCCGAAGGGCGCGCACTCTTCTCCTGTCGCACACAGTCGACGGCCATGGGATGCCTCCGGCAATCCCGGCCATGGCAAAACCTTCTTGTCACATGGCTTCCTCGTTGTCCCCCTGGCGCCCTCCACTAGAAAGAGGCTCAAGCAAAATCTCCGACCTGAAAACACCATGGGCCAAGGTCAAGCTCACCTATGGGCCAAGAAGATAAGGTGAGGTTTGCCTCAAGCTACCAAAAAGAAGGACAACTCTGCTGGATGCCGTGTCACAACTGGAAAACACGAGCCTTCGCGTAAATCAAAGGTTCCGCCGACTCAGTTGGCGAAAGGAACAAAAGGTCGCCTTGCGAACCTGAACCGTACAAATCGAGGCAACTTTCTCAACAAAAGTATGCCAACTTTGATTGGTTGGAGCCGAAACGAAATTGACGTTGGGGATCACCCTGTCAAACTCGCCCGACATCAAAGAGAATCTACAAGGATGCCCAAACGCCCTCAGCAAGCCGCGCTGGCTCGCTCGGCGCCGGCACTAGTTCGCTGGCATCTGCCGGCCGATTTCTTCCGCGATGACCACAGCGCGCGAAAGGAACATGGCGAAGCCCACAAAGGTGTCCTCTCCTGCGGAAAGGCCGATATGCGTCCAAATAGTGGGGACTTCAAAAGGGTCCCTCCAAAACCTCCCCCCCGCCCCCCACTCGGCCAAGAATGGCAAGGAACATTGCCGGGGAAGCAGTGAGGATTGTTTCAGCTCCGGATACGCCGCTAGATATTGGGAGGCCGGCTTCTATCCCGGCCCTCCGTTTCTTTCACGTTCTGAGGTGATGAAAGAAGGTTGCAAGGTCAAAAAATAACCACTGTCACAAGATGAAAGAAGGAAGGGAGGGTGAAAAAAACACGTGCCAATGTACAACAAAAAGGGGCTCGGACGGTGCAATGCAGACCCAAGGCACCAAAACAAGGTCAAGGAAAAAGGAGAGGCCCAAGGCTCCAAAATTACAGGCCCACGAAACAAGAACAACCTCTGCATTTCAATGGGGGTTCTCGGCGAAGCCACTCGTCCGCTTCCTTGATTGTTGGAAGCAGGGTATCACTTGCCCAACGGGCCTCAGAACGAAAGGCTGTAACGTTTGCGGACGGAAAATGAACCAAAAAGGTAAAACCCAAACTGTCTCGATCCCGTCCTTTGAAGCCGGGCTGGTCCTCCAGGCCTTTGCCCCAGAGCCGGCCAGGCGCCTCGCCCCAGGGCACGCCCAGCCCGAAGAGGCCCGGAGCCAAGGCGCCAGTCGCCTGAAAATCGGTTTAGAGGTTGCAGCCTGCCTCTGGGTTGAGGAGCAGCTGGTTGGTTTATTTGCTTTTCGTTGGAAATGAGGAAGAAAGGCTGGTTTCGCTTGCTGCTAACCTTTTCTAGGCTTACTTGGCACAAACATGGGCAAGACGTTGGTTCAGAGGGACTTCCTATGAGACAACTCCACAGTGCGCTGAGACAGGGGCAAGGGGCAGGTCCAACCAACTCAACTGGCCAAGCAACATAACTCGAAACGGTTATGACGACAAGGTCTTGAAACCTAACCAACACTGGGTATTGAGGAGCAACCAAAAAGCCCCCAAAAGATGATGCGAGCCACTAGCCAAAGCTGCGACGGCTGTGCCTCTCCAGCTGCCTCCCACCCCCAGCCCCTTGCTTGGACTATGGCTGTAGCTCTGGCTCCCCCGGCGGCCGGTTGCACACGGCTAGGGCCGCACGCACGCGCCAAGTTCCTTCTGCCCAGAATGCGGCAGTAGCTGCTGTGCTTGGAAAGTCGCCTAGCCCCAGCCCCTTGTCCTTGCACTTAATGTGTGGCTGTCTCCAGTGGGAAGCATGAAATGGTTTCTTGCCAACTGCCCAGCTTCCCCAGGCCTGGCCGTGAAGTAAGAACGGAGATCAAAGGAAGCCTCTCAATCGAAAATAGGCCCTGGCCGACGGAATTCAATGAACCCCCCCGATATCAGCACCCAGTTCTGGTGGGGACCAAGAGTAGCAGGGGTAGAGCATGCAATCAACAATCAGTATGACGGGACATTGGGATATCCTCATGCAAGGAAACCGTCCTACTTGGCGTTGCAGTACCTCTTTCCCCCGCGTCTCCTCGCCTCGTCACGTGGCTCAACTTTGGAGCCAACGATCTCCGGCAAGGGGCCTCAGGTGTCGCGAGGGGAGGGTTTGTTATGGGTATGACGGTGTGACTTTCAAGTGGTTGGATGTTTTGGTGGACATCATTTAATATCATGTAGGTGTGTTGTTTTTTAAACTTGGTGCTCAAGGTGAACTCAAACGGGAAACCAAGCTTTTGGAGGGTCCATGTGCTTTGAGGCAAACCATGGGCAAAACTGCCGCAATTCAAAAATTAGAAAACACGAGTTTTCGATCACCTCGGCAGTGAATGAAGGGAGCAACGACTCCTGATATTATTATGTTGCAAGTCCTCAACAAGGGCCATGGATGATCGGAACCAACAGCCACATTCCTAGCGGCGCCAAATGAGGCAAGGCGAACCTTGCGAGGCATGGCGCTCTGCTTGTAGCCAGTGCAGTCAACCACCCAGTCCCAATCCTTTTCATCGAACTCCTGACCAATCAGCGATGCGTGGAGAAACGAGAAAAGTTACTACAAGAAACCTTGACGCTTGGTTTGGCTGAACCTGTGCGACTTCCCCTTTGAACGTCTATAACAGTTACCATCATATCTGCTCATATAAATCCTGAGAAGGAGGGGCACGCCCTCAACAGACAAAAGATTCGATGAGAGGCAGAACTCGAGCGCTGAAACGACAAAATTGCCGGGACAGCGCTTGACCATCTGTCTCTCAGCTCGCTTAGCTTTAATGGCTGCTTTTGAGCTTCTGGGAGCGTGAAACTCCCATTGGCCGACACGTCCGGGTGTCCTTTGCGTGTCTGATCTGTAGCCAGTCGGCGCCATTCACCATGCACTCGGCCCCGAAGACTGATCCGTAGCCCTTGAGGCCTGGCGGGATGCCCTTTCAAAAAAAAACCTTCACGTGTTGTTTTTCTCTTCTTTTTTTTTGGGGGGGGGGGGTGTCCGCAAAGCTCAAAAATCATTCTGGGTCAACACTACCGGTGTGGCAAGAGCAGCGCGTGTTTTGAGGTGTCCATCGTCCCCATGGTGCGAAGCGTACCCCCTCCAAGCGCCCCTTTCGTGATGGTAGGCATCAAAGAACAATCCACTGGATCCCAGTTGCCACTGCAGAAGGTAACCCGTCATGCTCCTTTTGGTGTTCAAAGTGCGGCTCCCTAAAAATACCGGGGTTTGCTAAACTTAGGTTCGGCGAAAGCCAGTGTAAGGCAAAAAAACAAATCATATTTCCAACAAGGGCTCTGTGTGGAAGCTCCAAAATTTCAGTGGGCTCTCCTGGCTCACGCCTGTGGAGTTGTAGCGGTGCACGTTGTGCTCGGTGACCCACTCGGCAATGCGAATGGGGCGCCGGGCAAAGCAGGCCACCCGCAAACCCAGTGGACCCGCCAGGTCCTGAGCGCGAGAGGGGCGGCTGGTTGGTTGGCTGCCTGCCTGCGTGCATGCTTGGTTGCTTGCTGGATGATGGGTAGGTGGCTGGGTGGGTGGGTTGGTTCGTTGGTTGGCTGGTGAGAAGGTGGATGGCGAAGTTTTGGGTTGGTGGCTGCGGCAGGGAGGCCTCCCTGTTTGGATCAGTCGGCCTTCTCAAGAAAAAAAAAAAAGAGACTTGCCCCCACCAGCCTCACACCAGAATATCGGTGTTTTGCAGTTCATGCTGCACACAGACTACCATCACCAGTCTGATTCATGCTGGTGTGAACCAGAACAACCAAGTGCATAAGTCATGTCACAACTCTCTCCCTGTGTTCCTTGCGGCTGCATGCTCCACATCGGCTGTACTTGCTGGGCACGTCATGTAATAGCAAGGCAGCTTTCCAAATGCTTAGTGTTTTGCTAATTTAGGCTTAAAAAGGATTGGTATGATCTTATTCTTTCGGACCTAGCTGGGCATCTTGACCAGAAATACTTTATTCTTCAGACATTCGATTCGTCGTTATTCTTGATTCTTCGATTGTTCGGTTCTTGGGCTCTTTCACTGGACTCTCGTTGAGTCTGCGCTTTCGTTCATCTGTTATTCTGCTCTTCGATTCTCTGGTTCGATCCTTCTACTTGTCATCTCGATCCTTCGATCCTTCGATCCTTCGATCCTTCGATCCTTCGATCCTCCGGTTCGTTGATGATACACTTGTGTCTGCGGCCTCATTTCGGGCCTACCCCGTCTTTTAATGAAACATGGGAGTTTGAGGGTGGTTCCTTTGGTTGCCTTTTCAAGCAACCCGAAACGGGTCAAAGGTGGCTGCATAAACGCAACCATGTGTCTCTATGATGTCCAAAGCTCCAACCAAAAGTCAGAATCCCGAATGTGATGACAATCCCTGGCTGGGAAAGGAGGACTATTTACCAGGAAAACCTGGTGTTCAAACATAACCATGTCAAATAAGGGTACCCCCAAAATCGGCATGTTGTTTGGCTTCCCCATGAACCAAGTGCAAAGGGCACCAACTCAAAAACACCACGCAGGCATTGGTGTGTTCTCAAAATTGCGGACCTATCAGCGTGGTTTCAAAAAACAAAAGGAACCCAGATCCGATTTTGATCAAAACAGCCTTTGTTCCGTTTGGCCAAAATCGAAACCTCGCGCCTGCCACATCGAACCGAGGCGCTCTCAGCCGTGCCAGCGCGATGGCCGCAGAGTGGGAGTTCCCCAGCACCGCCACGCGCTGGGAGGGCGCCAGGCGCCCTCGTAGCTGCTCCTGGATCTGGCTCGCTCCATAGGCTGAAGGGAATGAGAAATGGAATGACCCCGACAAAAACGTGGGCTATTTCAAGGGAATCCCTGGGAAGACAGCAAGTAAGGACATCGGAATCAATGCGGTCTACCCGACACAACAATGTTGAAGAACCCAGGGGGCGGCTATCCGCACCTATTTCTGGCTCGGACAGTCGGCTAACCTTCACTCACCTGGGTGATTGTGACTTTCTTGGCTCTCACTGTCTATTCACATTTTTATTTGACTTTAAAGGTCCACGATCCCAGTAATTGCAAGCAACGAGATCTTCTTGCACTGAAAATGGTTGGCTTCTTTTCGTGCCTCTGTAAAGACATGTCAATGTGCCTCTTGCACGGAACTAGCTGCAGACAAAAAGGAGAGCCGCACAGAATTCTGGCTTGTCCACCCCCTTGTGCCGTAAGCACCCACCCACCCAGTTTCTCAAGCCTCTTAAACTACCAAACTAGGAACACGGCTCATATTCCGCCGTGAATCAATAGAGAAATTCTCTTGGCCAGGTCGCAGAGAGGACAGTCGAATGGAAAGCCCTAATAAGTCGCAATATGACTCCGTTCCGTAGACGTCCTCTCCACCGGCTACGGTTACCACTTTCAATGATTCTAAAAGGAAAAGTAAGAACTTGGTTCCATGGCATGACGCACTTGTTTTTGTCCAATCAAACACCCCCCGCGTTCCATGTGATAGCACGGGCTCAATGGCACTGCTTCACAGTAGGGTAGAAGTGGCTAGATCTGTCAATCTTAGTCTTGGCACACACCCTCGGCGGCAGCCAAGTTTTAAGAGGCCTCCAAATTCTGTCCAAAACCTGCGTCCGCTACAGCACCAAGCATAATTGAACCTGCATTCACCTTGCTTCCCAATTGGCTGACATGTGTGCAGCACTCAACGAGCGGGTGTGCTTACCAAGTGGCTGGCGTGTGTGTGTGTGCAGCGCTGAGCCGGTGCGTGGGCGGGTGTGCTTACTAAATGGCTGTCGTGTGCACCGCACTGCGCGGGTGCGCGTGAGCACCAATTGGCTAGTGGGTGTGCGCAGCGCTGAGGGGGTGTGCGTGAGCGGGCGTGCTTACCAATTGTCTAGCGTGCAGTTGGCTGGCGTGCGCGCCGTGCGCTAAAAGACTGCGCTTTGATCCACGGCGGAATGTGAGCTGTGTTCCAAACCACCACCAAACTGTGGAAACCACGCAAAAGACGAAAACACACCATCTCCATTCGCCTCCTGGAAGGTTTCCTCTACGCAGAGAGCCTTGGGCCCTGCAGCTGTCTTCGGCTCACATCCCGTGGCCAGCACCACATGCTTCGCCTAGCGAGGGCCAAGCAACACACGGCCTGGACCGATGAGGTGCCTGGACCGATGAGGTTTGTTGAGTTCCGTGGTTGGTTTGCGTGATTGCTTTGTTTGTTTGATAGTTTGTGTTGTTCGGTTGGAGGCAAGTACGTAGGTATGGCAGGCTGGCAGGCTGGCTGGCTGGTTGATTGGCTCTTTGGCTGGCTGGCTGGCTGGCTGGCTGGCTGGCTGGCTGGCTGGCTGGCTGGCTGGCTGGCTCGGTCGGTGGGTGGGTGGGTGGGTTGGTCGTGCGGTTGGGTGGTTGGGTGGTTGTTGGTTGGTTGGTGGGTGCTTGGTGGGCAGGCGGGTGGTTGGTCAGCGGGCTGATTGGTTGTTGGGTTGGTTGGGTCGTTGGCTGTGCAGTTGGTTGGTTTGTTACGCGGTTGGTTGGTTGGTTGGGCGGTCGGTTGGGCGGTTGGGTGCTGGTGCGGTGGGGGGGTTGAGTGCTTGGGTGGATTGGTGGTTGGTTGGTTGGTTGGGTGGTTGGTTGGGTGGCTGGGCGGGTGGGTAGCCTTTCCCGTCCCCTCGCCTTCACTTCGCAGGTGCCGCGTTTGCCCTCGAGGGTTGCAACCCAACCACCGGCTTGGCGACTCCTCAGAGGCTGTGCGAACGCGAAATTCGCCGGACCTTCCCTCCTTCACTCCTTGCCTCTCAGCCCTGTGGGCGGATGCTTTGCTGGTTCCAAACACAAATCTAGTCAACTGGGATCCAGACTCCCAAACCGTCGGCTTAAACTCTGCCAAGCTTCAGTTTGGTCACCTTGCCACGGAAAGTGGGCACACCTCCCAGGCTGCTGCACCGAGGTAAGGGCAGCATAACAAACTCAGGGGCTACCGGACAACGGAACAGGGGCTAATTCCGGAGTGGTCCGGCCAGATGTGTCTGCGTCGCATTGGGAACCTGTGTCCAAGTTGTCCTTTGGGTTTCTCAATAGAGTGCCCCAGAAAGGTTCTCCCAACCTGACCAGAAAATGCTTAGGTTCCAAGAACCTTTCGAGGGCGGGAGCCTGCGGTTTTCTGCGTCTCGCCTGAGCTCACAAGCCCCGCAGTGGCCGCATCGAACACGTCCTTGCAGGCGCCCAAAGTGGTGAAGCCCAGCTTGGCGGGGTCGATGCCTAGCAACGCCGAGTCTTCAATCAAGGAAAAGGCCTTTGACTACAGAAAGTCGGACCTCCCTAAAATATTTGGCTCCCTCTTGGCTTCCTTTACAACCACAACACGCCCATTTGCAGGTGCCTACCCTCATTGATCCTCTTATAAGAGCCTTTCTACTTGAAAAGATCGTGTGCCCGACCAGAAAATTGTCAAGAATTCAAGACGGCGAACAACAACACGTCACAAACATTCGAAGAGTCATGTCTAGGCAAAGCATTGCCTTCTTTTGGGTGCGTCATTTTTGAGGGCACCCCAAAGCATAAGGGGCACACCCCTAAAACTGTTTCAAAGAGAACTGAAAGTAGCCCCCCCACCTATTTGCAAGACCCGGGCCCAGTGTCCCCTCTCCCACTCTCTGCCACACGTGTCACGGTCGGAATATGCAGTTGCTGGTTCTTGAGTGTGGGAAACTTAGAGTCCCCCATGTCCCCATCAAATTCGACATACTGTGGATAGAAAAAATCCGCTTCGCACCAGATGGTAGGTGGCGAATTCCAGTATTTCAGAGGGTTTGGTGCCTCAGCGTGGATTTTGTCCATCCACAGTAGCCGAAGCTGGAACAAACAGTGACTTTGGGTTTTGTGGGAAATGTACTTCCTTTACGGGGCCCGGACTCCCGGCCTTTGACTTGCCGGCGCTCAGTGCGACTGTGTGGCAATGAACCCATGGGCTTTCCCTTGCAAGGAAGCCACAAAATGGATGGCGTTGCAGGGGCTCATTCCAATTTTCCCTTCAAGGAAGCCACACATGTGCTGCCGTTATGGGGCCCCCACGTCTCTCCAAGCCACCAGTTGGACGGCGTTTCAGGGCTCATTCCACTTCTCATTCCCTGCCTATGGCTCGGCATTTTCATCACGTCGAGGCACAGGTGGGCAGAGGCTCCGCGGTGTCCACGAGCCGCTGCACCGCCGGCGACACCGTCGCTTGCACCTCGCGACTCGCTCGCGGGGCTGCGATTGGCGGACCACTTGGCGGCAACCGCAGACCATCCAAGTACCCCCAAAGAAGTACCCAGGCGAAAATAATTGGAAGATACACCTCCATGCACTCTTGGCATGGTGACTTAGGCTGGCCAAAGCATTTCAAGCCTTGCTGTGCGTGGGCGGGTGGGTGGATGCGATGCGTGGCAAAATCTGTGAAGAACAAGGAACTCCAAAAGGAGGCGGCTTAGTACTGGGCTAAACATGGTTAACTCTGGCTCTCAAGGAATGAGGAAATGACCACCAACACTGCTTTGTGGTTTTTGTGGGGAATCCTCAAAACCACCGATTCCCTACGTACGGAACCAGCAACAAATTGTGGGGAGCCATCGGCTTGGCCCAGCCCGAATTCTGCACATCCGCGAACAAGGAAGGATTTTCCAAAATGCAACCTGTTGGCTTCCCTTTAAGGCCAATCAGAAGTGGGGTCCTCCCCAAAACCACCCATGCCTCGCTTGCTCATGGCCATGGGACCCTGTAGCTCTGAGGCGAAAGCGATTCCTTTGTGCTGGAAACCTTCAGGCAGACATGGGGGCTACACCCCATTAAAAACCACGTCCCCGAAAAGGGGACACATCCACTACCGGGCAACGGCTTTGGACTCGAGCGACGAGACAAAACCCAAGAACATAACATTGGGACTTGTCTGTTGCATTCCTGGCGTGTGTCATCCAAATTTTGATTCTGCCAAGACCGATGTTGTCAAGGTCACAACGCAAGAATGTCGAAGGAAAGCATCCCCAGTTTCACGTTTCGCCTCTTGAAACTGCCTAGAGACTGAACTTTTAATGCAACAAGCGGCCTTGGCACGCATGGCCTTCAACCCAAGCTGTATGTTTTTTGGCACGCGCTTCTCAATTTTTGGATAGATGGAAGTTGCTTTGCGCTTTGCCATATCACTTTTTACAAAGGTGACCGTCGGTGGCATTGGAACAACCCCCTGAACCCCAGGTACCTGAAACGCGCTTGGCTTTGCGCATGCCAGGTCTTGCGAGCTAGTACCCTCTTCAGAGTAGTTTAGAGTACCCGGAATCCCGGAACAGGCGGTTGTCTTCATACGAACCTCGCGGGAAACCAAGGAAAACTTGAGGGAAGCCAAGGAAGGCCAGCTCAAACCCAGGACAAGCCGAGATCAAACCCGTGGAAGTTCGAATCGGGAACCTGGTGCATGAGCGGATGGTTGAAGGTGCCCGGTCCCACCTCGGCTCTCGGAACCGGGATCGGCTCAACATGTTCCAAACCGCCAAACCGCCAACATCCGAGGCCCTTGGGAACGGGAAAGGCGCGGTGTCCCTCCAAAGGTCCTTTGAGGGCCAACCTCAGAGAGCCAAGCTCTGCCTGTTTGGCTACGGGTCGAGAGCCAAGCCGGGCAACGCAGGAAGAAAAGAAGGTCGGAAAGGCATTCACCCACAAGACTCGTAAACCAGCTGAGCCAAAGCAGCTCTTACGGTATCGACGCCGGTGAGTGCAATGAGTCGGCAATGAGCTTTTCTTCCCTGTAGCTCCATGCCGGAGACGCGTCATTTGACGAACCGCCCGGCCTTTGTTGGCACGGAGAAAAATTGGAAATGTCTTAGATCCGAGGGATCGGCTGTCTGCCTGAAACGACTCGCATCCTCCAGGCAACAAGCGCCGGTATCAAGGAGATTGCGAAGAAAAGCGCCTCGTTCTGCAGCCTCTCCGGAATCCAGGCACTGCAGAGCCGCTCGGCGGACAAAAAGAACAGGTGAAGCACAACATTTGCCATACGGCAAAGCCAGCGCAGTGGCTTGCTGGTGGACAATGCACGCGCTTTGCGCACTAAAACAATGGTGAAGGTAGCAATTGCCGGCAGGGTATTCAAGTACCATGACGCAAAGTCGATGAGCACAGCGCCGGCCTCTTGCCATCGCTCCTCTCGGATCCGTGCCGCAAGGTGATCCATGTAAGCCCAAACAAGTGGAACCCCACATGCCAGCATCGAGCGGTAGGGCCAAGGAAACTTCACCAATTCATCTCTCACCGCGTCAGCCACAGTCGTGGAGATGTGGTTTGCGCAAGCATCCTCTGAGCCAAACCAGAGGCGCATGCACAGGACTAGAACGTCTCTATCGCAAGACAAGTTCTGACCGTCATCATCCTTGTGATTCATGGTGCAGCAGGTGCAGCTTGCATGATCCATGGAAAAGTTCCTCAAGCGAGCATCCAGAGTATCCAAATGAGCGTAGAAGTCGAAGATCAAGATCTCAAGCAAGCAGGCAACGGTTGCCATGCCAACCAGTGCCAAGATGACCACAAGCACATGGTCGAAGGGGAGCGCGATATTGCACATCATCACCAGAAAGGCGAGACCGAACTGGGCCAACCAGAAGGTGCTCGTAAAAGCGGGCAGAATTGCGACCTGCTGCTTCGCCGCCTCATGGCTCTTCAAGAAGGCGGCAAGCTCGAAAATGCACCAAAGCCTAGAAGGGGAGCCTTCTTTCGAGCCTTCACCATTCCGTCCAAGCCTTCAGCCAGTTTATCTCAGCCTCCCCCCTAACCCTTTCTTGTTGATCTTCTAGTTGGTCGTTTCCCTCCATTGTTCCTTTGCCACCCTGTGGCTGAGGCCCACAGCAACTGCACTGAGCTAAGGTTGGTCTAGGGTGGGTTTAGGGCTGGGGTTGGTTAGGTTGGGCAAACTTGGGGCGGGTTTATGGTGGCCTTGGGCCGAGTTCAACGTTGGTTTAGGGGTGTAGCGCGTGGCTTGCCGGCTTCCGCTGGGTCGAGGGATGGAAGGACAGCCACGGTGGGTCTACGCCTGAAGAAGGGCGGGTTGCATGTTAACTGAGTTGTAAAGAGATTCGGTTGGAAAGAACATCCTGTGAAAATTATAATTGAACATATAATAAAGTTGAATCTACATGCTAACATAACATAGAAGTTATGATTGGATTATTCCCTTGACAACTTGTGTATTAACTCTAACTGAACTGTAAAGTTTTATTGAGAAAGAAACTCTATCTAAATTCGAATTTCCCAAATTCAAGATGTAGGAATCTATTCAGATACTTATTTGGTGATTCCCATTTAGATCGTATTCAAACTGAAATTGAATTCTAGAGAGCGGCCGTTGGTGGAGATGCGAATTGAGTACTAAAAACGCTACAAAGCACTGTGTTTTACGGCGTTTTCTGACCGCGGAAGTGCAGGGGCCAGCAGCAAAAAAAGATGTCGAGACCTTTGAATTAATTCTTTTGGAATTCCACTTAATATGTTGATTAGATTATCTCAATGTCTAAGGAAAGACTCCAAAACTAAGTTCTATTTTAAAAAGTAGACTTTAAGTGATGATTCTTCTAGTTCAAATTATATGTTACACTGGGGTTCCTTTCCAACAGACATGTCTTTACAAATCAGTACGCATTTAAACAATTTATTCAGCAATGTTGGGACCTCTGAATTACAAAAAACATGACTAACAGGTTCAAATTAATGTGCATAACTAGAAATAGACAGAATTGGGTAAGGAAAGACTACAATTAGAACTGCTCAACTCATAACTTTAATAACTTTCATTCGGTTTCAGTTTAAATGTTTCACTGGCATTTTGTCCCAAGAGAATGTTCTTTACAAATCAGTAAACATTTAAACACACTTAATTCAACAAATTTAGTACCTGTGAGCGCGTTCCTTCTGAATCATGCTCAGTATATGCATCAAGTTAGGAACTTACAAAGGAATGAACTCAATCGGAGGACACCATCTCTATCTTACAGTGGACTATGCAAGTCCTCTTGCAAACAGTGCCAGAAACGGGAAATGCGCTAAATACACAAAGCCCGGACGAAAGTCATGCCCCCCAAGTAAGGCCAGCTGACATAGTCGTGTCTTCTTTGTTTTTCTCTTCATGTTTTCATATTTTTCCAAAAAATACACAGCACCTCGAGAAAATCAGAAGATCAAAAAACAGATTCTGCTTCCCAAGGCAGGACAAATGCCATGTCTTGTTCTGTTCTTGTCTTTTGTTGTTTGTTGTTTGTTGGTGTTCAAGGTTCTTCACTTGTGTCCCATTCAATGCAAAGAACTAGAAAGCCAAAACAACTAAACTATGCCCCTCCCCCCCCCCCTCCCCCCCAAGTCAGGACAGCTGACACACTCTTGATTGTGTTTGTCTGGTTCTTGTTTGGGTTTCCCAAGTTTTGTTTGGTTTTGCGACAACACCATCGCACAAAACTTACAAACAATTGCTCTCCAGGGCGTCCTGTTGCGTTAAGAAAACGCAGGGTCGCGGGTGAAAAACAACACTGTCGCTAGTGAAAACACAACGTGGAGGGTAAACCAAGTGAAGGGCTGAAAAGGTGCGATTCCCCAGGATAGAAAAACATGGTTCCTCTGGAGGGTTTCAACACAGGGCTTGAGGGTTAAAAACAAGGACGAGTTTCAAACAAGTTTGGAGTGCAAACAACGGGAGATGAAGCCTCTCGACCCAGGTCTCATCCCACAGGATGAGCATGCCCTTGGCATTCTTGATGTTGGCCCCAAGGCTCAACAAACCACGCTGCTTCAGTTGCCCGTCGGTTTGATGAATACACATCAAGTCCATCCAGACCGTCTGCCGCGATTGCCACAAGTAGGCCACGAGATAAAAGAGCAGTGTCCCTGTCAGCAGGCACCAGGGCGCGATTTTGATTGGAGGTCCACTCCAAGGTTGTTTCGTGTACCCGGGAATCATGTCCAGGCACCCAAGGGTACACAGCACCGACGCGCCCAAGGTGGCCAGAATGGTGGCAGGCATGCCGTTATAGCGGCAAAGCAGCAACCACGCTTTCTTCCACGTTGGTGTCCTACATGGTGGGAAATATTCCTTCCCGAATTGGCCATCATGACTATACTTTTCTACTTTCGAGGTGATTCCCTCGGTATCACAGAAAATGTCAACTTAAAACCCTATTCCCCACACGATTCCACAACCATGTCCTCCAACTGTGAGACCAAAAGTCCCCAACCTGCTTCGTTGTGACAAAGCTGTCGCGGTAACCACACTCCTGGGAGTCGATCAGAGTTATTTAAGCGGTGTCCGCGAAAAATAAAGGGCTTTCTTCTCGACTTGTCGATACACCAACCCTCCCAAAAAACATGCCGAAGCCTACATTTTTCAATGGCGCAGAGAAGAAAGAGAGAAAGAGAAAGAGAAAGAGATAGAGACAGAGACAGAGACAGAGAAAGAAAGAACAAAAACAAGAACAAGAGAGAAAGAGAGAGAGAGAGGGAGAAACAGAGAAGGAAAGAAAAAAAGTGGAAGACAAGACACAAAGAGAAAGAGACACAGAGGAAGAGACTAAGAGAAAAGACAAAGAGAAAAAGACAAAGAGAAAGAGAGACAAAAAGACAAAACGACAAAGAGACGAAGAGGAAGAGAAAGCGAGAAAGAGAAAGAACCAGAGGTGGAAAAACAGAAAGAGGAGGGGAAGAAGGCAAAGAAACACAGAGACAAAAAGACAAAAAGACGAAGAGACAAAGAGAAAGAGGAAGGGAAGGAAGAGGAAGAGAAAAAGAGAGAGAGAGAGAGATAGCGATAAAAAAAAGAAGAAGACAAAGACGCAGACTCTTGAACTATTGTAACTATTGTTTGTATCTTTGAAACTTACCCCGCCCCCAGACTTTTTCTGCCCCCCTTTGTCTTGGTGGGTGCCTCAAAGATGGGCTTGATCCAACCAAGAAGAAATCGGTGCTTCTCAAAAGTGGGGGGCCCCTAAAACGACTTTGTGTTTCCTGTTGATGTCCATTGAAACGACCAATAAACACCAACAAGAGGGTCATAAGCCAGTCCCTTACCAGGGCAACTGTCCTTTTTTGAGGGACCCCCCCAAAAAAAATACAGTGTAGGTGAGTTCCCTTGGTTCCCCCTTTAAAAAAGCACACCCGGCAGTGCGTCGATTTGTTTTGGAGCACCTTTAAAGGGAAAGCAACAGGAAACCCACCGAGCCGCTGCCCCCAAAAGAGGTTTCCTCTTAAAGCTGCTGCCTCTTGCCCAAGGTGCCCTGAAAAAGCAAAATCACACGCCGGTCGCACCGAATTCGCTCCTTCGTGTAGGGCCAGGCCAAGGCCTGCATCGCTTTTCCCGCCGTGACGGCTCTCAGCTGCTCTGGGTCTAGCACCTGCAGCTGGGCCATCCACCGCGCCACGCGCTCCGGCTCCTGAACCGGTTTCTCTTTTTGCCAGGGCTGTTGGGAGGGTTGGGGGTTTTGGAGGGTTTGGGGGGTTGGGGAGGTTGGGGCGTTAGGGGGATTTAGGGAAAAAACAAAACAAGACGGAAACAAAAACGACATGCTTGTCGCCTTTGCCTGGAGTTGTTGGGAGCATCGGTGGAGAATCCTCCCCCATGGTCAAAAGGAAACCTGGGATTGATTCCCAACAGGTGGTGCCTTCCTAGTGAGACGACAACAGGCTACTTGGCCCAGGCTCCATGAACTCGTCTTGGCATTCCTTCTCTTGGCATTCGTCCACCTGGACGGCTGGCGGGCTCAGACCTTCTTCGCCCGAGCCATCCATGGCGTCAAAATGACTCTGACTGTCTCCTGCTGGGCATGGGAAATTTGAAGGGACTACGGCTGCAAAACCAAAGGGACTTAAGTGACTTGCACCCATACATGTGTGGTCAAAATTGGGCTACATCCTCCATGGACATGGACATTTAGGGCTTGCACTCTTGGCTTTCGTGGTTGAAACTTACTTGGCGGGAGTCCATTTCTCGTCCGACATGTTAACCAAATCTCATGAGGCCAACGGCTTGATCCTTCCGTTGCTGCGAATGGAGAGAGGAAGCTGGGCAAAGTCATGGCTCTTTACCGGAATAAGCCAAACCCTGGAGCAAATTCTCCGCGCGCTTTTGAGGCGTGATCCCTTGCCCTCTGGCAGCAAAGTCGCTTTAAGATCCCGTGGGCTGGACAGCTCCCCGTGGTGTTTTTGGTTTGAGGCGGTCTTGAAGAGAACCAACAGCAAGCCCGTGTTGGTCTAAACACAGCCTGATAGGAGTGAAGTGCCACTCGGGGACCCTCCCCAAAGGCCTTTCCTCTCCTTGGTATCCGACCTGCTTGCTAGACGCCCTAAAAATGGGCGTGCTTTTAGCTTCTCTCAAATGTGCAAACCCTTTTGCGGGTGCCACCAAAAAATGGACTGACCCCCCAACAAGAACACCGGACAACGTCACAAGAACCCGACGTTTAAGACGCGGCCAAGGCGCCAACATGTCCACCTTGGTGTTGCAGGGCACTGTGGTGAACCGAGAAAGGCGCCCAGACTCGAAGGCCGGGTCCACCCAAAGCACACGCCTGAGGATTCGCACCGGATGGATGTCTGCAGATGGCGTCTCAGGGGCTTCAAATATCAGAATCTGAGGGGCGTCCACTCACGCAACAAGTCAACAAGTCACAAAGGGCGTCTGGCACTGCACAAGACAGGAGAGCCAACAGCGGACAAATCCCTCGGGATAGACCCGCGGGCAGGGATCCATGAGCCACACAGCTTTCCTGGAGTTTAAAGCACGGGCAAAAACCGACAACTCACCGCTCGGGGGCCTTACCTTTTTGCAAAGACTTTGTGGACATGTCCCCGGAATTGCAATCTGATCCGTTATATACAGACACACAATAGCTGTTGCTGCTTTTGGGGCCTGACCCAGCCTAACAAGAAAAAGGCGCGCGCTTAGTTGCACTGAGCGAGTCGCAAAGACAAAGACAGAGTTGCTTTGGATTGGTGGCTTGACTTGAACCCCGCTCCTCCCTGTCTCCCGGAGGGCCAGCACCGCCGCAATGCCCGCAGGCCCTGCGCCGCTTGGTTCGATCAGGCGAGGAGAAAACCTGATGGGTGTTCGGACAAGCACATGGCTGGTTGTTTTGTTGGGGAAACCCCCTCAAGTGTGTCTAATGGACATACATCTGCATAAATCGACCTGGAAAAGAAGGAGCCTGTGGGCGTTTGGCAGTTTTCTCTTGTAAGTCATTGCAACACTACAGCATCATTAGCATAGACCAAGTAGCAACGACGACATGTGCAGTGCATGCCGGTCACTCTGCGCGAAGGGGGGGGGGGAACAGAGTTGCGTTAGCACCTGGGGATTGCAAATCACGAAGCAGCAAAAGGGGGAACACAAACTCCCCTTGCTTTGGCGCGGCTTTTGCACGCATGCTTTTTTGCATCGGCGGCCCAACAAGGTTTGCCAGCAAGCTAGCCAAGTCATGTCAGGCCTTTGTGATGCTTGTAAGTCCTTTATTGCAATGGGGAGCAGCAAGCTGCCGCTCCCAAACTTTGTGTGTGGAAGACGGACAAACGTTGATGCAGATAGGTGCAAATGGCAGGGTGTCGTGGTTTTTTTCGACAGCTGTTCCGGGTGATTTTGCTGATGAGCCAAAACGCACGGGCTCCTATAGGCGCAGGTACCTAGATTTTCCCCTGAGCTCATAACTATAGATTCAAGGGTTGCCGGTTTGGGGCCCAAAAGGAAACAACAAACCGTCCAAGTGCGCTGCTCGCACATTTTCACGCTTGAACAGCCACACTGCGGATGCAATGGATGTAAAACCCCATACTGACCGATCAAATTCTTCACCCCCCTCTGCGTGTTAAAGGGGCCTTTCACAAAGCAGCCAAACAGTAACACAACAGAGGGAGAAGGTCAGGGGAACCATTGACACATGCAAACCATGACAGTTGCGCTTTTAGCGCCACTGCCACGTAGAGTAGTTTCCGCTACTGTTGTCCCATCCGCTCCATCCGGACCAGTTCTGCCAGCTGCCTTGGCTCCAATGCTCACCCTCGCGGGCGGCGGGAGCACGTGTGTCGGCATAGCGAGCGGCGTTGCGAGCGAGGTGCTTGCTGCTCTCGTTCCTCGAAAACTCGATCGAGTTACGAGCGTAACGCTCGTTCTGGCTGAATATCCAGTCCATTTCGTGGCGGAGGTCCTCGATGGCGTTGCTTCGCAAATGGATGATGCCATTCCAACAACCAATGCTGCGAGGCTTGTCCTGCTCGAAGACAACATTCACAAAAGCCCGTGGGCTGTATGGCATCCCTTGGAACATGATGATCCAACGGGAGCTGAGTGCATCTTGCAATTCGCTGGGCAGGAACTCCAACTCCGTCTTTATGTACGCGAGCCTTGCGATTCGCGACTCCGAAGTTGATCCAAGGCCAACTCCAAGAGTGCGCTGGGCTTGCGACTGCTTTGGAGCAGCCAAGACGAGGTTTGCACACAACTCCATGCGGAGTATATCCGCATCCCGACGGCCCACCTCAAGCATACGAACCCTGTATTGAAGGTCGAGTTCATAGCGATCAAGCAGAGAGTGGTAGCCGTTCTTCAGGGCGGACTTGTGCTTCTTCCGGGCCTCCTGAATAACAGCACTGTCCGGGGAGTTCAAGCCACGAAGAATGCTACTCCGATCCTCCTCGCGGAGGTCAAAAGTTCCCACGGATGCCAAAACCTGAGCTGTGACATGGGTGCTGAGGCCCATCTTCTTCAGCAAATTGGAACGCTGCACAAGGTAATTCTTTTGCTGCTCTTTCAACAGGCGAGGATTGAGGGGTGACAACTGCCCACATGATGTGCAGTGGACCTGCCCCTCGAACACACTGTTGTTGCAAACCGGGCACGTGGCGACATTCAGCTCAACGTTCTCCATTGGGTTGAAAGTCTTCTGTCTCTTCGCTTCCCCTTGCGGGGCGCGAGGAGACGCCACATTGGTGCGGGTTGTAGCAATGCGCTCCAGTGCTGTAGACCGATCATCAACCACGGCTTGGTCGCGCTTCATCCCCTGGGGTTCATCCTCAGTCGCCTCAGCTGGTGCACCTGCATCCGATTGCTCAGAGCGAGTGTACCATACATCGCCATTTGTAGCGTCCAATACAGAAATAATCGTGTAGTTGGGCACCTTGTCGCGCGTGAGGACGCCATCGCTCTCTGTCTTGAAAAAGCAAAGCCCTGCGCGAATGGCCATCCTGAGGTCGATCTGTATTTCTAAGGGCTTGTTAGCACGTACGCCTGAGATGTAATTTTCGTTCGTGCTCGGGATGTCAGCGAAGAAAACGTGAGGTCTGCCTGTCTCGTGCTGGTCACCTCCTCCTGGAAGCAGTCCGTTTCGCATAATGTTGGCGAAGTTCCGCTTATCGGTGCGATGATAGAGCACCGTAGGAGGGTTGCTGCAGACGTTCCAGCCAGACCAGCGCCCGAGGTCAGTCCCCGGGTTCACGTACCACTCCTTCGCGATGCCGGAGTCGTCGATTTGGAGCCAGTCCTCATGGTGTTGGGAGGCCTTGATCTTGAAAATCCAATGAGAACAGGGGACGTCTCCGCACCGGCTTGCGTCCGGGCAACCAAGCGCAATGAACCTCTGCTTTTTGTCGAGCTTGAAGATGTCCATGATATTCTGAATATTCCATGGAATGGGATGTCGCAGCTCCTTGCGAAGCGCTAGTCCCAAATCTTCAAGGTCCATGTAGCCGTCCGTCCTCATCCATCACGTACCCACATCCTTCTGTCCCACGACCACGGAGGATCTTCGAGATGCACGTCAGGGAGCTGTGGTACTCGTTGCTGATTCTCCTGACGGAAGGGTCGTAATCGAAAGAAGGCTGCTTGATGATTTCAAGTCGCTTGGGGCCCTCACCATAGTCAACATACTTCACGCCATCATGAATGCTATACACCCAGCAATCGTAGTGGCCCCCAGTCACGCTCCTCCCGTAGGAGTCGAGTGGTACCGGCCTGCTCGTCGCCTCGTCCCTCTGTGCCACCGCAGCCGCTTTTGCCCCGGCTTGCGCCGGGCGAACACTTTCGGAAACATCAGCACCGGAAGGCTCACCTGAAGTTGCAAACTCGGCTGGATCGACAGGGGCGAAATCGAGGGGCTGCCGGACCTCCACTTCTTCACGGGTGAAAGGGAGCCCGATCATCTCTGACAATGAAACGCCGCACTTCGTTAGCGTTTCCTTGCAGTACGCGAGAACCTCAACGTTGACTGTGCAATCCTCTTGGTGGCGCACCTCGAGCACATCGATCGGACGCATGGTGCAATCATGCGAACGTGTCAGCTCAGCTACGCTGCCCATCGCGGGGCGCAAGATGGAAAGCATATACAACATGTGATGGGTTCCGCGCATAAACTGGACGGTCTTCGTGATATTGTCGTCACTGAAGCACATATGATACCTGTCCAGCAAATCGATGGTCTCGACGAAGGGTGTTGCATCTACGTACACAAACATATTGTTGGGGTCGCCGATGATGTAATCCCGGACTTCCGTCATGAAACGGTCCCAAATCATAGAGAAGCCGTAGAGATAGCTCTTCGCGCCGGTCATGACTCCAAGGCATGCGCAGCCCTTGCGGGCCGCGAAGTCCCTGGTCCAAGCCAGGTGCCGTCTGGTGTCAGCGAGAAGTTGTTCGGCGTCTCCGATGGGGGTGTCATAAGGATATGTACCAGTGGGCTCGAGGCCGTCCTTCCCAACGAGCTCGTTGCCATTCCAGTAAATCATGGGAATGATGGTGGCTGCTGGGTAGTCGGTACGCACCTCGTCGATGAGGGCGGCCAACCGCTTGCACAGCTGTTGTAAGCCCTTGCCCCAAAGCATTTCAGACCTCCATGCACCGACACGCGCCGGGCGAGAGGCATCCAAACGCTCCGCAAAGTCGTACTTGCGAAGCTTGCGCTTCTTGCCCGAAACCATGGACAGTCCTGAATCAGCGACAGTCACATAGATACGGAGGTCGCGGTCTGGTACACGTGGGGCCTGCAAAACTTTCAAGTACGGTTCGCTTATGGTTAACAGGGGTGTAAGCAATTGCAGGTAGTGCGGTTGGTCCTGCACCCATGTATGAATAAGCGACTGTGCAGAGGTCGTCTCGAGGAGGCCCTTGACCGTGGCGGCGAGGTTAGCGTCGTATTTGCCGTTCGTGCATACCGATGTGGTAGCGACATTCTCCATCCATCTCCTCCATGCCGGATCGCAATCCCTCGCGGGATGCGCCATAGCCGTCGCGCTGCTCATTGCGAAGAAGATGCAGCACAATCACTCGAAAGCAACGGCTGCATGGTGGCATGTTCGGAAAATGCATTGTGAACGGCATCGGTGTAAACATACGTGTATCCCTCGGCTTCCTTCAAATGCGTGCCACGGCTTTCATCATGCTCGTGAGAACCATCACACTTGAAGTACTCAACGACGGAAATAGTGGGCATATTACTGGCAACGACCCACTGCTTTTTCATAGGTTTTCCATTTCTCCCTTTGATTCCGATTTTGCAACCATGGAATTCATACTTGTTCATCTTGTACTTAGTCAAGAAACTCCATAGTTCGGGCCATTTCCAATAACGACATGCCTTGGGGAGTTCAAAGGCAACTCTAACGTCATCAGAATAGACATCATTGAGAATGCGTTTGAACCCCTCAACAGTGATCGGAATTGCTTGATGTGACCCTCAATTTTGGCGGCACCTTTGGGAGTTTGCTGGTTGACATAACCCCACGGGCATCCTCCAGTGCAAGGCAACGAAACGTAGAACATTATTGCCCCTTTAGGATTCTTACTCCTAAATTCGGCAATTTCATGGACTAACCACTGCCTGCATGTATCAGAGCACCCGTCTTCGGTTTCAGTTACCCGAATGACACGACATCCTTTTGAAGAGTCTCTTGATTCGCCCAACCGTGAGGTCGTCGAACAACAGAATTCAATAAGGAGGCGCTTGGGCTGAACGTTGCATAACGCAGCGATCTGCCCCCCCTGATCGCTAACTTCTCCGGCCTTGGCGCATGGGGAGAGCAGCAAACTGGTGGCACAGGCTCGCGCCTGGCGATTAGGGGAGATACCGATCAGCTCAAGTGCATGGTGCCACACTGGGGTGCTGTCAAACGCCTTGGTCAAGATGTCTGCAGCTTGGAGGGTAGTGTCAACATTGATTAATTCGAACTGCCTATTCACGAATTGCTCCTGGAGCCATCTAAAGCTAATGCGTTGGGTCCTATCCGTGTGCCTTAGCTTCTGTGAGTGTCCCTGCTGCAGAATAGTGATCGTGGCCTGATTGTCTTCCATCAGCTTAACTTTCCACTTATCACTGAGATGCACAGTTAGGGCATTGATGTTCGCTACACTTGTGCTCGCATCAACATTACCGTACCGAATTTCATCCAACTCGGGGTCGATGCGAGCAACAATGCCATCGGGCACATCAAGGGAGGCTTTTCCCGCCTTTTGAGCATACCCATGTGCTTCTTTCCCAAACAGGCTGAGCTGGCAGAAAAGCGACAGCGTCGGCAATCCCTCTGCTCTGAGCGCCTGGTTCGCAGCGATGACCTCGGCTTCAGTCGAGCTTGTTGCGGTCGCTGTCTGCTTCCTACTGAAGGCATTCAGTGGGTAGTACGTGTTTGGTCCTACCAGGATCATGGTGCAACCAGTTGTACTGGGCTGCAAGTGATAGCGTGTCCACGTTTTCGTGTTCTCATCATGCTCCCAGTAGTCCTCAGTCCTCCTTTGAGAGCAAACACCCGCGTGTTGCGTAGAACCCTCAAACACGTGATTAAAAGGGTGTTCCTCTTTAGACAATCTGACATTGTTCTTTTCGATGTGATGACACCCAAAGTATCTGCCGAGTGGCTCGGGCGCGTCGATCTCGACAACCTTCCCGATCAGTTCCCATCCCTTATCGAGGCTACCGGCGGGTCCTGCAAGCTTGAAGTCATCAACATATACGACGAGCAGCAGGTCGAGTTCCGGATGATGGAAAATGGATGTCCATATTTCGGGCAACACTCTTACAAAGCCTTGCTTGCTAAGGGCATCTTCGAGGTGCTTTTCCCAAAGCCCCCCTGAATCGGGATGTCCGTACAAGGCTAGCACAAGTGGAACAATGGGGTCAATGTATTGTTTGCTCCAATGGCTAGGCCATCTGTTCTTTGGCAATCTAAGCCATGTGGGAACGCCTTTGAACAGGGCTTGGATGTAGGCTTGCTTCGGTAGCCGGGCTGCGACCCGAAAGCGTCGAGGATTTTAGCTGCCTCCATTGACGCTGGGCTGGACCCTAGCTCCGCAAATAATGCTGCAACAGAGTTTTCATCGTAAACATTGTTCCCTTGGAAAACGGTCCTTCCTTTGAATTTCTTGTTGGGATCATCATCGGGAAGCTCGCTACCCTTCTCGTAACAAGCCTCGAAAATCCTTCCAATGTGAACCTTTTCCCCTTTGTTCTGGGCTTCTCTGATGACGCGCCTACACTCATTTACTCTGAACTCATCCCAAGTGCCTTTCTTTCGAAGGTTTTCCCATTCCTTGTCAAGGGCAGCTTGGGCCTTTGGCGTATTGGCTACTTCGGCTTTTGGTACAAGCCTAGCAACGACTGCACTGAACAGTTCAAGAGCAACATCAAATTCAACCTTCTTGATTCGCTCTTTAACCAACTCACGCAATTGCGGGCGATGCGGCTCCTTCGATGACTTGTCACGTTCCGGAAGAACGGACATCGCAGGCGCGTGCCGGATCACAGGCAATGTCGGCTCGCCCTCGCGGGCGGCGCTGGTCGGCTTTGCACTCGATGCGGCTTCGGGGTGCTCGGATCTGGCCTCCGAAGAGACTGCTGTCTCAAGCACAGCCTTCTTGGCATCTGCACGGAGCTGATCTTCGTACTGCTGGGTTAGGGCCTTTCGGTCCTGGCTGCCGAGCATGACCCACATGTCAGACGGGATATCGGGAGGCCTTTTGGATCCGGCCTTCCTACGGACGAGCCGAACCCCATCCCACACATAGCCATCAGGTACTGGTGACCCATCAGGCATTATGCTCGGGTCGAATGCACCGCCTTTGTCGGGCACGACAGGCTTGGTCTTCGCTTCGGATTTCTCCGATGCGGCGGGTTCCTCGATGTGGGCTTGCCCACGCTCCAACGGCACAGGATCATCTCGTGTCCTAGCACTGGCACCAGGTGGATGAGATGCAGGGTCTTTCAACAACCTCATCGGGAAGATGAACTCATCAGTCGGAAGCTCAATGCGCTTTGTTCGCTGTACCGTGAGGGACGCATGTTCGATATGATAATCGAGCCCTTCTAGTTTTGCAACGAGGAACTCACCCTTCCATGCGAACCCAGGCTGAATATGGTACCCGAGAAACACGCCTTCATTAGATGTTGGCGAAGTCTTGCCTGCCTGATTGTCAGCTCGTGCAGGGTTATTCCAGAACAGTATCTTTGCTCCGAAAGGTATCTCAGCTTCATCAAAGGTCTTGTTGAACCTGAGGTACCATGGCGAATCGTTTCCATTCAACTGTGGCAGGATGTTGGTCGCAACTGCATTGTGCTGGATAGCAAATGGCCACATCGACAGTGGGAACCCTGACTGAACAAGGTTCGCACGTGCTCCCTCCAACAGATGTCTGATTTCCCTTTCCACGAAAGATTTGGAAGAATCGACATATTCAATGGAGGTCTGATGACGGTACCCCAACTGCTCTATTGCGGCTTTCAATTCCCGGGAGTTATCGGTGTAGAGAACTTCAACCTCGTCCCTACCGGAAATGAAATGCTGGATCCCTGCAACGGATTGCTCCGTGCTCTTGCTGGTCGATGGGTAAACGTACCTGAACTGCGTATGCACGTCCTTGATCACAAGAGCACACCATTCGCCTTTGATACCTTGCTCGATGTTGGTCTTGAGGATCACATGATCAGCAATGATGTGATCTCCAAACGCTTTCGTTTCAAGCCTTCCCTGCCCACCTTTCGATCTCGCATATGGGGCAAGCATCTTGGCACGTTGGCAGGTGCGGCAAAAGGGATTCTTCGGATAGTGTGCAAACAAGTGCTCTTTGGTACTCGCTTCGGCAACCAGATCTTCCTCTTTGCGGGATCTCACAAACCGCTCAACTTCGTCGTCGGGATCGTCACCTTCGTCGATGCCTTCGTCATGAACCGGAGCAGGCGCTGGCTTGGATGCTGCTACTGCACTCAACGATGGCTCAGCTTCACAACTTGAGTCCATGTATGGCACATGACCGTCAACCTTGAGCTGGATCAGAGCACCATCAGGGCGAACCATGGTTGGTGCCTTCCCGGATTCCCAATGGAAGGAATATCCTTGATCCAGACACTTCACACCCAGCGACAGCACTGCGGGAGAACTCTCGAGGATGTAAGGCTGAGCAGGCTCACACAATGCATCGACATTGATGTCAGCGATTTCGGAAGCAGTGATGTTTCCGTTTGCAGTCACAAGGCGAATGGGCTGAGGGGCCTGTTTTCGAATTGCCTTGGACGTATTCCTCAGTGCAGCTTTGCTGATGAGGTCCTGCTCACTGCCGGAATCAATGAGCCACACATCCTTTCCCTTTGGGGCAGGGGTGGCTGCCCTTGGCGCTTCGACATCCTTGCGAACATCGTGAGGCGGCATGGCAACTCTCAGGCACTCATCACACGATAGGCTTGAGATGGAATCGGATTCCACATCGCACATGAAACCACAAGCGGGCTGGGCTCCATTCTCCATGGCTTTGACTACGGCATTCAACTGGTTCGCGGCCTTGCGCGCTGCCTTGTTAGTCCCTTTGGTCGGCCTGGGGCAGTCCTTGGCACTTGGAAACATCCTATTGTACTGCCGTTCCTCATACTCAAGCTTGAAACCATCGCCTTCGGCGGGGATCTCATGCACGTGAGCATTGGTGTCGAATGATACTCCGATTGGATCGATCGGCTTTGCGAACATGGCGTACCTGGTGCAGACTGCAGCGGCTTTGGCCTTGGGCTTAGGCTTAGGTGAATTTGCACGCTTCTTAGCCGCAGGATTTGCATTGGCCTCGCTGCTCGATGCCGCGGCGGCAGATTTGCCGCCCGTGGAGGCATGGCTAAACTTGCATTTGTCACCTCTCGTGCACTTCCCTTGGGCAAAGAAAGAACACGGTGCTTTCTCTCCTTTACCGCCTTTGGGGGAACTTGGCCTGCCGCGGGTCGCGGAGCGTCCTCGCGGCTCCTTGCGGTGCGCGTAAGGGCAGTTTGCCCCCTCGTGCACGAGCCCTTCTGGAAGTCAAAACAGTACTTCTCCTCGGCGTCCTTCGGCTTAGGTGCGCTCTTTTTCTTGGGGTCCCTCTTTTCAGGGGCGGCAGCACCAGCCTTGGGCGTCGGAGCTTTACTGGCATTGACCTTGGACACGCGCTCTCGGTTCTCGCGGAGCCTATCCCTCTCGATTAGATCCCTCATGCAACGCATTAGGAAATCATACGATTTATTGGGATCATCGTCACGGCAACGATCATATGTGTCGATGTCGTACCGCAACAGATGGCAGCTTCTCACTTGGCGAAGCAAGATGTCTTTCAACACCTTTTCTTCCGGCGGCCTTTTCATGCCGGCGATCACGGAATCCCAAGCGTTCAGGAAACGCTTGAGATCAATGAGTCCTTCGCCGTGTCGCGAGACACGCAACAGGTCTTCCAAGGAGTAGAGGTTTCCGGCTTCTTCACTGGTCTTGAAATATTGGTCAAACATAAACAAGACCTGCCTTCCTCTCATGGCCTTTCCCTCCTTGGCGCATTCTTCCTTTGCTGTTAGGATTCGCTGAGCCAGATCGCCTTTCGCGGAACGCGTGAGCGCTGCGAGAATCTTCGTGTCTAGTGTCACGAATTTTCCCGGTTCGCCGAGCTCCTCCAACAGCTTCTTCTTGTCCTCGCGATCAGACCATACTTCCATGATCCAAGGCCAAGCCTCGTCTGGACGGTCAGATGCAGCGCGGACGTCCTCACGAACCGATGTCTTCCATTCACGGTACGTTTCAGGAGTTGGCATCTCCTTGAATCGCAACGTCTCGCTTTCGCGAGTTCTGGGCTTTTCATCGTTCGTGTGGCCTTTTACTAACTTCATCAACATTTTGGCGAATGCTTCTTGGCCGAGGTTAGGCCCGAGGCCATCACCTTCGTCTTCATCACCATCGCCATCGCCATCATCATCAGGTGGCGGACCGCCGGGAGGCTTACCACCCTGCTTGCGGTCAGTTGACATTGGCCCCTGAGAGAATTGCAGGGGTGGGACCGGTGCACTTGTTTTCACCGGGGATCGGCTGCTACCTGATGGCTTTTCAGCTGGTCCTTGCGGATCGCGAGCATCTGCGGGAAGTGCTTCGCATTCGGCAGTTGGAATCACGCTAGGGGTATATTCATCCCCGTAACCGTCATAGGTAACAAGCGACCTCAACTTTTCCTTTGCATATTGAAACGGATGGGTCAACGGGTCCAACATTGACCTTTGGGACCGAGCTGACTTCATGTCATCGGTCATCAATTCTGGTGAATCCTCTCGGGTATCACCTACCCCTTTGGGCTTCGATCCATCCTCGCGGATGTCGTGTTGCTTCTGATACTTCTTCAGCTCATCAAGCTCGTCCTGCAGAAGCCCGTTTTGGTGTGCCATCATGTCAACCGTTCTGGCGTGTGTAGCCTCGACACGGGCTGTGTCATCGGCATGCTTGGCAGCTTGCTCATGGAGGAGCTGCTGGGCTTCAGCCAGGGTGGATTCAATGGCTTGCCTAAACTCAGTTGTTTTGCGTCCCATTTCCGCTTCATGCAATGCTTGGGCATTTTCCTCACACACTTGGCTTATCCGAGCTTCAGCGAAGTTCACTTCTTGCATGAACTCATCGCTCACTCGCTGTTCGTATTCACGAATCCTATGCGACTGGGCTTGCACACATTCAGCGTAGTGTGCATGCAGCTGATTCTGTGCGGCACGGAGCTCCTCCCGGTTTTCCGCTTGCAAATGCGTAACAGCTGCTTGATGCAGGGCTTCGGCTTCAGACCTAATGGCTGCATCATTCCCAAAAGCAAAGATTGCGGTATTGTACAGTTGAAGGGAATTCATCAGGGTGCGGGTGTATTGCGCATTAGCGCTTGATGCGAACATTCGCACAC